>WAAD01039747.1:50041-110350 GCA_013389945.1 Fregata magnificens
TGGAGAGTTTCTCTGGGTGGAATACACTAGGCTAAGTAAATAATAACTGGGAATTCAACAGCTTGGCACTTCTTAAGGAGACAGTGACCATGTTCTTCAGGCTGTGTTAAGGTTTATCAAGCCAAATGTATGTGTTAGTCTCTGGGGCTAAACGTGGAAATAAAAGGAGCAGTGGGATCTGTGGCTCTAAAGCAGCTGTAGCTTAGGCTTAACCTAAAACTTGCTGGGCAGGTAATTGATTGTTCCATGTGAATACTTCTCACCCTGCCTTTGGTAGCAGGAAGTCTGACTTACTGATGAAGTTGTTGAAAGATTTCTGAATGTACTTGAACTTTGGTCTACAATAAAAACTGGCATTTGAAACAGAAAATTGTCAGCATGTGTGCGGGATACAACTGAGCCAGTGTTTTCTGTGAAAGAATCTCTGAAGATTACTGGTGCAGTTGTCCTGTTTGAAGGGCTCTTGGGAAGTGTAGAGTTTCCTGAATTAACAGAAAAAGAACAGTTGGGTTCAACTGTTAACTTGAATATCAGTTCAGTGTGGCAGTTCTGCATTTCTGGAGTCAAAAGTTGTTCCAGCATCTCTGCAACAGTGTGGTTTGCACCTAATACCTGGTGCTTTGTAAATGCCTGGGATTCTTCTGGTTTCAGCTGTGTGCCATGTCTTATCTTTGCTAGAGGAGGAGGAAGAGTCCCAGATGGTAGAAGTTGTTGACTATTCAGGAGCAGGGAAAACATAATGGGGGGGAGTGCAGCAAGGGAGTAAGGGTTGATTGTGTAGGGCTTGGAGCATGGACTGAGGGGAGCTGTATATACCCTGTGACTTGCCTGTCCAGAGGCAATCGGGGGAGTACTGTAGCACTGAAGCATAGAGTTCTCTCCTGTGGTTGTGAATCGCATTGATAAGTTAAGTATGCTGCTTCATATTCTTTCCCAGTCATTACTGAATAGTGCTGAACTGTCCTCTTGGTTAAGGGTCTTGCTTACAGTTCTCTTATCTCCTAGGAGTCTTTCAATAATGTAAAACAGTGGCTGCAGGAGATAGACCGTTATGCCAGTGAAAACGTCAACAAGTTGTTGGTGGGGAACAAATGTGATCTGACCACAAAGAAAGTAGTAGACTATACAACAGCAAAGGTATGTTGATATTGGTGTGTGTTTGCTTTGGTTGAGCGTCTGGTCTGGATTGTGATGCACTTCAAGTTCTAGTGCAGGGAAGTGTCTTGGTACACAGGTGTCAAGGTGCCATAAATGTGAGCAGTTTATTACAGACCCCTTGTGGTGCAAGTTGTCATCAGACTGGAATCTGGGAGTGGGGTGGTGGTCTAGGAACTTGTGGCTTATCCGTAAGTGCACCAGGAAACAAGGTGAGGTATGAGTCAGTGTATGAGCTTACTGTTCACTGTTTCTTGATTTGCAGGAATTTGCAGATTCTCTTGGAATTCCATTTTTGGAAACCAGTGCAAAGAACGCCACAAATGTAGAACAGTCTTTCATGACCATGGCTGCTGAGATTAAAAAACGAATGGGCCCGGGAGCAACAGCTGGTGGTGCAGAGAAGTCCAATGTTAAAATTCAGAGCACTCCAGTCAAGCAGTCTAGTGGAGGTTGCTGCTAAAACTTGCCTCCCCCCTTTTGTCTCACAACAATGAATTTGCAATCTGAACCCAAGTGAAAAAAAAATTGCCTGAATTGTACTGTATGTAGCTGCACTACAACAGATTCTTACCGTCTCCACAAAGGTCAGAGATTGTAAATGGTCAATACTGACTTTTTTTATTCCCTTGACTCAAGACAGCTAACTTCATTTTCAGAACTGTTTTAAACCTTTGTGTGCTGGTTTATAAACGTGTAATCCTTGTTGCTTTTCCTGATACCAGACTGTTTCCTGTGGTTGGTTAGGATGTATTTTTGTTTTGATGTTTCTATTGGCATGTTTAGATGTCAGGTTTAGTCTTCTGAAGATGAAGTTTAGCCATTTTGTATCAAACAGCACAACAGTGTCTGTCACTTTCCATGCATAAAATTTAGTAAGATATATGTAAGATCTGATTTGCTAGTTCCTTCTTGTAGAATTATAAATGGAAAGATCACACTATCTGATTAATAGTTTCTTCATACTCTGCATATAATTTGTGGCTGCAGAATATTGTAATTTGTTGCACAATATGTAACAAAACTGAAGAAATGTTTAATAAATATTGTACTTATTGGAAGTAATATCAAACTGTATGGTGATAAATATTGTCTTAATTTGTATGGCTAAGGGGGAAATCAGGCTTGCATTGTGCACAAAACATATCTGTGCAGCCATGGCTCTCAGACCTTCTGGTAGACCAGAGACCTTCCCTGCAACCAAAACTAGTGACTATGGCCCAAAAGACTGAGTTGTTGTGGTGCTTGAGGCACATACCCTGTACCAGAAACACCCAGCCAGTGTTCATGGAGGCATAATGCACTCTGAATGTACAACAGTTCCCTAACTTAGTCTTGGAACTTAATTTATTTCTCAAGGACACTCTTTAGGGAATGCCTGTCTGCTTTGCATAGTAGGGGAGAGAATGGTATTTCCCTAACATGAATGACTTCACCGTAACCTTGAGGTGGTATAACTTCCTACCAGTATATTATGTCTTCTCTATATACTGTTAATTCCATCCTCTTTTAATCAGTACTATTCTGACTTAGTGCGACAGCTTAGCTGCTATTCTGTTATGCATAGAGGCAGCAGAAGGATGAAATGGGGACAGTAAGGCCCCACAACAGACTGTTGCTCCAAGTAGGCGCTATCTATCTCAAACAATTTGGAACTAACCAGCAGCCAAGAGGTTTTGGACAGTGTGTGATTCTTTGTACAGAGCTAATCAAATCATTAGTGCCTGATGTCTAGCTAAAAGCCACAGGAAAGCTAGCCTATAACACTTCCTATACATGTAAAATTGTTCAGCTTTATCTAAACTCCAATGTTCAGCCTATTCTGTAAATAGTCTCATGTTTGAAAGACCATGTAACATTCCCCTAGTAGTAAATACACCCTGTGATAGTAAAAATATAGCCTAGGTATGTTGTGAGGTATAAACTAAAATTGGTGCAAATATCCTCTGATTTTTTTTGGGGGGGGGATGACTTTGGCTAATGGCTTTCTTCAACATAGTTGCATCAATCAACAGGCAATTGTAATACATAAAGTATTGTCATGGTTAAGTTGAACTCTTCCACTCGAGACCTTCACAATAAAGTGATGTGCTTTCTATTAGAGATGTGCTTGTTGGTATAATTCATTATATAATGTGACTTGCTCCTCCTTGAGAGTGGGAGCAGTAGGAGTAGTGAGTGCTGCTAAGATCAGGAAGCGAAGCAGAAGGAGGTGTATTGAGGGTAAAACATCTTCCCTTCAGAGAAGTGCACAAATGAACTTAAATGTCAAGATGCCTGCTACATACTATCCAAAACAATGTTAATATATACAGTAATAAAAGCATTGCAAAACCAACTTGGGCTACACCAGGTGTTTGGTGGTGTTTTTTTTTTTTTCCCCAAGTCATTACTCTGTTACTGTGCTGGTGCTGTTAAATGCCAGAGCCTGTGCTTGTCAGGCTGGAGGTGTGCGGAGGAGGCTGGAGCAGGCCTAAAAATCCTGGACAAGGGCACTGTAGCCTCTTACCTGTGAGCTGAAATATTAAATACCTTTGACACAATGGGTCAGGCTCAAGACTTGCAAGTGGTAGCAAACAGGCAGCAGTAGCCTTTCCTTGCATGTAACTCCCATCCTGCCCTGCTATAGGCTTTGTTCCAGCATCATGCTGAATGCCCACAGGTACAGGACCTGGTGTCGGTGAAGCCAGTGAGACCAGACTCGCTGTAACCATTTGCTTGAGCCTTTTTGCTAAACTTACCCTGATCTATGAATTGTCCCCTGCAACTTGGCAATAAAAAAAATTGTCCTTTAAGCAGGTGGAAGATGGGAGGGTATCACCACCACCACCACCCCGCCAAACCCCAGTGAATTATTTGTCACTCATAACTGCTCCAGTTTAACTATGCTTTCACCTTCTACTTGTGCAGTACAGAAACTTCACTTTGTTCTGTTGGCAAGAAGGGGAGGAAATGATGTATTCTGCACAAGAAAATGATGGATTACCATTTAGTTTAAAGGTTAATTAAAGCCAAGTACCAACGTTCTGTAGTTGGCTGTAACTTTTTGGCCGCTTACCTTGTTATGCTGCTTCAGAGATGCCCTTTTCTGTTGCAGAAAGGGTTTGGAAACCCTTTATGAATGTTTTGTGAGCAGTGATGAACTGCACGAGCTGTAAGAGGGGAAAGGCACAACTCTTCACCCAGGGAAACCAGCACAGCACTAACACAACTACTGCAAACAACAGGTAACAGCAGTTTATACATAACCTGGTTCTTCCCTGAGTGTACTCACCTGTTTATTATTTTATCGAGATTCATATAGCTGTTTGTGTTTATGCATAAGAAAAACTGAAAGTTAAATAGGCTCTGCTTCAGCAGGGAATGGTAATTATAAACGAGTTCAGTTTGCTCTCAAGAACCAGGAGGAGTTGCTATTTCTTGGCTTCTAGCACCTATTTTTGAAGAGCATAAACAAAACATGAGAACACGGCTATTAAAATCACACGGCTTTACTTAGAAGTGAGTTGCACGGCACACTATGGATTACTCAGTTAAAAAAAACCAGTGTGTTCCTGACATTTTGCTAACACATGGAACAGGCCACTTTTAAAAAAAAAGAAAAAAGAAAAAAAACCCAAAAAAACAAAAAAAAGGAAAGCTACATTAAAAACAAACCAAAAAAAGGCCAGCTGTACATTCCTCACTCACAAAACTCCCCAACGTAGTCAGCACTATTAACTAGACATCCCACTAGCCAAATAACTGCTGTACAGCTTGCCTTTCTCAAGCCACGGTGTTAAAAAAAACCCCAAAAACCAAAAACCAAACCAAACTGAAATCAGCCCAGGCTGGCTAACTCCGAACACCGAGATCATACGTATTTGGCATCTCTGCATGAGGTGAAAGAAGTGGTTTGGTGCCTGCTGCATTTCTTCTCAGCCATCCCGAGACTGGTTAACAAAGCCCAGGTCTGATAGAGGCAGCACCTGAAATAAAATGGATTAAGTCTGCTACTGTGCTTTGGCCGCAATCCAACAAACCAACCAAACCCCCACGCTACAATCACCTCCACGTATGCGCGATAGTGTATAGGATATAGTTATATATATTTAGCAATTTAAAAAAAAAAAACAAAAAAAAACACCACAAACCAAACTGCTTAAGCTATTGTTACTCTCCTCTAAAGCACTGGAAATAAAATTTGGAGTTGCAAAGGAGAAAAATTAAGGCGTGCCGTGGCGTGGGCCATGGGGAAATCAACAGTCTGAGCTAATGGGGGTTGCAGGGTGGGGCAAGGTTATCCTGCAATTCCTAAATTCCTACCTCTTGGTGCACAGAAGCTGTTAAGAGCCTTCCTGTGTCTCCGGACCCAGCGCCTTGGCTAACACCCATGATCGTTTCATACAGACACAGTTTTATAGCGATTCCCAATCACAGCGTGAGTGGCTGAGGGACGCGGCAGCACACAGCTTACACTGCTATGACTGCCCTCCAACACCATGCGCCTCCCCACCCCTTTATGCTAGCACTCCTGCCCTGCCCTCCTGAAACACTTTTGTCTCTGCAGTTTTATTTGAAGGAAGATGTTCAAGAAATCAGCAAACACGTTTTCTAGCCCATATTTTACACTGAATTCACTTGCTTCTCTTTCCCTCCATGACATGGCAAGCAGAATTTTTCTTTGGGGGGGGTGAAAAGAGAAAAAAAAATCCCCAACCAACAAAAAAAAAATTACCCCTTTCCCATCTGCCCAAGTGATTTTGGTAGAGCAGCTGTCTGTGCCGGACTGACAGGGACCTGCCTGCGAGCTCCCCGGGTGCCTCCGAGGAGCTGCCATCGCTCTCTTCGCGCTCTTGGGTTTCATCAGCTGGTTCACCAACACACTGCTTTTCCCCTGACACACATTTAAACATGATGGGGCATCCATTTTGAGATTGCCCTTGCTTTCTTCTCCTTTTAGGCTTTCCAAACATCAGATTAAAAGAAATAATAATAAAGCCTGACATGTTTGCTAATTTAAGTGTTTTTCTTCCTACGTTCTCCTCTCTCTCCCCCTGTCGCAGAAAGGCTGGTTTGCCCCCCTGCTTACCCCCTGAGCAGCCGTCTGCTGCACCCCCTTGTCCTCCATCCCGTTCTCGCCCTGCATGGGACCCACGGCAGCTAGAACAGACTCGTACAAGTGCTCCGCGTGGGTTTCTAGCTCTTCTGACTGTTTCGCAATCAAACCCAGCGTGTCTTTCAGAGCTGGAAAACAAAATGTATGATGGAGGTGGTAGTAACGTGACAATTCAATGTCTGCAAGAGCAATAAGAGAGAGTTCCACTCGCCCGGACAGACTTTTGAAGGAAATCCGAGTGTTAGAAATCAATAAGCATCAACTTATTATCCCATCCATCTCCTCTAGGAGGCTCCAGGTTAAGAGTGAAGATACAGAAATAGGGGCTCCCAAAGAAAACCTTTGGGACTGTGTAAGAAAGCCCATCCATAATGCAGCACTCCACCACTAAAGCCCCTTTGGCGACTGCGGACGCAGCCCGCCCTTTAGAAATCCCTTGCGCAGGATGCACCCCATCACCGGAGCGACTGCCCCATGCGTGCCACGCCACCAACCAGGCTGGGCTGTCTCCCCAGACTGGCTGCCGACACCCACCCCGGGATGCACTGAGTGCAGGCAGGGTGGGAACATCACCTCCTCCTGCGCTGGACACAAGCACCTCCTCCCAGCTGCAGGCCAACAGCATCCCACAGCCCAGCAGGAGCTGGCCATGCTGCGGTTAAGATAAAATCCTAAGAAGGGACCCATAAGAGGCAGAAACACATCCGTCGCCCACGGATGGATGGCACGGCGCAAGGCAAGGGTCAAGGCATGGTGCAGCTGAAATCGCTCTGGAGTAATCACTTCAAACCTACAAGTCACCTCACCTCCAAGTCTCCGGACAGCAATGGAGGTGTAAAACCCTTTTTGTTCCCATACAGCTGCTGAACAGCAAACTCTGCCCACCGCTTCCCCGCCCCCACACACGTGGGGCCAGGGATTTCAGGGGGCTGTGTCCGTGACCAGCCCTGCTCAAGCATGCCTCCTCACCTGGCGAATTCGATGCCATGCAGTCAAGGAGAGCTTCTCCCCTCTCCAGCACGCTCTCTGTCAGGCTCCGGTGGTCGGCCACGTCTTTCCTGAACTCCTGGGAAGGGAAGGAGAAGAGGAGCCCTGCTTAGAAGGGTTTTTTTGAAAGAGACACACCTGCGGCAGGTTGCCCGGGGAGCAGTTTCCCCTGAGCAGGTTCCCAGTGCTCCCAAATTCGGCTTTGCACACCTGATGCACCCCACATCACCCACCTGGACCGTGCCAGTGGTGTCTTGCTTCGTGCTGCTGGCTGCCGGCAGCACCAAAGAGGGGGAAGCAAAGCCAGTGGTGATACCTACCAAGCAGCGGTGCAGCGATGCCTTCATGCTCTCGGCGTCCGGCGAGGCTGGGACCCAGCTGTCGGTGATGTCTGCGACGTTGTACAGCCAACGAATTAGCTCTTCCAGCTGGCAGCAAAACATCTACTTAACGAAGCATAACAAAAGGGGTTATTTATCTATTTCTGCAACGAAGATATGGCAGGGACAGCAATAGGTGAGGCAGCGGTGTTTCAGAAAGCATCCGCCTCCCCTCAGCACACAAATATCCCTAAGCTTGGGAAACCAAGGGTTGACAGAAAAAAAGAAAAAAAAGGCAAAAAGCAAATTAAATCTCTAAACACACCCCAAAACCACTGTGTAGCAAGAATTGAGGGTCACCATGAAATGGCTGCTATGGAGAGGTGTCGGAAGCCAGCAGCACCCAGGCTGAAGGAAGGTGTTTGCCTCCACCACCTCCCAGATGAAGAGACACCCTCCGCCTCACCGGAGCCATGCAGTTAATTTGCAGTTGCTTTTCCCCAAGGGTTCGTCTTGTTCAATTAAGCGCTTTCATTTATTTTTAAAGCGTCTCGGTAAGGGATTATTTTTGTAAGATGCTGCATGAAACCCAGGGGCCTCTGCTCTCACCGAAACCAGACTCCAGCCCTGCTCCTGCTCCTCGGGAGTCGGGGTTTTGCTATAAAGCTGAGCTGCTTCTCCCTGGCACTGCAATTTGTGGTGGCAGATACACCCTAATGCTCACCCTTTCAAATCAGCAGTTATTCTCATACAAGAGGGGGAATGAGTTGCACTGGTGTTTGCAGCTGTGTGCATGATAATAATTACTCTCTTGCAAACAGCCCAGCATCGCTTCCAAATTCAGCCCGGGGCTGGGGTGGGGAGGAAGAGGGGGGGGAAGGTGGGGAGCAATCCCCACTGGCCAGGGAGCACAGAACTGGTGGCAGGATGGCCATGAGGCATTATTTGCCCGAAAAATAAAAATTCACAAAATAATCAGGAAATTCTTCAGAGAAACCCCACCAGTTCTGCCTGGCCTTATTATACCCTTAAGTAGGACCCAGTCTGGAGAAGATGAGTGAGCCTGGGCTGAAGGGCAAGGCCGGCCACGCCGCATTAAACAGCCAGAGTGATGGGGCAGGCAGAGAATGCCCGATTTCACGCTGGTCCAGCCCCGACCGTGGCTCTCGCATCTTCCCAGTGCGGCGGTGCTGCAGGACGGGCGGGCTGGGGGAAGCAGAGTGCCACATTTCCACCGAGCCCAGCCCCACGATGCTGAGCCCCAGGAAAAGCGAGATGGGCTCTTGCTCCATCAGAAGAAATGATCTGCTCTGGTGAGCCTCCCTGCATAAATTACTACCAGCTGCCAGGCACCAAACATCATGCAGAAGGAGAAGCCTTAATTAATTGTGTCATAAATACAGGCAAATTTTATGCGAGACCTCCCCATAATAAACCTTATTTCTGGCCTCAGCCTACCTTAACGCACTGGGCAAGGGACTCGCTCGGCTGGCTCTTCTTCGGATGCCCCTTGACCCGCGGTTCATTTAGGTACGTCCCATCCAATGTGTCCCTGAGACTGGTCGGTAGATGAAGCCCCCGCAGAGGATCCCTATGGATCTGGCCACACGATTCAGTGCTTTCCCAGCTGGGCTTTTGAGGGCTGCAGGGGTGCCACAGCCCAGCATAATTCTCAATATTCCCTCTTTCGTCCCTGCCACCTGCTTCTCTGAAAGGAGCCAACTTGGACGAAAGGGGCTGCCTGCCATCACTGTGACGTGGAAGGTTACGGTGGTCATGCCTGGGCGTCCTTACAGTTAAGGAAAGATCGGACAAAAACTGAGCCAGCCTTTCCAGCTCCTGCAGTCTCGGAGGCAGGGAGAGAAATTCTTCATCACCCTCCCACTCTTTTCTCAGGGGGAGCACTTGCGTTGTAGGTAAAAACCTATTCACGCTTTTCACCTGCCCTTTGTAGTTTGGAAAGGGGCTCCCTCTGGAACACCAGCTTCTCCCATCCACAGCAGGGCAGCCAAATGAACCTGGCCCAGCTGACTCTGTCGTTACATCCTTAGCAAACCCTCTAGAAGAAGGACAAGAGGAAGCACTCTTTGCGAAGGACGCTTTTGCAATAGGTGAAGGTTCACAGTATGAGCCAGCTCCTGAGCAGCCTCTTTTTCCAGGCCCCGGGGTGGAGAACCTCTCTGCAGAAGCCATGAACCTCCGACATCCATTTTCTCCACTTCCCCGAGCCTGCCCACCTCGGCCGTAGATGCTGGTGGACCTCGACGTGCCCTCGGGGGAAACAGAAAAGCTGTCCAAACCTATTCCTGAGTCGTGGAGGAAAGCCTCCGGCATCTTTCCCAGCTTGTATCTTGGCTTCAGCGGATAAGCATAATCCAGCAAGTCCTCATACTCTTTATTAGGGTTCCAGTGGGGTGAGCGACGGTCCGGAGACGGGGGTAACGAATCCGGTATGGCACATGCCCAGTAATCGGCTTGGTAGGACGACATCTCTCTGATGCGCTCCATGGTGGCGCGGTCATCAAGCGGAGGACTCAAGGGCTTGCGTGCCCGCGGCGCCCTGCCTTCTGCCGCACCCCACCGACAGCACAGGTCCTGGGCGGCGGTGGCCGCAGGAGAAGGCACGTCTGCGCTGGCCAGCAAGCTTTGGGATGGCTCTTCGGAGAGGCCGTTTTCTTCTGAAGACAGAGTGGAGAAGCTTGATGCAGAGCGGCTCCGCAGGGCACTCTTGGGGCTGGGTTGGCTTTGGGGCCGCAGGAGCTCCGGGGTGGAGGAAAATGGGAATTGAGCTCCCAGCCTTCGGCTCCGCTGGCCAGCATGGGCATCGTGGCAGCCACCAGCAAGGATGCTCTCCTCTGCAGAGCTGCGCCGGCTGGGAGGGCTGGACGTTGGCTCCCAACAGCCCGATGCCTTCNCGCATAAAATGAAGCACAGCATCCAGACAAAAGGCTCCTTTGTGCTGGGACATGGAGATAAAAGCCCAGCCCTGGACCGCCACGAGGAGAGGCTGCAAGAGGAACTCTGCTCCATCTGCAGGACGGCATGCAGCTGCCCGGAGCCTGGAGTGGGCCTTATTTTTAAGGAAAGGCATCCCGAGGGCTTGGGAAGCTGCATGAGTCATTTGGCAGCAAGAAGCACTTATTTAAGGAGCCCCGGCCTGAGCGACTTTCCAGCTCCACAGCGGTAATATGGGAACAGAGGCAACGGCTCAGGTGTTGGAGCCCAAGCCCTTCCCTACTGCACGGCTTAGCCCAGGGCTGGAGCGGGCACACTCTGGCTGGAGGAGATGGAAAGCCCTTGCTAGGACAGCCCAGACAAACAAGTCCCCACCTCGCCTGGGACCTCCTGGTGATGCAGCAACACCTGTACATATAACCCTCTCACCTGCTGCTCTTTTGAGGAGAGGAACTGCTGGCTAACATGACGAGGCACATCGCCGTCGGCGGCTCTATAAACTAATGTCTCTGTCTCCGAGAGGCTTGCTCTTGCTCTGGGAAATCTGGATGCGGATACTGAAGACACTTCTTGGCGGTAGCTCGAGCCTCCCTGGGTAACACCAGTGGCCAAGCGACTGCGTCCGCTCATTGCCACGCTCTCCGTCCCTTGTTGGCAGGGCTTGGCTTCCTCTGCTCCTAAAAGCCGGCGCAGGCTGTCCGCTAGCTCTGGGTAGTCCGTCTCCACCTCTGCGCAGTCCCACCTCCCATCTCCCTTAGCCTTCCCGCTCGGTGAGGCTTCAGAAAGTGATTTTCCCACATCCACGGCCATCAGGACAGAACTTTTTCCGCAAGACGATGTCAAGCCTCCGGCTCTCTGAAATACACAACACACGGTAGCGGCAACTCGCCATCCCCCCTTGTCTCTATGCCAAGTAAAGAAACTGGGTATGTCTAATAATGAAGAGCTTAAGCATGTTTGGGTCAGACCCCCAAAATTATAAAATTGCGTCTCGGTGCATCAAGCGGGACAGAGGAAAGGGCAAACACGCCTTTGTGTCTGAGCAGAATTTTCTGGTTTCGAGGACATGACACACAGGGAAAAATCTAATTAAAGCTCTGGCCACTCTGAGAACAAACCTGTGCTTTATACCTTGCTGGCACGGTGCAACTGTCTTGTGAATTAATGGCCAATCTCACAAACCGTATGTGCACCGTGAGGTTCCTGAGCCCAAATGAGACATCATTAACTAGGATGTAAAGCACCTATTAGTGTGGCTGAGCCCTGAAGGCTGTTGGGGTGGAAAATTTAGGGGTTTTTAAGAGACAAACTCAAAACCTTGAAATGGAAGCCACCCAGAAGTGCGAAGTATATATAAAAAATTAGAGGGGGAGGTAGGAGACCGTAAAATCCAAACTTGGCACTTAGCTCTGCAGCTTCTACCTCAAATAATGAAATTAACTCTTTGTGAAGTTAATTAACGGAAACACTTGCTCAACCGATGACACATTTTCAAGCGTGCTGTACAGCCGAGCCCATTGCATCTTGCTGCAAATCCTTCTAACATAAGATATTTTTCTCAAAGCTTGAGCCCCGGGTGCTCCACGCATGGAGATGCTCTGCCACCACCCTCTTGCTGCCTGTGCTGGACTCCGGCGAGGAGCTGCAGCAGGACAACCAATGACCCAAATCAAAGTGACCGAACATAGCACACGAGGGACCTTGTTTTGTGAACAGCAGCCACAGCCAAGCGCCTCTGCTTGCATTCGCCAAGCTAGCAGGACCCAAAAATACTCTCAACACAAATGACACCTTGCGGGCTCCCTGCAGAGCACCAAAACCGGTGCTGCCAAAATCCCCACGCGTAGGCTCTGCGCCACTCGGTCGCGGGCGGGCATCCTCAGAGCCCCAGGAATACCAAAGCCTCTTCCAGCAACTCCAGCCCAAACCAGGGGGCTGGTGTTAGGAAAACACCGGCAGAGTGGTTTTGCCAATACTCACCCAGCTAGCGCTGGGCTAGTGATGGAGAGGCCAGCCAAGGGAGCATCAACAGAAAACTCAACTTAAAAAGAAATAAAAAAAAAAAAGGAGGAAAGAAAGTATTCCCAAACAATACTTGGAAGTGGGAAGCAAGTTGATACTCACACCCTCTGTCAGCTCTTTTGTCGCGATCTCGTTTTATGATCCACCCCTCTGGCGACCAGGGTTTTCCCACGGGCAGAGCCCATGCACTGAACAAAGAGCAGCGGGGTGACGCGACGGGTCTCCAAGGGAGACCGAATCCCCGGCACAACCCGCAGCAGGCACCGCAGCTGCCTTCCCCCTCCCCAAGAGCCGGCAACCCGTGCAACTGCTGGGCAGCTATATTCAGCACGGCAGCAGCTGCGGAGAGGGCGAATAAAGCCTGGGCTCTCCCAGCCCTCCATGCAAGCCATGTCCCTCTGCCGACACCTGGACTCACCCACTTGATCACTTCAGTCGCTACCAAATACAAGCCTACGCACATCATGTTATCCTATCTTTTTTCCCCCCAAAAAAGGTTGTATATCCAAACAAAAAGGCACGGTAATTGCAATAAACGTAATTGATAAACCTACCCCTGCTAAATTCCCTACGTATTATACAACAATAAATCATTAAAATATATGTAAGCATATATATCTTGTTTAACAGAAGGTAGATGTCTGACGCTAACAGAAAGAGTATTCCAAACCACTCATGAACCCATGTGTGTCTCCCACATAGCATGTGTGCGATTTCTTCATGTATCCAGCATATAGATTTTTAAGGCCAGAGGTCTCCTGAGCCCCAGGAGGCAGCCCCCTGTTACCTGCCAGCCTTCACCGACTGCCATTCGGTCCCTCTGAATTAGTTTTGTTTAGACAGTCAGGCGAGCAAGTATTAGTGAATCGAATGCCAAATCCAACTTACAGGTGATTTAAATGCCCAGAAAATCCCCTGAGATATATTTGTTTACTGGCTTTGAAAGCCAGGGCCTCGGCCGCAAGGAGATACGATGCTCGCTGGTTGGATTCCTCTTCGTCCAACCAAAACCTAATGAGCAAAAAGCTGCCGGAGTAACAAATCGTAAGGTACCGCATATTAAATTCCAGGATCCGTTTCAGAGCCACACAGCCTGCTTCAACTTCACCATTTTGGGTGCTTTCCTCCGTGACAAGAAGCAGGTGATGCAGCAGAGAACATCACTAATTATCACAACATGAACAGGCATCTCACCAGCTCTAATCCCTCCTTGCATGTAGTGGCAGCGCTATACATCCAAAAATGATCCAGTAAATATAAATCTTAACAGAGAGGAGGGTGCTGGACACCTGTGGCTTAGGACATAAATGCCTCAACAAACAGTTCTGTTGTTGGGTAGTGATTTAAAAAAAAAATATATAAAAGAAAGAAAAGCTGAACAAGGCATCAAAGTAGACTTTAAAGTTTTAAATTGAATGTGCAGTAATCAGTGATCGACCTCGGTACCGCTTTATTTTTAAGAAGATGCCACGTTAAATTCAAAGTGATGTTGAACATCACCAAATCCATCAGATTTAGTGGCTTGAGACGTGCGTCAGTCAGCCCTATAAAAACTATAAAAAACATATACAAGCTTGACCTTAAATCTGAAAAGCATGTGTTAAGCAACGTTAAAAAAAAAATTATAGGTCGCAACCCATCTGTTATTTTTGTAACTGTATGCAGGAGCGCAAAGGTTGAACTATTCTGAACTTTCAAGACTATTTGTTGATCTTATGGATGCAGCATGCAGTGATATACATTTCTATGATGCCATCAGTCTTCAAAAAAAGAGCAAGTGCTGGTTCACAGGTTCATTAAATCTCCAGAAACTAATTGGAAGCTGAAGAGAAACCAGGACATCTGCCACTACACACCTGTGAGTGTAAATCTGCTTATTTCAGAATTTGTAAGGATATTCAAAGGGCCACCAGACATTTGACTGCATTTTCAAAAGTCTCTAATTCAGGCAGCTAATTTCAATTAATTTCAGGGGGAACCAGACATCCAACCACACTTGGATGCAAACTAGACGGGTAAGTCGCACACATCCCGTACGCAGAACGATCAGGCAAAAAGTCGTATTTCAAAACAGAATGAAAATGCTACTGCCACTAAATACAACTCCCAACTACAAGAGCATCTAGAAAATAAGGTTTCTCACCATTTTCCAACAAAACTGCAAAAATTCAGAGGTCGGGCTGCCGGTGGCGGCGACACATCAAGATTAACCCTCGTGATGGGAAGAAGCAAGCCCAAATCCTCGGGCAGGACTGACATGGCTATGAAGAGGGACGTACGACCACAGCTTTAGGCACGGTGGAAACTTTCCACTGGCCTTAAAACCACAGGAAAACGGCCAGAAATCCTGGCTACACCCAAGCCCTCAATTGTCTCACCAGCGATGGGGCGGCACAGGAATGGTACCCGCGACCAGTTTTTTTTTTTAGATAACAGATGAAGACAGTGGCTGTTTCATTCATTTCAGTAGGGGAAGGTCCACAGGGATCTCTCAAGAAAAGCGATCCCTGAACTTTTTTGCATCGTCCAAAGAAAACTGCCTGCCAAAGAGTTGCACAAAACCCAGCGGACAACAAGAGCTCTGTCCCAACGAGTGACGTCCCACCGCCCGTGGGTATCGCTTGGCTGGTGGACCAACAAGAGCAGCTGATGCTGAGAGCGCTACCGTCTCCCACCAGCTCTGGTTTTGCTGGGGGGAGGGTTTTTTTGTTGTTTGGGGGAAAAAACCCACACCGCTCTTGCCTTTCAGGCCCTGCGGGATCTGAGTTTTGATACTTTTTTGCTCCTCTTCTTGCACGCTTTCTGCCCGAAAAGCCTTTCCGCAGCTGGAAAAAATAGCAGATTGACCCCCCCGAAAAAAGGAATAAAGGCGATAAAGCCGATGAGGCACCGCACCCTGGGGATGCCCAGAACTGCCGGACACGCGGATGCAAGGCGCCACGGGTAACGGGGACGGGCTTCGGACGCGAAAGCCGCCCGCTTCCCCCCCCGCCCCNGTAACCTTCTGAAAACTTTGTCTTTTAAAAGGTAAACTATTTCCCAGATATTTTTGATGTATTTCACTTAATTAAAATCTTAGTTTTGGACAAGAAAAAGTACCTATAGTTGACTACACTGCAAATTATTTATTTAAAACTTGTTTACAAAGTATGATTAAAGTCTTCTCTTCATAAGCAAAAGAAAGGATGTCACCTGAAAAAGAAGGAATAACGGATGTCAACATAGTCATGGTGAATACAATTTGAAAATTATTGTAGTGTCAACAGGGTCATATATTTATATATATATATATTTATATATTGACCTTCCCGGGGCTAAGCTGCACTGGCACAGCTCCTCTCCAGGCGTTACTGTGCTGTTTCTGGGGTGGAAAACCATCTAAAAATGGTATTGCATGAGCAATGACTGTACGTGTAATGGCAAATGGATTTTAGCATCCTCCAAGCGCAACGCAAAGCCCCTTCAGCAGGCGGGAGGAGGTCCCGGTGCAAGACCTTCCTCCCTGGCAGCAGAGCATGTACAGGGGGCCAGTTGTCGGATGCGGGTCGTGCCCTGCCATTTGGGTAGCTTTCTGGGTTGAGTCATCACGCCATACGTTGAAGCAGGCTGCTCTGGGGTTTGTACCCAGCCGGACCCTTCTTTGGTGGATGGAGCAGCCATATCCCGACATGTGCCCATGTCCCGTAGAAAATACAACAAACCTTTTCCCTTGTTTCTGTGCGCAGGCTGATTCTGGTTTTTGTCTGCATCATCTGCTCCCGGAGCTTATTTCCTGGATAATGCTGAGATTTCCTACAGGTCAGTTATCTAATAAAGCACTTCATGAACGACATTGCTGCCGGCTTTAGGCCATGAAGGACCAAAGAGACACCTCGGGTTCACTCAGCAGGCTGGCAGCAGGGTGAGGGGAACAACACAGGTATCCCAAGTCCCTGGCTAGTGCTTCGGTCTGCTGGCCACGCTCCTCAGCCCCACAGCATGCTCCAGCTCTGCCACCCCGCGTATTATGGTCCAGATTCCCAGCTGCTATGACCTGGGTTTATTCTACTGACCTCAATGGAATCGGTCCCATTTACGATCCTGGAGGATCTTGTTTTTTCTCTCCAGAGAAACAGAGTGGGAGTATCTTTTTCAGGGCTACTCCAAAAAGCAGAGCTGTAACGCTGCGGTATAACGTGGTACGGCACTCTCAGAAGAACTCACAGCCAAGAAAAAGCCCACATCATCTCTGTTCCTGCGTAATATTTCTATATTTGGGGTTTCTTTGATGAATGTTACAGCAGGTCTTCCGGAGGGCTGCACATCCCCCTGCCTCAGATGCACAATTTTGAGAGTCCACTTTTTGTTGGAATTCACGCAGGCAAAGCCCTTGTGAAAGAAAAGTCCTTTAAAAATGTTGTTTATTGCTTATTCTCCAGGGAGCCAGTTGCCTGCCAGTAGAGGCTGTGCTGATCTCAGGCGAGTCGGAAGGCTGAAGCAAGCACGGATGGGTCATGATTCATACCCAGGCTCGGCTGTTTTTAGCTGGTTTAAATTACTTGCAAGCTGCCAGACATTGTTCTCGGAGCTGAATAGTGCTCGGCTGCGGTCTCAGCCCCGGCAGGAAAGGTTCACATCCTGTTCTGCCTCTGATCAAACGAGTGCCAGGATGTCTACAAGAACAGCCAGAGCGCCACAAAATCTTTCCCCTCTCCCTGGGCTCATGCTGAGAGGGTGTCAATAAACAAGGGGGGAATAAACTGGTGATCTAAAGGAGAGATTAATTAAAAATTGCAGGGAAGTGATACTGGTTTTCATCTGCTGATGTCTGGCCCTCTCTGTTAGGAACTTTGCTGAAGAGAAACTAGTTTATTTGATCTATAATATAGGGTCAAGTCCAGCCAAACTCCCACCCAAGGTCACTCAAGGCTGGCAAACACTAAGATGGATGTTTTCTTGCTGATTTGAGACCTCAGGATTCTTTCAGATTTGTGTTTTTCAGCAAGAATGTTCTCCAGCAAACACAAATTATTTCACCCAATCGGTGGATGGCAGCACTTCAGCAGTAATCCCCGTATCTATGACGTAAAGTAGAGCTTGCTTATGATGATCAGATTTGAAAGTGGTACATTTCTAGTATATGAGAAGCTGGGATAGGAACACTCCACTTCCCTCAAAAACTTCTACCTTCTTGGTGGAAATATCCATGTTTTTGTACAAAACGGGATCCGTCAGGAGCACCAGCTATATGTATCCTGAGTTTTAATACGTCCATAACCGATGATGGGCTGTTATCCAGACCTTTCGGCACATCAATTTGTAATTTCTTTCTACCTTGAATGGTCTCACGCTATAAGCCAGATAGTTAACACTCTGCGATGAAACCTGAAGCCTGGATGTGCACCATATGTTCTTGCATAGCATCTGCACTATCTTCGGCATCAAAGTTCAGTCTCACAATGCAAATATTTGGGATGGATGACATGTCAGCAAATGCAGGGCTTGGACCTGACCTATTTGTTCCCAGAGCACTGCTAGCAATATTAATAGAGTACTGCAGTGAAAAGAAAAACTGGTTGTAATCATTTTGCCATCTTTTGGCCAGCAGTATGGCATTATAGTGAGGATTTGCCTGCATTTGGAAAATTATTCAATTTCTGATGCTGTGCCTCAGACAGCCAGAGATTTAGTATTATATGTAACCCATTAGTACAACTGCCTCTCTTCCAGTGTTATCGTCGAGGTGGGAAGGAGCTGCCACAAGCCTTCTTTGCTTCTGTTGGCTACATCAAAGTGATTGACATTATTCCTTTCCTGTGTTAAAATTGCTCAGGCACTGATTTATAAAAATACCTATGTTGCAACCTGACAGCACCGCATTCCTTGCTCCTTAAGGACAGGCTGGCTGGCAAACTCTCTCACCCGTGGTTCCGGTCAAGAGCTGTCTTCATACAAACTGCCCAGGACTCTGCTGTGCACTCGCTCTGCTTAACCTGTCTCTGAAAGGTGTTTGCAGGCAGAGGTCCTTTTCTTCTTGAGGCTAACAACACTTTTCTTTTCCCCAGAGGTCAAGATTTCCACATCTTGGACCGTTCCCCTTGTTCTCCTCTTGATTCTCACTCTTTGGGCCATGTTTCTCTGAAGCTCAGCACTTAAACCTGGTCCAAAACTCCAGCGTGGGCTTGGCTATGACGAGGCAAAACTGGTATAGTAGTCCGGGCTGCGCTCCTGTTTACACACCCTGGTACAGTATCTGCCTTATTCACAGCGCAGGGCATTTGACTCATGCTTCTGACTGCCTGTAACTTCCTGATCCTGCTCCTTAATCTACCGTTTCCCACCAGTATCAGTGCAGTTAATTAGTCTCATCTAGATTAATTCTTTGCAGCCTCTGTTGCCCAGACCTTCTCTCAGGTTTTCTGATGTTGCTATGAATTTCAGCCCTGCGCTTTTCCATGTTCCCAGACCTTCTCCTCCAGGTGGGACCTGCAGATTTTTCTCTGTTCCAACATTTGTGTCACTAATCAACTATTTATGGTCCTGGACCTACAGTAGGCCCCTGAGGAATCCAGTCATTCAGCTGGACAGTCGCTCTAGTAATGTCTAAATAAGCAGGTTCGAACTCAGCCATGTTGCTTTAGCTTCTTTATAAAGTCATGAGAATACTCATCCAAAGCCTACAAACTTTCCCTCACTCTTCTAGATCATCACAGCTACTACTGCGCTATTACTAAATGTTTCCTGAAAAAGGTAGCTGCTGCTTTTTCTTCCTGCTTTTGGAGAAGCACCTGAAAATATGACTTCAGCACACCCAAGGCAGCTGACGAATGAAACATGTAAGGCAGGATTAACAAAGAACAGAGGAAAAACTAGAGTGACATCTATGTTAGTGTCAACATTGAAGTGCAGAGCAATGAAACCCAGTACTACCAGCTGGGCAATTTCAGTTCTTTACCACTTGGTTGCTGAGCTGGACAGAGTGGCACGATTTAGCCCAAGAAAAAGGTCAACTAGAAATTGCACTTCTCCTTTCTGGCCACACGATGTACCCATCACACCATCAACAGTCTGGCTGGATTGCCAGCAACAGGAGACCCAGCCACAAAGGCAGGTGTTTCGAGTTTCCATATTCCCCCAAAGCATCTCCTTACCTCTATTCAGGCCTTCTAAAACACCCACACAGCTGCAGATCAGAGCTAGGTTCCATAATGCAGAAAGGGATAAATGGGGTGGAGTTGGTGTGGTCCAGACGCTTCACCTTTCCTCTTCTTGGATGAAGGTGACATTGCTATAAAATAAAAATAGGAGCTAGCTGGTCAAGGGGTGGTGGCAGCTTTTCATCAATGTGAATTATAATAGGCAATGAATAATTTGGATTAATTTTACTTTTTAAATGGGAGATTTTACTGCTGCTTTCAGTGGGGAATGTGAGGGATTTCTTTTTCATTCTAATTGCTGGGATGTCTTGGCCCTTTCTCATTTGTATGTTGTCCTGAGCAGAACCAAGAGGCTCTTCAAAACCAGAGCTGGGACTGCAGGAACCAGTCGTCAGCACAGAGATTTGTCAAAGAAATACTGGGACTGGTGTGAATGAAAATCTGTTTATGTAAGTATCAGAAGAAATAGCAGAGCAGGGGAGTCAAGAACGGCTTGTATTCGTAACAAATTACACCATTCCCAGCAAAAAAATTGAGACGTTGTTTCTGTCAGGCCCAGAAGGTCTGCACACTGATAAGACCATAGCGCACACGACTCATTCGTGAAAGACCCTCCTCTCTGATAACAGGAGGATGGCAGCGTATCACATCTCCCATTCCTTCTCCTGGCAGCCTTGCGGGAGGAGAGACTGCAGCAAAGGACCACCACAAAAAACAACTATCGATTCTTAAAGATTATTAAAGAACTGTCCCAAAGCTGGGAGGTTTAGTGAAGATTTGACAGCCGTCATCCCTTGTTGTGTATGTTGCATGCAAGAGATCAGGGCCAGACCACTTGAACAACCATGTCTTGTTGCTTGTGAGCGTGAGTGAATGAAATCTATAGGAGAACGAGTGTGGGCAGGTAAAATCAGCTTAAAATGTAAATAAAAACTGTAGTCCCCTTCTGTAAGACCTGTACTGACTTTGGCAACGTTGGTTTCCTACCTCAGCAAGAATGCTGCTGCTATAAGGTCAAAGCCCGGTGCCTTCAGGATGCTCAGTGAGTCAAATTACTCGAGCCGATTAATGATGCAGTACCAGGGAAGTTCAATCTTAACGATTTGGCTGCTGTTGGTTGGAACCTACTCAGTTTGTGAGATTTGAGTTGTGAATGTTTGTAAGCCTCCCTCAAACTCTAGTAGCTGTAGGCATTGCCATCTAATTATACTCTAGCACACCACGATGAAGAGAATCCAGATCTGCCTGATTGTGTACATGTTTTGGTGACACAGTAATTACAGTAATTTACATCGCATTGCTGATCACTGTCCTGCGGAGAGGGTGAAGTCCTGTTACCCAAGCCTGTGGAGTGGTTTTGCATTGCATCTCTGGTCCTAGGTTTCACAGCCAGTTTGTAATTTGCCTGGTCCCTGGCATATGTTTTGACAAACCTAACCCTTAACATCATGAGGATAACTTTCAAAACGTGGAAATAAATTCCGGCTGCTACCCTGCTTGCCCACCCTAAAACCACAGGTATCTTCCGTAGCATGATGGCTCGACTCTGACATCCAAGATGCAAGAACTTGCAAGAAGAGCAAGTTAGCTGTAAGCTCACCAAGCTACTTTCATGACCATCACAGCTCACGAGATGCCTGAGAGGTACAATGTACTTGTATGTCTGCTTGAATGCTCATAATGGGAAGATAGGAGAGATTTGATTTTCAACAAGCTAACATCAATCTACATATTTGGAAGATGACCTGTTAGCACAGCTGTACCACACAACCTGTTTGACCCCAACCATTCATTTCACAGCAGAACAAAATGGTGTTGTCTTTCATCTAACTAACTCACAAAGCACTTCCCTATCATAGAATCATAGAATCATTAAGGTTGGAAAAGACCTCTAAGATCATCAAGTCCAACCATCAACTAACACCACCATGACTCCTAAACCAGGCCCTGGAGTGCCACGTCTACACCTTTTTTGAACGCCTCCAGGGTTGACGACTCCACCGCCTCTCTGGGCAGCCTGTTCCAATGCCTAACCACTCTTTCGGTAAAGAAATTCTTCCTGATGTCCAATCTAAACCTCCCCTGACGCAACTTGAGGCCATTTCCTCTCGTCCTATCTCTAGTTTCTTGGGAGAAGAGTCCAACACCCACTTCACTACAACCTCCTTTCAGGCAGTTGTAGAGAGCGATAAGGTCTCCCCTCAGCCTCCTCTTCTCCAAACTAAACAGCCCCAGTTCCCTCAGCCGCTCCTCGTAAGACTTGTTTTCTAGTCCCTTCACCAGCTTCGTTGCCCTTCTCTGGACATGCTCCAGCACCTCAGTGTCCTTCTTGTGCTGAGGGGCCCAAAAGTGAACACAGTATTCGAGGTGCGGCCTCACCGGTGCCGAGTACAGGGGCACGATCACTTCCCTGCTCCTGCTGGTCACACTATTCTTAATACAAGCCAGGATGCTGTTGGCCTTCTTGGCCACCTATCTTAATCAGATGAAGTAGGGATTAAAAAAAAAAAAAAAAGGACTAATCTGCTCCTTGGCCATAATTGGATTTCCTCTGCAAATATTAAGTTACAACAATAGCAGTGGTTTTTGTTATAAATTTATTTTAAAATGCTTTTCTTCATGTGAACTAGACATATGTGTCACCTGCCTAAAGCTTTTTAGAAGGAAGAAGTGGGGAGCATTTTCCTGAAAACTCTCTTCCTCTTAAAAAGATATGAAATTATTAAGAAATTGGAAAGCATGTAGCCAGACTGGCAGGTGGTGGTAGAAAAACAAAGTCATTGAACTTTAATTAGAACTTCTTCCAACTTTTATCTCTTTGTGGAAATACCATAGGAAACTTTATCTATTTTGATTGGCGTTAGTAATAATGCCTAGCAAGCTCTAATAATGTCTTGCTTGAGTCAGCTGGGACTCAGTTCTCATTAAAGACAAGCACTCATTCCACATTTTTCCATGGGTCTCATAAAGCTTCATGTGTTTCAAATGGCAAGGCACTACAGCTCTGACAACCACCACTTACCTCAGAAGATTTCAGAAAACCTGTGTGTTCTAGGCAGCAGCCATCTCTGTATCCAAAGCTGACATTTGAATGGCTAGGGGCTAAGGTTCTAGAGGGCTTCTCTTTTAGCTTGCTGCTTTAGCATTCCTCCAGGTGTCTCCTCAGGGTTTCAGCTAGGAAGCGAGAAGACAAAGACACAACCATGGGGTCAGAGAGGCTTTTTGGAAACCACCACATTGATGGTTTCATAAAATTCACATACCAAGACACAATACCAGTCACAATTTGTAAGTCATACAAGGGCAAGTCCTTCAAATTAGACTGCTTCTGGTGCTTGCAATTCTTGCAAATTTTGCACCCTTGTTTATTAGTTCTGGGACCAGGATTTAATGCTTGAAACTAACCAAACTACACTTATGTAGTATATTTTTTTCAGGATTTGTGATATTCTGCGTTGTGCATCTCAGAATAAAATCTACCCTATGGAGACATGCGAGCTTTTAACGGAAAAGCGGTATCAAAACCACTTTGATAGCAAACCCAGGCCCTCAGTTCTGGAACTAGCATGCTGCTCAGACTGACTGCGTGCATCCAATGCAAAATTACCCTGAATTTACCAGTCCGGTTGCCTACTGCAAAGGATTTGCTAGGTGATTTCTCCCACTCCTCAAGCCTCTGCCAGGGAACAAAGTCTGTTTGCTTGGCAGAATAGGCAACAGGTTTGTCTGTCAGCCCTTGTGCTCCGCTATGGCGCACATCAACAAAAAATACCTACTATTCTGAGCTCCCCTAAGGTCTCCATAGAGCCGAATACCTGTGCAGAGGGCTTGGAGAAATACTACCCTGTGTAGGATTGCCCTGGGCTCCAGGGGAAGGGGTTAAAGGGAGTAATATGCTGATAATCAGTGACATGAGCGTGCCAGCAAAGGGCATGATCTGGGAATGTGGACTCAAATACCAAGCTACACAGTTCTCATTCAGGGGCAATTTCCAAAGGAGTCGCAGAGAGTTTGCCAGCTGCCTAGGCAAGCTTGATCCAGCTAAAAGGCTGGGTCTTCTCCAAACAAAGATGGAAACATGAATTTTATTCGTCATGATTTTTATTTCAGATTGAGAAGCTACACAAAGAGAGAACAAATATACATTTCCATGAGAGAAGGGAAAAAAAGAGAGAGCATCCTATTGTGTCACCCTCCTAATACAACAAACCATCTCAACCTGAGCCACGGGACTGCTTTCTCCCCAGGTAGGCAGGGAGAGTTTTTACGCCAAAGAGTGCACTACACAGTAAACATCTGTAGTATCTACCCCAGGGTCACACACCCCCAGACACAGCAATATGGTCTTTTTTTGCACACGTGCACGTACATCTGTTCTTAGTAGATAATAAAACGGCTGATACAGAGTCACATGGATCAAAGCCATAGCTTTAAAAGAGGAACAGTTACAGATGTTCACAAGGACTGACACACCCACATGGCACAAGTACTTACTCAATGGAGTGGTTACTCTAAGCACTAGGTTTTATCTGAAGGCAGATACCTTTGTATCAGTGATACTGGATTGTACTGGAGCAGATGGCAGTGAATTTCAGAGTTCATCTGTCTGTCATTTTATTAAAGTAATTAATCAAATGGCTTAGCATATAAAAATACAAGAATCCTCCCTCCTAATTAGAGCAATTTGTGTTCATGTAGAAAGAAAAGCACACACACGCATACACACATCAGAGGCAGGATTGCTGACAGAGAGCTTACAGGATAAAGAAAAGAAACTCACTTTCCCTGTCCCACACCAGGACATCATGTTCTCCCTCCTGCCTCCAGGGATAACGGAGCCTCTCACCTTTGGTGCATAGTTATATTCGAAAGCCAAACAGCAACTTGGAATTTGTCCTGAAGGAGACCAGGACAAGGCACCTTTAAGGATAATAAGGCAGATTGTGTACCTCTGCTGCAGAGACTCCTTGTGCCTTAGGGGTGGTCCTGCTGTCCCTGAATCTACAGGGATTAATCAAAATCTAATCAAAATCCTCACCCTCACAAAGCAGTGAGTGAGTCAGTCTCAGTTTGCCATAAACAAGAAGCAATTCAGAAAAAGAGGCTCATCTCCCATTAGCAGAGGTATGCTCAGCTATTTGTAGTGCTATGCATGGTCTCCATCCTATACAGCACGTGCTTTGTGGATGACTTCACAAACGTGTAGCCAGGATAGTGACAGAGAAAGTCTAACTAAGACTATATTCTTAAAAGACTGCAATATTCAGGGATGGCAAACACATTACCTCCACACTGGCCCTCAGGGAAGTAATGTCAATAGAGCACCAATTGTGGGGCAGAGCAGGGAGGCAGCCAGGGCTGGGCTAGCTTGGTCACAATCATTTGACTTATTAAGTGTAATTAAGTGTAAAATGTCATTAAGGTATTGCCTTAATGAGGTAGGGTTTTCTTCAGCCCAGCCCTTTCCTCCAAAGTTGAAGCTACGTCTTCATCCCCTCATAACAGGATGTGAGACAGTCTATGTCCTCCCATGGGACTAGAATATCTTTAAGTTTAATCTATGTACTATAGGAGCCTGGTCCTGCTGGGATCTGGGCAGACTCCAAGGACCACAGTAGACTCTGCAAGAGGGATAGAGAAGAAAAACTGATCAAAAAATGAGGAAGCTTTGCTTCTGCATCAACACTGACCATCTAGAAAACACATTTTTCTTGTGGGAGGCACCATGTTGTAAGAATACTGTAAGCACGTAAAACGCCTCTAGTTATAGCCAACAAGTTTTAAAAATGTTCCTTTACTGCTGCTTTACTGAACATGATCTTCTTAAGAGGACCAGACCAAACCCCTGTGCTGCTAAGGAGGTATCATCTCTACCAGAAATCCACAGGCCACTGAAAGCTCAGGAAATTACATTAATGCACACCAGCGAAGGCCCTGGCCCGTCCATTTTGTGGCATTCCTTCTGGTTCTTAAAAAAGCTACAATCCAAGCCAGTTAATATTTGGAGTATTTTTTATGGTTAAGCACAATTCTTTCTGTGGAAATGTAATCCAAGGGGATTCAGGCATGTGTAAACAGTTTCTTTCACAGAAGATTCCCTTAGTAATTTCTTTCTGCAATGTGTAACTGCAATTAACTTAAGTTGCACCGACACGCCATATGCAGTTTAGCTTCAGTTACTAAATACATGCTTGCAAAAGAAGTGTATTACTTTCTCAGTGTTGTTATCAGAAGGCACAAGCGAAAGCTATCCTGTGGAACATCTAATATTGAATTTCTTGGTCTCTGTGGCTTAAAACCACACCGTTAACTTTGCATTACAACTGGGTAGGCTCAAAATTCATTTCCTTGCACCGGTTTCTGTTGGTAGGCCTGCTTGCCTTGCAAACAGCATCTGTGGCCTTGGGAAAGACAAGTATAAATGTTTCTCGAGCAGGACTTCAAGTAAGAGCAGTTGGCCTGCTGAAATGTCCACAGTCCCCACCTCCTGCTGGCACCAAGATCAGTGGTTAAATCCAAATGAGATTTCATAGCTGCTGAGGATGATATATCTGCTGACACTGAGATAGAATTTGATAAGTAATCATACCATGAACTCTTCAATGAAAAAGAG
This sequence comes from Fregata magnificens, assembly GCA_013389945.1. NCBI lineage: Eukaryota > Metazoa > Chordata > Aves > Suliformes > Fregatidae > Fregata > Fregata magnificens. Next base: position 76,328 of record WAAD01039747.1, read on the forward strand.
ATTTTCTTTCTCCTTTTCTATTAAAAAAATCCATCCTAGAGAGAAGATAACTCTCCTACTTCTACACTTCTCCCCTTCCATTCCTCCAAAAAGAGAAGTGATCATCCTGCACTAACATGCTATTAAAACTCTCGTATCAATACTCAAATATATTTATAAATCCCCAGATGTTAATTTTTTTAGGTTGGTGATAGTTGTTAGCTAACAATGATCTTGGCTTCCGGATTCGAGCTCGGCTCCTAGCCTGCTTGATGATTCTTCGCATGACTCGAGGAAGCGTTCTTTCACCTTTTTCTGCGTGCATTCACTTCTGCAGCTGTGAAATGGTGCCTGCTGGTCACAAACGTCTGTAAAGACCCCATGCGGAGAACGAATACTGTGTTAACATTAACTTCCCGAGCCGGTGCTCAGATTTGAGGACAGAGAGCTACAGGAGCCAAATAAGGCTCTTGATCACTTCTCGTCAGACCTAAAATATTCAGTGGCAACTGTCTCAATGTGTTGCCCAATGTCTGGAAAAAGTTTCAGATCGTTTGCCATATCCTTTTTGCTCCTCCCTGAAACTGGAGCAGCAAGTGAACATGGCTTTCATCAATATGCTCGCATAGATAACAAGGTCTTCTTTGTCCTCACAGAATAATGGCTACCATGCATTTATCTGAGGAGCATTTGTCCTAGCTATCCTGCAAGGAGGAATGTGGGTCAATCCCTGATCCAGAACTGTACTGTTATTTCTCTGTGGTCATGGCTAGCAGCCAGCAGCAGCTTATCAGAGCCCCATGCTGGCGCGCTGCATGCTTCGATGTTGCTCAGTGACGATGCGCTTCAGAAACATCAGCTCTCAGCGTCTGCCTCTCCCTGCAAATCCTGACCAGTCAGCGGGCAGGGATTTGCATTGTCTCTGCTACATGCTGGATAAATGCCTGCAGTCTTTTTGATGCTATCTGTATCAAAATGCCAAGGAAAAGATGCTTCCTTCAGTGTGTAACTTCTTTATCCACTTGCTTACCCTGTCCTCTGTGACGCTCCCCCTGCAACCCTCCAGCTCTTCCTTCTTTTTCTCCACCTTTTCACCCATACTGCCAAGACAAGTTGGTTTTTTTAGTTGAAAAGCTCTTTCTTCCATTGAAACTAGACAGAAACGAAGCTGTCAAGGCTCCTAATCTAAATGTTGAATCCATGGTGAGGTCTGTTATTTTACCTGAACCTAAGCTTTCACAGCATCGCAGGTGGAGATGGAAGGAGGCAGATGTAACAGCGCACCGTGCCCCCCTTGACTAAATCACGTCTGCTTTTTGAAATGCAACTCACAGACACTAGCTCCCCCCTTTTCCCTGAGTTAGTCCAGCAAATCCATACATTGGATCTCCTTTCCGTCACAGCCATTCATACTCTACCTCAATGCAACTCTGACTTCATGATGCAGACTTTAATCATTTGATTACTTTCAGATTTTTGAAAAGTTCATTATTTTTAAAGATTTAGTGGACTGTGTCTTAAGAGTGCTTTCCCAACACTGTGACTCACTGTCCTCCACACTATTGCCTGTGAGAGACAGATAAGTATCTGTAAATGTAATTTACAGAAAAGGAAGCACAGGCAGAGGATTTATGTGGCCTACCTAATTCTGTACTGTTCATCAGTCACGGGATCAGTCATTACAGGCAGGTCTGCGAGTGATTATGAACTGCGATGGCCCAGTTAAAACCCAATGAAAATGTGACATTTTTCCTTTGGTGGGAGTTTGTATTTTGGTCCTTTGACTTTCTACCCAAAGCCCATTGCCCACTGCCTGTGGGAGGGTCAGGGGGAAAAAAAAAAGATAATTTCCAACAGGAGGATGCTTTCCAGTGGCTGCAGAAATACGGTGTGCTAGCAGAGGACCAGAGTGAAGATTCAGCCCGGGTTGTTGACCAACACTGCAAATCTTTGCAGAAAGAGGTGGTGGTTTTGTACCTTTTGCAAGCTCTCAAAGGATATAACCTGCAACATATGGCAGGGTGGTCAGTCACAAAGATACCAGGGCCGCTGACTTGACTGAAAGCGGAACTGGCTAAACGCCTCAGTTTTCATTATTGCTGCTGTAAAATATGGAGGAACCACAGGAGAATGGGTCTAAGAATGGTGACACTGGGTCCTGTCCATCTCTGGCACTGGCCACAGCAAATCCCAGGGACGAGCATAGGAACAGAGCAAGCACATATGGAACCTTCCTGCCCCTCATACTATCCCCCCAGCTTCTCGCCACCTCCAGCTCAGGGTATTGCCTCTTCAGGCAGTAACAGGGCTGCCCAGAAAAGACAAAACAGAGGTTGTTTCACCAACTGATTTGGTACTTTGGCTGGCTCTACATTTCTGTCATGTCTGAAGGATGCAGTCCTGTTTGGCACATCCCTGCAGGGGAAGCCCTGGGTTTGGCCCTAGTCTGTTTTCAACACAAAAGCCATCCTGATTGCAAGAGCCATCCCCAGAAGGGTTTAAAGTCCTTTGCGACTACTGAATCTTGTAGTGCAATTACCAACACACCAGCCGAGACTCAGCTAAAGCTCAGTTCCTGGGAATAATGGGTCTTTACTGAAAATATCCTAATAGCAGCCAAGTGCTGGCACCCTCCATCGCTCACTACAGCTTTTCAGGCATCCATAGTCACATCTCACAGCACAGAACAAGCACCTTCTCAGGATGAGAGACAGATACTGCTCCGCACTCTCACAGCAACTCTTTAATTTACTAAGTCTCACAAACCTCTGGTGAGTTAAGGACAGAAGCAAGGCAGAATGCAAACTACTTTCCCAAGGACCAGCTGGAGCCCTTGAAACTTAGGCCACTCTCCCATTTATACCCGAGCCACCGATACATAAAAACAGCATAGGGCATTCCAGGAAATGGGATGAGATCGGGCAGTGATGGACAAAGCATGGAGTGGAAAGCCAATCCTGGAGAAGAAGAAATAAAAGATGGGCCAAAACAGTCAAAAACACTTCACTGAAGGTAACAGTGGAAGAATAAATAGCATCAGAGACAAAATGGGATTGCATATGCCAAAGGCTTGCAGACTCTTCCATATTCCCATATCTTTCTCCCAAAAAGCAATCGCTGTACTAGAGGGTAGGACATGAGCTGTTTGTAGCCTGCCTTCCTAAAGAGAGAATTAGTACCTTCCAAAAAAAAGACTAAAAGCAAAAAGAAAAGTAGTGTTTTCTAGATGGAATTTATTTCCTCTTGAAAGAAAAAGCAACTGACTAAAGGTTTCCAATTTACAGTCATGTTGGCAGAACATAAACATACATCCGGTCAAGAGACACTGGAGTTAAGTACCACACCGGCACCAGACTCATGGTGTGCCTGGGTGAGAGCAGAGCAGGTACTACCGGCTGCACCTGCACTGCTACTGAGCACCTTCTGAGCTCATAGCCTCTTGGAGTGAGACTGCATGGGGACCTGAAATAGGAAGCTCCCAGTGTAACACATTGCACTACAGGTCAAGGACAGTATCTAAAATGCACATCCTTCAACAGCCCTTTTGTTTTTCTCCCAGTGGCCTTACCTGAAGACCTTGACCACTTGAAGCAAATGGCAAGTCTTCTATCTCATTGGCCTTTTGATCAGGATTCATGTTGTTACAAGGGCAGTTGTTGGAATGTGCCAAATTTTTTACAGTCCAAGAGAGTGTAATATTGGATCTTTTACATTTGTACCTTAAGAAAAAAAATCTGAAGCCAGGTGGAGAGCCCTAGAAGATGTGGCATGGCCTCGCGAGGAATGGGAACATGGAGGAAGAAAACCAAGAAATATAATTTCTGACACAGATGATACAGAAAAGACCAAGAAGATGTTCTGACAAGCAGTAGTTACCCAGCATTCCTGCTTCCATGGAAACTCTGAGATCCCTCTTGCTGTGCACGAACAACAAACAACTGGCACCTTTGTAAGTGAAAAGTAGGGCTTCTGTAAGATTACAGATTTCTGGTGAGTTAAGACCCAAATACTCATGGTTCATATAAACCCTATGGCACCTGTTTCCAGGAGGAGTGTTAGATTGCCTTGGTTAAATTCCTGCTACGAGAATGATTTGACCTCCTTAAATCTGATTGCTCGAACGAGCTTTACATGGGACTAGACATTCACATTGATGCAAAATGTAGCAATCCACTAGTGGGGACTGGGAGAGGCATTCTTCAGCAAAGACTTTGAGCTTCTGCATTGCTATTGGAAAATACTAAGACGACTGAGATATTGGCTTTAATTTACCATTTCCTGGGATCTGCTGTCAGAAAGAATGTGCCACAGCCTATGGCACGCTGCTACAAGGATGAGGCACATTCAAGCTGCAGCAGCACAGGGAAGAAAGATCAATACAGCAATGGCAAGGTGCTGCCTGCAAGGAAGCCCAGCCTTTGGACTTGCCCAGGTGAGTACTTTCACCTGTGGGCAACAACAGCTTTGGGGTGAAAAAAATAAAAATTGAGAAATGTTCTAGTCTGAAATGGTGCTGTGATGCTTCATGGGAATTGTCATTTGAATGCTGTCTGCTCTCATGTCCTGATCACAGCTGCATGTGTCACGGTGAAGGAGAGCATGAGAGGGGCTAAATGTCGGATGGGCGATAAAATGCAACTACAGAGCCCAGCGCACGGGGAACAGTCATGATTTTCAGCTTCCTTGAGACAGCCATATGCTGCTTTAAAATCAAAGTAATTGGGGTTCTGGTGCATTCAGATTTCTCAAAGAAATAATTAGACTTGTTTAAAAAAAAAAAAGAAAAAAGGTTTTGTTGAGAACCATTTTTTCAAATCTCCAACATTTTTCAAAACAACTCTTATTTGTTGACTTTCATTGTCAGCTACAAAGTGCGCTTTTGGTTTCCTGAGTTGAAAGGAGTTGGGATGATTCTAATGGGAGGAAATGCAAAGTTTCAGTGGGTCTTGATCTGTTAAAAATGAAATAATAAATACTGGGCAAAGGATGTCCCTGGAGAATTGTGTTTTTCTCCTTCCATTTTGAAGATGAGCCAAGGAATGACCAAATTTTGTGGACATGGTTATAAACAAACTGGTTAAAAAGAAACTCCACCTGCAGTTTCTCAGTGGGCTGACTAATCCTTTCCTACTTCGATTGTTTGTATAGCCCTGCTGCACACGATTAAACAGCCAGTAATGACGCACTCACTGTGTTTTCCCTCAGAGGTAGCCACATCTCATCCTGAGTGTCTTTTTGCAAAATTCATTGTGTCCCTTTACCAGGAAGGATGCTTTGCAAATGAAGGCGGCTGCTGCTGCTGCTACGGAATTGGAGCTGCCTCTTCCTAGTGCTGTGAATATAAACATCGGCAACTGGATATCTTTCCAAGATAGCTTCCTCTGAAGCAAGAGAGGGGAAAGAACAAGGGAGACTTAGCATTACTTTATATCAAAGCTAAGTGTAAATATATATTGCTGAATTAACAGTGTGGAGACTGACCATATGCAATCATCTTGCTAAAGGAGCCAAGGGAAAGTGTCACAAGTCCAGGCAAATCTTGGCATATGCACAGCCATAATTTTGTAACTATTTGCTGTCCAAAAAGCCAAGATAAATCAACAGGATCTTTGCAATGAGTTTGCTGGACTTTGTTCAGGTTTGGGGTACAAATTCAGGCAGTATGTTGTAAAGGAAAAAAGGTGGAGTCAGAATCCAGAAGCATTTGGCTCAGCCTCAAGCAAAGGTTACCATCTGCCACTAAGCATTACCCTGGCCCAGCAACACCCAGAATTACTAAATGTAAGCTGCTGCCGGAAGGACATTTATAGCAGGACCAAACTCCTAGCAGGAACAAGTATGCAGCTGTCCCAACACACAGAGATCACTGAACTACACAGAGTTATAAACTCACCTCTTCCCCTGTCAAGCCAACACTCAGACTTGCCTGTCATCAGTTCCCACATGATGTGTGTTCAGATTTTTTCCTCCCCTGTTCAATTCCGCTGGAAGAGGGATATGACTTAACTTGTTTGGACTGACCCCTTAAATAAACATGAGCAGGACATGGCGTGCTAGCAAAGGAGCATGCGTGTTTTCATGAAGGGAACTGACTTGATTTCTTGATGTTGTCACAGGCAAGCCTCTTTCACACATATTTATGCTGGAACAGACTCTATATTTTCTTCACCCCCTGAGGGATTACTTTAACAAAATTTGTGTTTCCTCTGGATTTTTTCCTTAACAGCTTGGTTAGAGGAAAGGAGAAAACCAGTCCTTGATCTGCACGAAGATGTCCTATGTTTGGTCCCAAAGTTTGGGAGTTACTCACCAAAAGGCAGGAAAGTTGCTATGAGCTGCAATGCAGTGGGGGAATGGAACAAGGGTTGGACCCCTACAAGCTATTAATTCAGATATGAAAAAAAAAAAAAAAAAAAAAAAGAAAAAGCTAGTTTTCAGGATGTATTTGACGTTTTTAAGGGATTGGAGAACAGGAGAGGAAGGGGAGTGGGAGAAAAATGTTGCTTCATATCGTGTCTGTAATGGTCGGTAAGTGTTTCCAGGCCAGAAACTAAATTTAAGCAACATTTTCACCCACTCTGGAGTTTCTAGACTGCATCTCCATTCAAACAGCAAGACAATAAGCTTACTAATTTTTCCCTACAATAAGCACGTACTGGGTTTGTCTACTTCCCCATCTCCAACCCATATGAGCCTTTACTAACAGAAGTCTTGTTAAACCAGAAGTCTCAAAGGCATTGTTTTCACATACATGTATATGTGTGTGCACGTGCAACACATATACATGTATACATATGAATTATCAAAATACTATTATAAAGCGAGTGTTCTTTCTCAACACCCCTTCTCTGCCCAGCCCACCTCCCTCCCTTCCCCAGGCCAGCATATTTCAGAACAGACTGGAACTGAAAACTTTCAAGAGCCATCCAGCCCTTGTTAGCACGGCAAACGTCTAGGTGCATTAACAAGTCCCTGGTCCACCTCTAGGACGTGTGTTGATGAACGGCCTCTAGTTCACAATACTGATTCCTTGGATTCAGGGTCTGCTGTACTGGTTGTGTTGGAGACTTGGTTTTTGTGGGTTACCAAAGGCGATGTTTCCCCTTCAGACTTGCTGTTAGCAACTGCTTCTACGTTGACTTCCTTTAGCTCCTGCTCTTTGTCTTTCTTTTCTTTTTCATTCAGGTAATTAAGGATGCCCGCGCCTAGGGCATCCCCTTCCACATTCACAACTGTGGTGGTTCGGTCCCTGGTTAGGATCAGAAACAAAAAACACAGCAGCAGGCTTTTAGCTTAAGAGAGTTACAACACAATAAGGGGAGCTGATTCACCCCTGCTGATCCACTAACATCAGTGGAGCTAGATGAGGGAGAGGATGTTACCGTAGGTATTTTCCACAGAAGTATCATCACCATTTCTGAACTAAAAATGTCCACCAGAGCTGGTTTAAGGTCGGCCCAACTGTTACTATCAGCTGGTTCTGGTCTCTCAGGGGGTTGCAGCAATGGAACTACTCTTTCTCAGGCATCCGTCTTTTCCCAGCCCACCTCCTTCCTCTTCCCCTTCCCCAGTGAGTTCAGAGCAGGAACTTAATTTGGGCTTATCCAGAAGGTGAATCAGAGCACCCAGCTCTCTTTTTTAACTATAGAGACTCATACCTTAACCCAAACACCTACTTAAGGGGTCCTTCCAAAAGCAGGCAGAATGACTGTGTTCTCTGGATTTCTTGCTAGTAGCACCTGTCCTAATCTTTGGTCCTCCAACACAAAACTACCGTGTCCCAGGCTCTAACGGAGGAGATTTATGGGTCATAAAGAAGAACAATTTCTTCACGTGCCTTCTGAGACTTCTGTTAATCATTCGGCAGCCTAACTTCAACATGTGCTCAACTTGTAACTGTGGTCCTCTCCAGTAATTAAACGGCTGGCAATAAAACAAGACATGGGACTCTTCCCTCCCTCATTCCCCTTTTTGTTACCACAAGGCTGAGTTCCTTGTCTAGAACAACAGTGTTGACCACAGAGGGATGCTACATATTTTGAAACGAAGGCAGCCAGCATGACACAGGCTGAGGGCAGCCCGGAGCGAAAGGAAGGGCGAGTTTTTCACTCTTGCCTCCAGGCACTTGTGAGTACAGCTTGTGGAAAGCACAGCTACTACTGTAATCCCTGAGGAAGATGGGATACAAAGAGCTCGCCACTGCTTTGCCTGTCTCTCCTGTCCTTTGGAGGTGGCTGATCCCCAAGAGGTGACAGCAAGAAAGAGTTTGATGGCCGTCATGAAGCCGTAGGAATATGATTATGCTTCACAGACACGTGTGATGTGGGAAGGGAAGGAGGTAACACAGCTGCCACCTTCCCCAGCCTCTGGAATTCAAGAGTGTCCTCAGGCACCCTAATTTCCACATCTGCTGTGGAAGTACACCATCTACACAGAGAGGCTGGTTTTTCCAAAAAGCAATGCAGAGGGATCATGTACAGTCTAAACCAGGAACTGCCCAGAAACCCACCAACTGGGTGGGTTTCATTCCATCCCGATGGGATTCAGATTGTTCGACCCATACTGACCAGTCATTTCAGCCCACTACCCACCTTCAACCAGATGGCTTGAAAGCAGATTATGCTTTTAAATTATCAGATCATGCTTACTTCACTAGCATTTAAACTCTAAGCATGCTGTAATTCGTCAGTGCTCAGAGGAGTCCTTCCAGTTTGATTTTCTAATATTTGAAGAACAGCAGCCAGCCAGGCTTGTTTGAGGAAAAGCGGAGACACCCTTTTCCACAGGGGTCATCTAAGCTATAAAAAATCACCTGCATGTGGCATTCATACTTATCATGCACTTGTGGCTGGGTCCCCAATACTTAAAGAAAACCCAATTTTCTAGGCTAATTTAGGTGGTACAGAAAGTAAATTTAGGCCTTAACAAGGACATAAGTACACTAAGTGGTGAGATAAGCTCTTCCAAACAGAGCTGGGCAAGGAGATAATCTCCTGTGTTTCAAGGAGGGGAATGGCTCTTGGAAAGAAGAGAAGGAGCTGAGCAAAGGCCTGACCTCTTATCTCATTCCCAGAAGATGGAAAGGAAAGGTGGCAATACTGTGTACTAAACTCCCAGCAGTGTGTTCCAGCCGTGACACTGTCAGCTGTGATGAGTGTCACAAACCCTTTGTGTCCCTGCCCTGCCAATGGTCGGCACCTCTCTGACACTTGTGTTGGTGCTTTGACCAGTCTTGAACTATAAAAATAGTTCAAACAATAGCTGACAACAGCTTCTGATGGATACTGCTTCCCACATGTGACAAAGAAAGCTTTCCACTGCTACTCAGACTCAAATTCCTTTTTTCCCCTTCCCTCCTGGGGTCCAACTAATTTCCAGCAATATCAACACCCTCTCAACAAACTGTTAAGAATCCTTCCAAAGGGAATCAAAACCAGGAAGAAATAACGTTTCAGTAAAGGCTGAGTAAAAAAGCTGAAGAGGGATTTTAGCATACTAACTGCTTTAATTGAGAAGGGACCACCTCTTCCATTATCTGTCAAGAGTTACCTGTTCTGTAGGCAGCCAAATCTTGTAGGGTTTTACTTTATACTGTGCTACTTTGACTACCCTGCCCCATGTTTCTAGCTGAACATGCCACATGTCATGCAACAGCAGATACGTGTGGCCTAAAGTACTTACACAATCCAGTCCACCGCTAATATCAAGGAGAGATCGTTGGTCGGAAGTCCAATGGCCTCCAAGATGATAGCGATGGTGAGGACTCCTCCAGCTGGGACCCCGGCTGCACCCACGCTGGACGCGGTAGCTGTCACACTGCAAATCAATTTGCGTACCCAGTTAGCAGGAGTTCTGCGGCACTCCTGTTCTACACTTACGTCACACATTTCCCTGCTATGGGAATTGTAAACAAACTCTACAGCATGGGACACACAGATCATTTGCCTCCCAGGCAAACCCTTTCCTGCCTGCTGATGCAAAGTAATAGGTACATAGCACAGTTGCTCAGCAGGCATCCACAGCAACTACCAAGGCAATGGCTCTGTGTTTAATACCACGATTGCCTTTTCAGGAAAAAACCCAACCAACACAACTATATCTTGCTGCCTTACTAATATATCCATTTCCAAGTCATGTATGAGTTCAAGTATATACAACAATATATACAACCCTTGGCCCCAAATGTATAAAAGTAGACCTGCCATGCGGGGTACTGTCCCTTCTCTGTGTCTCGTTTGCATTCAAAGACAGACCCTAAATCAGCAGCTGGAAGCCTGCGGTGCATGTGCTATAGACGTGGACCACACACCTTTTCATGTGCAGATGTCTACAGCTGAGTTTTCCTTGGGCTATCACTGGATAACGCTCAGGCCTGTGTTAACACCTGATTCACTAAGAGTACCTGAAAGGCTAATTTGGCCATCTGCAAAGAAAATAATGCCCCAGCCCTGCCTTAAATACACGAACGATATACTGGGAAATGCAATAAGGAAGGCAATAAAACCTAGTCGGGGAGCATAAAAAAATGCCAGGAACCGGCCCTAGGCGGCATCTGGTGGATACAGCTATGGCTTCTTGGCACAGTGAGGGGCTAGAACTCCTTGTAGGTTCCTCACTTAAGAGATTTTGAGGAGGGAAATGAAGAGAATGACACCTCATGGGATATGGGACGTGGGAGAATATTCCAGGCATGGAGGGGAGAGTGTCCTAGAGAAGGAGGCAAGACTGAGGTGGCGGAGGGGATAACGGAGCAAAGCAGTCAGGAGGGGAATGATAATGGGTCTGACCTGGGAAGCCAGCGATGCGATGGTAGGAAGGGCAGAGGTAAGCAGGAGCAGAGTCTTTAATATGAAATTGGTACATAAGGATCTGAGGAGCTGGCAGGAGGATTTTCTAAGACATCCAGAGAGGGAATCAGGGGTAGCTTTCTGGGTAGAGCAGCATGCCTCAATTGCCCAGCTTAATGGTGAGTGGAGGGTGTGGGAGTGAGATGCTTAAGGAAGGAGAGGAATTTCATGTGAGAAACAGCTTTAAACAGCTCAAAGTCTGTTTCAGTATTCAATTACCCCTCCCAGGTTCCACCTTTTATTAAATCGAGATTCTGGCAAATCTTACAAAGCTTGAAAGACTCCATCCTTTAATCACCCTATAATTATGTTTCATAGCAGTTTGCAAGCTTTAGGTCAGAGATGTGGAATGCAAACTGCTAGCTATTAACAGAGAGACCACAGGCTTGAATGTGTCTGGGGGCCAGAAGGATGTGGTTGCAATAGCAAGCAACTTACAGAATTGTGAAGATTTGCCCAGGATTGAGGTCGACATTGTTCAGCTGAGCAATAAACACAGCTGCCATGCACTGAAAAATAGCAGCTCCATCCATGTTTACAGTTGCCCCGATAGGAAGGATAAACCTGCTGATCCTCTTGTCGACTCCATTGTTCTCCTCAATACACTTGATCATCGATGGGAGAGTGGCTGAGCTAGAAACAGAGAACAGAGGAAAATCAAACACAAAGCATCAGGGTGCACTGAATGGAAAGTCAATGTCTCATGGTTTTCATGTTTCTAACATGTTGCAGACAGGACTGTCAATACAATGATGCCATTTTATAGTCCCTGTCTGTCATGATAGCAATGAGGACCCTCCTTGTTGGTCTTGAGCAGGGGTATTTAATAATCTGCTTCCATCCAGAAATAGCTGATAAGGACTCTAATCTCCCAGAAGCAAGAACTCATGACTTAACACAGTATGCAGCCTAACAGGGCTGTGGAATGATCAAGTCTCAAACCACAAAAATACACCAATAGATGCCAATATAAACACAATAGATGCAACAGCAATCTCTGTTAATGTTGTACTAGTACCTTCTCAAATGAACAGACAAATAATTAAAAAAAAAAATCACTGTTGGATTTATTTCTTGCATTGTAAATTACATGGTTTTATTCATAAACCCTCTCCTACTTCATGTACTTCAGCTCCTGTGACAGACATGCATCTGCTTTTGGAGATGACCTGAAATGATTTTATATAGTTAAGATATTTGATCAGGTGTTTGCCCCTTGAGAAAAGTGTAAATGACATGCTTGATAGTCTGGTTATGACAACTAAAAGCTGATCAGGCCAGGTCTTTGAAATCAATAATGTTAAGTCCCTTTACACTAGCTAATAAGTCTGCTTTGCTCCTGCAAAATTAGTCTAAACTTGTTCCAGATCCTTCTGAACTTGGAGAACTAAATTTCTCAGGACAAAGTCCCTCACTACTGACCCTCACTTTACTTAAAATTGAAAGGACAGCTGGCAAGATCTTTCTAAGGCAAATAACTTTCACCTTTTCCCCAAAAAATTTCCAAGTCAGCATCATGCTACAGGCCCAATATTTTGAGGCATTGTTTTCAACAGCTAATTATCAGTATGTGCTGTGTGGCAGGCTGCTGACAGCAGTGAGACTGTCTATGCTCAGAAGTCTCTTTTTGCAATCTCAGGAACAATATTCACACCTAAAACTCAACACAGTTTGGTGTTGGGATATAACCCGTTTACAGTGACAAATATAACCAGGCTATAATCCCAAAAGAAGCACAGAAACCCACCTGGAGCAAGTGGCAAAAGCAGTGGCCAGTGGTGTGATAAGTCCTAAGAGAAAACGATATGGATTTTGACGTGTGGATGCAAAATAAATAAGCGGCAGAATGATTGCTCCATGGATGAAGTGGCCCAGAATAGAGGCGAAGATGTATTTTCCCAGACTGGTCACCAGAAGCACAATATCTTCCATTTCCACAATCTTGCTCCCAACAAGGAACATAATGCCAATAGGTACATACCTGTGTAAAGAAATATTGCCTGTCATTAAGTACAAACAAAAAGCCTTGAAAAATATGCCATTTTCCATCCTGGAGATAACATTCTTCTAAAGAATATGCTGCTCCTACTGAAGGGTAGTGCCTTATTCACCACACACTCAGGTTAAGCAAATTTGGAAGGCCGTTCTAACACTCTTGCTTGGTGGAAGGCAAGCAGTCAAACTGAAAAAGCTCTGTTCACCTAGGCCCTCAAAGACACAGCTAGGACAGTGCCAAAGGAAAGCCAAGGGGGAAGCAGAAATGCTGGCAGAAGCTATCAGGACAAGACGCCGGTGTGGAGTTTTAGTCCATTAGGGAGGAAGGTAGGCAAAGACCTAAAGCTAAGCCACTGCTGAAGGGACAGCAGATGGTAGGAAAGAAAAAGGAGCAGTATCATGTCACTGGAGCAGAGAAAGGGGTGAAAGAGTAGGAGCTTACAAATGCGGTGACTACCAGCAGAAGTATGAAGTTAGGTCATTAAAATGGTAGACATACTGGGTGCCAACATATTCAGTGTAGGAAAGAAAAAGCTATGCCCATACCAGAGAGTTCAGCTAAAGGCTGCTGATGCACGTGCCAAAGACAGCAGTTAACTCTGCTATTTGCCTACAGAAGACTAAGTTAAATGATCAGGCTTCCAGAGCTTCCCTCAAGCCAACAGCCACGTACACGTACACGTACATTCCCATGCCTCCTATCTAGAAACATGCCACGTCTTAGGATGTCAGCATTTGTTTGAGGTTTCCCTTGCCGCAAATACTTGGAGCTGCTCCAGAGGAAGGGCGACCTGCGGGCCACAGCCACACCTCTGGTCCCAGTAGTGCAGCTGGGAACAGCCCTGAAAAGACAGACTTGCCCTTGCACCTACAGCACAACAGCTACTAAATGAACTGCAGGAATCACTTCAGGCCCAGGGTCAGTTCCTCCAAAGCTCCACTTGGGATGTCTGTGTCTGAGTACCTCTGCTGATGCTGTCCATGCTCCATTTCAGCTTCTAAGATTAAGAAATACTAAAAGATCACCCAGCTCTCCACAACCCTGCCCCAAGCACACATGCGACTACAAAAGATCTGCCTGTACACCTCAGTAATAAAGAATGTTTTTTCTTCCACTCTCCCCTCCAATCCAATGCCCATGTTCAGAGAAGCTGATCTGTGGAGTCAGGACAAACTTCAGAAGGTTTGGTTAAGCATGCAAAGGTTTGGGAAGGTGGGCAAGCCTTAAGGTTGCCCAGATCACTCCCTCCTAGCCTGCCTCTCCCTCAGTGGTTCTGCAGCTCCTCTGTTCTGTGCAGAGAGCACCTCCCTATGCCCCAGATCAATGTGAGCATCCTCTTTCTGTCCTCCCTTGGCCAAATCTCTAAGGGGGCCTGTTGAACCCTCCTCACTTAGCCTCTACCAATTCTGTGACATACTACCTTTGAACTACGTTTCTGAGCACCCCAATTAGCCAGATCTAGCTGACCCCCCGTCCTGCTCAAGCTCTGCAAACATGAACACTGGATTCAGATCTGAGACTGGATCCTTGCCCTTGAAGAGGGAGGCTGGAGAGGAAGGAACTGAAAGTTGAGACCAAAGTGCTGCTAAACACGAGAGCAGCTGTTGAATGGGACCAGATATGAGCTCAAGCTGCCTTTTCCTTCGGTAGCATCATTTCACCCATTCCAAAGTATGCTTTGGAAAGTACATGCAGCTTGACAGATTTTGAAAAAATACCAGGATGAGACAAGAGCCTTAAGAAAGGAAAGAGAACACGTAAGGGCTATGGTGCACTGCAGTGTTAAGAGTCAGCTGTGGTCCCAATAATCCACAAAGTAAAGGATTATATACCAACTGATTGGCTTGAAGTGTTAGCACTGTAATCAGCTGAATACAAGAACTGCCTCTTATCAGTATTCAGTGTCCAAGGAATTACACTCAAGAGTAAGAGACGTAAGCTGCTTTGAGACTTTGAATTTTTCAATCCCTTATGACAGCAGCTAACAGAGATCTGCCTGTGTAAAATCAGGTGTTTTGTTAAAACCTTTCTGCTTCTTAGAGAGAGGAAAACAGTAGGAGTGAAAAATGCAGAATGAAGGGAGAAAAAATACATCTGCTAAGGTAAGCTTATAGCTTTTCCAACAGCTTTGGAAAGGGAAGGAGAAATGTCCCACTGTTAATTCATTAGCTAGCAGTCCTTATGAATATTTTTATTTTTGCATGTGAGCTATTAGTACTATTGGTTTCACAGGAGCAGCCTAGACCCATCCAGCTGTACAAGAACAGCCATGATACTGCTCTGAGGCCCAGATTCATCCCACCTGACAGAAAATCTGGTCAGAAGGCTGGTCCTACCCCAGCTTAGGTGGCCTGAACCGCTCTCTAGAAGTACCTGCTTCCTCCAACGCTGGTTTCTTGCCTAGCGAGAAAGTTCAGTGCTCTCCAGTACCTAACATACAGACTTTTTTTGGTGCCAAAAGCTTTGTGAGATCAGTCAGAGCAACATTCACCCCATAAACATGTCTGGACTCCAGGGAAGTAAGTGAAATAATGGATTTGCTTGTTAATAGGCAGGAGACCAAATAAACAATCAACCTTAGGAAATACCTACTCTCAGGGATGTGAAACGGAAAAGAGAAGCATCTCTGGAGAAGCAAGCACAAACAAGAAACAAACAGTTGATCGCTCTGCTAGTAGCATTAGTTCCTGCTTCACCCAAGAAAATGAAAGAGATCTTAGAAGAGGAACAGAGATTTAAAGATCCACTGTATAACTCAGGCTCTGCTGATAATAATGACAAAACATTCAATAGCCACCATTACTGTTCAGTAGGACGGAGAGCATAGCCCTGGAGACTGTTCCTCCATTCTATACAAAGGGACGTAGGTTCTCCATCACCCTTTGATGCAACTGGACAGATGGGGCTCTGTATTCATACACTCAACAGGGTTTCTCTCAAACCAATACCAGTGAGTGGGCTGCCTTCTGATCTCCTCCGATACCTTTCAGGTCAGTACAAGTAACCTTTTGACCAACAGAAAAATCAACGGATGAAGCTACAAGTATGATTTTAGTTACGCACTGCATTTGCAAGTGCACTCCAAGCACAAACACCCCTGGCCTTCACATGACCACATTCCTCACTTGCTCACATCTCCTTTATTCATTCAAGGCCAGTGCCTTTAGGCACATGATGGCAGCTAGCCATGGGCTTATGCTGCTTTGAAATAGAAAGCCTTCTTCCTACTAATTAATCAAAAAGGAGTCCTGGAGGTGATTTTTAAGCAACCCACTGAAGTGTTCCAGACTGATACCTTAAGCTATGCATGACTGCCTTATTACAGGGCACAAGCAAGAAGAAAAGACCCCATCGTGTGACACCATGACATTCACTTTTGCTGTGATGAGGGATCTGGTAGGAAAAAGCTGGAGAGATGGATAAATGGTGAGATTCCTGAACTGGGCATAATATTGTACCGCAGATGTATCTGCAGTCACACACTTACCACATAATCCAGGAAACCAAGACCATAGTTGCCTCATTGAATGAATTAAAGAAGCGAATCAGATCTTCCCCTTCCTGGCCAAGCTTTTTCAGCGCCACTCCTAAAACCAGAGCAAACAGCACCAGTCCCAGGATATTCATCCCTTCAATCTCAGTACCAACAGGGATCTGTAGAGGCAAGAAAAGAAGGCTTGTTAGACGTGAGACAGGCACAAAACCCAACCAAAGGGTCACCTCATTTTGTTGCTGCCTGATCGATTGGAAATCAACAAGCAGAACCTATTTTGGGAAGGAAGAACCTATTTTGTTGAAGGAGACCAAACAAGATCTGGATGCAGTCCAGATACAAACATCCCTAGTTAGGAGCCAGCATGGATTCACTGGAGAAGGAAAGGGCCGGCCACTACCTCCCCTCATGCCTTTCATAATGGGCATGAGGTGGGACCCTTCACCACACAAGTGGCCTCAGTGACCTGAACAGCAAACCTCCCCAGTTTACTCAGGACAAGCTCCACTACAGATGTGAAACAGCACAGGCACCAATCACACATGTGCAGTTAAAAGACTGAAACTTTCCTCCCTGTTTTCCCGTGAGGGAAGATGGGTGGGGAAGAGACCGCAGGTATAAATGGCAGATACCGGTGATATTGTCTTCCTAGTTCTGCTTATTCCACCAAACATCATTCATTGTTGGCACTATGATATTCTACCACCTAAACAAATCATACCTGCAAGAGGCTTGAAGTGGTCTGGCCCTAAACATGCTCTTATTTCCTGACACCTCTGATGGGAATCTGCTCTCAGAAACTGCCAGCTCCATCGCTTTAGCGCAGTATTTATACCAAGGTGAAAACCAAGAGAAAACAACCAACGTTATGAAGCAGAAAGGGGGGAGGGGGAGAGGGGCAGAGAAAGGTAGCAAACCATGGAAACCTACTATTTCAGCTGTCCACGCTGGCCATGAGAGATACAGAGAGAATAGAAAAAATACCTGTTCCCCTTCTCAGAAATCATGTGGCTGCAGGGTAAAAGTAACAGGATAAAAACAGGATCCACCTATTGACAAAAAATAGTCTACTCGCAAGTCTGCTCTGATAGTCCTTCACGGTTTGTTTCTCAAAGAGAGCTGGAGCTTGTCTGGCAAGGTAGTATCATAGGAACTGAATGAATGTCCTTGTGGCTACGTAAAACTATAATTGTTTTGACAAACTGGGGTTTTTTTCTGCCCAACTTGGCAGGACAAGCTCAACACATGAAATTGTTGTTTTATTTGGAAGGGCTTCTAAAACAGATTAGGTTTGTGTACAAGTTTTGGCCTCCTGGCTAGTTTAAGTAGACACTAGCTCAACACTAGGAAAGAAAAACATATTCTGAGCTAAAAGCTTGAAATGAGTATTGACTAAAGAACTTGGGATACTGATCTGCTAAATCTGATAAAACCAGCCTGCTTGAGATGATATTTTTGCTGGAAGGATACTACTGAACTGGACTGTCTCTTAGTGGCAGGTGGACACAAAGTACTGCAGGGAAAGGGATAAAACATAAATTATACACAAAAGCATGAAGGCTAAACTGCTGTTAACAAAAGTGTTTACAAACAATGAAGGTTTTGGCTTTTTTTATTTGCTAGCTACAAAATAATTAGATATAGGATCTGCAATTTTTTATAGTAGTTGCTTGTTCAGGGCTAAGTTGTTAGTATTTATTTGATTTCCAATTGAAAGAATTGAAAACAAGGACAGGATATTAAGAATGGGGTGCAGCGTATCTGCAGAGATGTCTGCAGAAATGTGCTGTTTTCTCCACACACAGTAACACTTTCCTATCTGGATAGTTTTGTCTATATTCTGTTTTGTGTGCCTGAAAGCCCTAAACTCTTCTGTGGCCAGAAAATTCAGACAATAAAAATGACACCCTCCTATTAATTGAATAAACTGCCTGTGTATATGGCATGCAGACGTTTTTCTATTTTTTCACTTCTGTCGGTAAAACATAACTCTAGGGTAGAAGATAAGGTTTACCATAAGGCCAAAGAGCATCTAACAAAATTTCAGTGACAATTTATCAGTAACAATGTACAAATTGATGTATGAGTCTCAAATTTTATGACTAATTTATTAGCAGGAAGAAAGTAAATGTGTAGTAAAATAATGCTGCCATGTCATTTCATCAAAACCAAAGCTTTCTCAGCAAAATGTCAACTTGGACAAAATGTGAACATTTTTACACCAGAAAAGAAACACTTGCTTTATTCACATGGAGTGAATGAAACACGTTTTCATTTTGACACAACTTTTCACCTTGTTGGGGGTTTGGGTTTTTTTTTTTTTTCCAACTTGTTATTTTGGATTATAACATCTTATATCGGGTTCATCTGATACAAGGCTAATTGAAAAGTTCAGCTTGAACAGAATTTTACCACAATGGGCCTAAACTTTTTCCACAAAAAGAATTCCTAAAAACATTGAATGCTCTTTTGCTTTGGTTCTCATTCAGAAAAAAAAAATGGATATCAAACTTTGCTATGGAACAGAAATTCAGCGTTTCAAGCTGCTGAAACTGCCCAGCACCCTGACCTGGATGTTACTGGGAGGGAATTTCATTATATTACTTTATACTGATGTCTTGCAAAGCATCTCCACCCTTTAAACTTCTTCTACCAGAGATTCGCTTCTCAATTCATTAAACGCAGCAGTGTGAGCCTGGAGCCCAGCAACCTGCTGGGTTCTCAAAGATCTAGTCTCAGGCACGAGGCAGAAGTGTACTGAATCTGCAAGAGGATTGCTCAGCTTCCCACCAGCTGTGTAGGGCACACAGGGTCACAAAGCAGGACACAGCTTGGGAGGCACACAGGAGAACCAGGGCCAGAGCTCCTAGTGCTTAATTTGGAAGGTCACCTCCCTGACTAGAGAAGTCCAGGGCTCTTCTAGGTCATTCAATCCCCCCAAGCATCAGCCACTCCACCTTCTTCAGAGCCATGGGTGCCAAAGGCTTGCCAAATTTTGTTCTTGGGAAGCTGGAGGAGGGCAAGAGATAGTAGCATCTCCAGTTAGCTAAAGCCAGGACACAGGTGGCTTCTTGCCTTTCGTCTTAACCTTCACAGTGGCCTACTGTGCATAAATTGGCCAACTCTCCTTGAACTCCCCTATACCTCTCCAGAATAACAATACATGGAGTTTAGTCTTCTTTCACCCTCAGAGATGTCTCTCTCCACCTTGCTCCTGGTATTGCGATCACTGCTGCTGCTGTTCTCCAAGTGCTCACACTTACTAGTCCTTCAAGCCTAGCTCTTGTGATCTGGGGACACCTGAATTCTTGGTGACCAGAGGGAGGACTCTGTGCACAGCCACGAAAAACTTCTTAGTTGTTTCCCTCTATTCACTGTCATCCTACGACCCCTTTCAGGTCTTGCTCTCCCATTCTCCCTCTTGAGCCAATTTCTTTACAACACACAACGTTCACCATGGCCTTCCATTACCCCAGATTTAGGCAGAAGGTCCATCATTTGCACGGAGTGTTAACATACTGCAGAAAATCATCCCCTTGATTTGCAGGGAGCAATCTGCAGCATTCAGGGAATTTCACCTCCTTGCAGCACAATATGGAAAGGGTCCAGCAGTAAATCCTCAGCGGAAGATCCTCTCAATCCCAGCCTCTAAAACTGGCAGATGCTGAACGGCCTTTTTGTACTCTAGCAGAAGAGTGCATCACCCCAAAGGAGCTGCCAAACCAAGCAGCATTGTGGACACCAAACAAAAACAGCTTTAATGAGAGCTTTGTTCCTGGATAAACTATGGGACACGTTATTGTTTGCTTGAAATTATGTGTTCTGGTAGGAAGATTCATGCAGCTCTTCTGGTCCTTGAATCTCTCTGAAGATCCTATTGTTTTTTAGCTCTTGAAACAAAACGCTTATCAAGGAAACAACTGCTGACATTGAGCTGTCCCAGTAGTAGGTGGCTGAAAAGAAAATGCAGCCATGTGATGTGAGGAAGAAGAGCAATCACTGGTTTGTGTATTTTTACTGCTGCCACGAGAGGAACTCAGAGTCCCCCAGAGCCTCCCCCCAGAGCTGCAGATGGGGGACTGAGATAGTCCATACCCCAGGAAGTCTTGCTGTCAAAGAGACAGAGAGGATGTAGCCATAAAAGCTAGGTAAACATGAGGGGATGTGAAACAACAAAAAGGAGCAGACTTCTACGTGCCCCAGTATTCATATCACCAGCAAGAGAAGACAGGGCCTATTAACCAGTGGTCAGGGGCGGGGGAAATAATCAATGGAAAAATTTTGCTCTACACTATTCGTATGGAAAGCAGAAGGAAAACATTTTGCCTCTTCAATCAAATATTCCCCTGATGAAAGAAAACATTAGATAGGAATGCCATCTTGTTTCACTGGAACCCAACTTCTATCACTATGATATTTATACTACGTATTATCCAAAAATCATACTCTTCCTTTCCAAACTTAATCTTCACTATCCATAAATAATATGGTCAGACCAGTACTGAAACTGAGCTAACAACTGAGATGATGCTTTCTTTTTGTTCAGTCCGCTCTTCCCTAGAGACAGTAGGGTGTCTTCTGGAATTAAAGAAGGTCAGCTCTGGTTTTGCTCCAACAACTAAAGAAAAGTTTTGGAAAAGTAATAGTGGAAATAACCTTTACATCATAACCGCTGGCAAAAACAGGCACCGGTGACAAATTCAGAATATTTTTTCTCATATTGCATCAAACACAAGTCTGATAAGTGGGAAAAAGGAAAGAAGAAAACTGAAAAAGTATCTCAGGTTTTAAATTGCAAAAGATGCATTCTTATCTCTTGAGGAAGAGTGATAGCTTTGAACAAGCATTAAAAAAGTACTTGACAGCCAAGCCTATGTCCAATGGATATATTTGGCCCTGATCCATGCTCAGTTGCCAAGGAGTCCCTATGAAACTTGACACTGAAGATGAATAAGAGTCTTATTCACCCTTCATTTACCCCTACTTAAATGCACAATAACTCCACACTCTGTAAGCAAACACACATGTCTAAGTGCACATTGTTACAGCCTTTCATACTGAACTTGGTTTTCAGGAGCACAAAGCTGCATGGGCATGTACTGCCCAAGGATATAATGGCGTGAGAAGAGAAAGTGGTCTTTTGGGATCACATGGCCCTTCTGCAGTCATTGCCGTGCATCCATGTCAGATGGGGTGAGTGCAGATCTGGGCTAATGCAATCTTACAGGCACAGGCAGAGCCCAGGCAGATGGGGCTGCCTTCTTCCCCAGTGAAACTGTTCACCATGTGATAGCGTGCTTCTAGGTAGCCTAGGCTGACTTTTCCCCTGCTCAGTTCTTGTGCCATCCAAGTCACCTGTCACCCTGCCTCCAGGGCTGGCTAAAGTTCAGCCTGTCAGCCGAAAGCAGAGTTTGGAAACACACTGTTCTGCATCGCCGGCTCATGCACCATGCGTGGCGAGGAGAAGGTAATGAGGCCAGTACTTCCTGCACTCAGGGATAAGCTTCAGAGTCCCTCTGGATGAGCATAAACTGCTTTTTCCTCAATGGTTTTACAAACCGGTGGGCAAGCCCCAGCTGAGCCCTTCCATGACAAATACAAACATTGCAAGTCTCTTGCCCTAGGCGCATTCAAATCATATTAAAAATCTAGTAACCCAACATCTGATACTGATCTCAGATAGTCAGAATGAGCATGAGAAATAGAAAATAATCCTGAAAGTCATTTCCAGTTTCAGACCTGTCTCCCCACAATCCCATGAAAGCACATGAGATACTTCATTTGGAGTGAGGTGACACATCGCAGGCTGGGATACTGGGCCTGTTTCATAGCATGCTGCCTGTAAGACAAAGGTAATTATTGCTGGAACTGCAATATGTTGGCTCTGGCCAACAATAAAGATGTTTGATAGCCTCGTGCTGCAGCAGAGATGCCACTCAACGGGATACAGAGGATCTCTGGAAGTTTTATGAGCTACATATGGAAGATAACACTCTACGTCAGCTACACCTGCAAATTAGTTTCCTTTTTGACACCATTGCAATAGCAGCCTATTTGTAATGTTCTGTCTATAATTTTTACTCCTTTAGACCACTTGTTACCGCTTCAAACAAAATTTCAGCAGCATGGCAACAATAAAAAATTCTCAACTTTTTTTTTTTTTTTTTTTTGAAAGAGCCTTAGGTAGTGGGAAAAAAAGCTCATTCTCTCCAAACTGCTAATGAAGAGTAAGGTTTAAGGGACACATTCTGCCAGCCTGATTGCTATTTAATTCCAAGTCTACAGAAAGTTATTTGGAAACATTAGGCAGAGTGACTAATGAAAATTTAGGTCAAGTGAGACCAGGTCTAAGAAAGCATGGCCTAAAAATAAGGTCTCAAGAGTCAGATCAGTTGAGCCCAACTCTCCTATCCATCATAGCTTTCTTGTGTGGCTGTGGGTAACTCATCTGGCTTGTGTGTGTGTCTCAGTTCCAGGCAAAGAAAAGTACTTTTTTCTTTCCAATGACTGCTGGAAAGGATTAAAGACTGAGAAGTAGTCAAATATTACAGTTGACAAGGGTTTGTATAAAAACCTAAGAAGTGACCTTACCTTTTCCCACGTGACATTTCCAGAGGTAGTGTTTCTGAGCAGCATCTTATATTCTGTCGCATACTGCAGGTAAGAAAAAACAAACAAACAAAACCACAACGTTTGCTGATCAGATCATCAATATCATCTAGCATTTCACAAGGAGGAAGGAGGAGATTATTGTTAGGGGGACTTTTTCTGGAGACCATACTGTGGAGGCTAACGAGCCTGTCCTATGCAAGAAAAGGGAGTGACAGCATATGCAGCTCCTTCCTCATGTGGCAACAGAGAAGTGCTCTGTGATCCCCTGAGCTCCCAGGTTTGGACAGCAGCCGAGGAATTCCCCTTTCCTCTACCCTGCTGTTGCTCACACACCACACTGCCACACTGGCTCCTGCAGAAGGCAAGTGGTGCTTGCGCTGTTTCACTGTTAGAAATGGTGAGGCAGGCATTAAAATCATCAGTAAAATATCTAAAATCTAGGGCAACAGTTTACTTTGATAAATAAGCTAGACACCTTGCAAAAGCAGGGCACTTCTTTGGGCTTGTTTTCTTTAGGTATAAAACAAGGGAAAGAAAAGCTTATGTACTTGCCAGTTACCTTTGACAACAGCAGCACAGAGGAAAGGAGGACTTCTTTATTTCATCCCTGAGCATACAGAACCCTGACTCTCGAGGTATGACAGAATATCCTTTTCTTAATGATATTTTTGTACTGCTCCTATTTTTATTTATGGTATATTGAATTGTACTGTATTATATACACACTCGAAATGGAACTTGATTTTAAGAGTTTGACCTTGTTTTTGATACAAAAGCAAACCCACAGAATACCACGAAGGCAAAAACCATTATTCTGCTCCTGTATCATAAAGAATCACTGCCCCATAGCAATATTCTCAACAGTGTCTATCCCGACATCTAAAATTAGCAGTAAGAACTAAATCAAGGTCTTCTTGGAGCCCCACAGCTCCTGTCCATCAGTTTAAACCACACTATGTTCTGGTGCCAGTTATCATCCTACCACACTTAGTCCTCTGTCAGAAGAGAAGCGAGGCTGAGCAATTAATCCAGCAAAGGATACAATGGAAAATACTGAATAAAAGCATCGGGCAACAGGTAATGCTTACACACATGGGAGCCTAAAAGTCTTTAGCCTTGCCTGTTCTGAGCCCAGCTCCAAACTATGCATCCCAAGGGTTTCCCAGCTAGCTCCTGCAAAGCGACAAGCAGCCTGGCACAAAGCAGAGTTCCCACTGCTGCCCAACACGGCACCCAAAGTATAAAAGCTTAAAGAACATTTTTGGTGGAGGTACAAAACATAGGCTACAAATATGCTTTTGTTTAAGGAGTATTTTTCAAAATCAAACCATTTGCCATGGAAGTTGTATGTCTGACTACGTCAGGTGCTTTTAAAAATCCCACCTACTATAAGTAAATTAACTTTTGGTATTTTCTACACCATCTTTCCAGTCCTTTTTCAAAAAAGAGCCGTCACTTTGTGCACTGTAGCTCATGTCCAAAGCCCACACATATCTTACCGTTCGGAAAGCTGCAGCGACAAGGTTTGCAGGAAACAGGTTTCTGTAAAATACAAACAAGAAAATGAAATATTTTTTGTAGAACTTCTAGAACAAATGCACCAAGGTGTTTTACTCTCAGAAACTGAATTCCTTTTGCAAAGGCAAGCACATTGGCATTAGTGAGGTACGTACTACAGAAGATACTCTGGCAGCACGGAGCAGATGTCTTGCTACGTCTCTGGAGTTGTGAATGCCATCTTCTTTTGCTCACATAAAAAGGTCCCTGCTTGTCTGCGACACCTAATCATTTGGGTAGGGACACCAGAGGCAATCAGACACGATGCTAGTTATACACACCCATCAGCTGGCAGCTACAGAAACTGGCTTAGCCACACCAGCTGCAGCAACAGCTTATGGCCTCCAGGGCCAGGCAGATTTTTAACATTACTCATGTGATTACACTTTGCTCACAGCATCAACATGAAGGACAATCCAATCAGCAAAATCCACTTAAGAGGACGGCTTAACCCTTCCACACAACAAGGTCAGCTTCCCTGAACACCAAGGTAAAGCAGAACAATGTCATGGGCCAGAGTTTTCTGCAAGGGTTTATGTGCTTAAACAGCACAGATGAAAGTAGGGGCAACTCATATGGAAAGTTGCAACATCTGAATTTGGTAGCGCCTTCATACAGAAATGCAAAGCAAGCATCAGGTTTGTGCAGAGAGGAGAGCTTGCAAAGTGACGTACACTTCTACTAGGCATCCAGCGTATACGTGCATCTATGAAACAACAAGGACAGGAAAAATGGTTAACTGGACCCTGTAAGGAAACAGTTGCTTCTTGTTGTATTTTATAGGGTTTTTTTAATGCTACACTTCCTTTCTCCGCTTATAGTGAGCAAAGAGCTTGTGTTCCCCTAGCCAAATGGCAGCTTTTCTTGCTGTGTCAGAAAACAAAATAGGAATAAAAGCTGATCTCTGGGGTCACCACAGGACCCTAGCTGGTGAGGACAGGAAGGCTAGGGGTACAAACTGAAAACACTACCAGCCAAAGGCATCAGGGAGGCATGGCAACTCTTATGGTAAGGAAACAAAAGACCTTACCCAGAGCCAGTTAACTGTGGCAAAAAAACATTTGGGCAGCTGCTGCCCATCCTTTGCTCCTTGTGCTGCTCCAAGGAAGCTGCAGTTACCTCCAGGCTGTGCCCTGCTAACCTCCCCCCAGTTTTTGCCGTAGTTACCCTGGCAAACATGATTTTAAACCAGGCTTTCAGCTGTGATCATTCCACGAACAACACGGAAAGCAAGAAACGGAGCAGCAGAGTCAAATCTTTGAAAGCAAGAGGGAGATTAAGATATGGCACAGATAAGGACCTTGGTCTTTTCCATTGCATAGCTCCGTTACCCTGCCACACAGTGAGGGTCTTCCCACAGCCTTGACAGCAACGTAAAGTACGTGGACCTTCATCAAACAAGTGGCTGCTGTGAACTACCTCAGCCTCTCTCTCTGTTGTATTACAAGTGTATTAGGAGGCAACTGCAAAAGCCAAATTGCTGTTAAGAGTAATTTGGCTTCTGGAGTCTATGTTCCACTGAGCGTGAAAGAAACAGCAACTTTTTCTCCTTAAAATTTGACAATACAGCTGTCTGAAAGTAGGAGATCGAGCTCTAACTCTGCAAAGATGCTTAAAAATTGGTCAAATAAGATCAATGGAGCAGCTAACATGCATCAATTCTTGCACAGCTGGAACTCTCTGGTGGATAAAAACCTCATGTAAAGTGAGAGCAGACTTACTTTTATCAGGAGTAAAATATCACTTATACAAACGGGTCCAGTTCAGTGCACAGTTTTTACAAAAAAAAAGAAAACATGCTGTTGGGAAAATAAGGATATTTCTTTTCAGCTTTTCATAGCAGGATGATTACTTTTTAACAAAAAAAAAAAAAGAATTGACTGGATTTTGAAGAAGCAAAGAGATGAAAAAAGACTGAAAACCACTCAGAAATGAAATTACTTTTTTTTTTTTTTTTTAAATCAGCTTTTTCATCCTGACAAAACAAAGCCAAAGGAAGCAATCCTAAAGCCTAAACGATATGGTTCTCCAATGTTTAAATGTGGCTGAGAAACCAAACCCTCCATAATTTACACAGTATGTCAGGCATGGGCCTCAGTAATTAAACACTAACGTAACTCCAAGCATATACTTAAAGCACATACTTGAGCGATGCCAGCAGCCCTGCTACAGCAAGGCAAGGGGCAGGTTCTTGCTTCAAGTGTGAATAGCACTAAAGCTATTCAAATACAAGCATATAGCAGTCACTCTTCTTTATTCCTGGAGCACCGGTCGCAGGCCTCGACTCTGAGGACAGCAGAGAGCATTTCTGACAATCTACCAAGTAAAAAATTTGGATCTCAATTCAGCAGCTCAGAAGGAGCTGTGTATTTTGTTCAATCCAACTTTGAAGGACACCCGGCTGCAAAGCGACAACAACATGTAAAAAAATGTTTTGCCCCTCTGTTTCAAATCCTGAAGTTTAAGAACAAAACATGTTGGGTCATAAAGAGCAATCAAGAAATAAACGGCTTATCTTAGAGGCACAAGTTCTGCACAGACTGCACTCACTGCTCACCTAAGATTAATCAGCATGCCAATTAAATTAAGCTTTAATTACAGGTGGGTCAGCCTGCAGGTTTTTACCTTAAGATGCATTTCTGCAAGAACACCACGCCAGTGCTTAAAAAAAAAAAAAAAAAGGGGTAGGGATGCTGCGTGCTCCAGGGAGAGTCAAAAGCTGGCGGGTGACCTGCCTGGACTCATCATCTGTTTGTGCCTACAGGCTTTGCTCATCATGCGCAGCAAGGCAAAGTTCACCCACCACAGAAATCCAGACCCAACTCTGTCCCTGTGAGCCAGCATTCACCGTGTCCCCAGGCCCAAGTGGAGGAGTCGCACAGGGAAGCGCAAACATCCCTCCCATCTGGGTGAGCCAGTAAACAGGAAAGCTGATGAGGTGGGTAACTGGGCATGCAAATTAAATGTGGGTGTCTGCCAGTCGGGTTTTTCTGCGCAGACCAAATCTTGAGAAGGTTTTTTTGCTTTGAAAGCCCGTACCAGATGTGAACATGGAGTTTAAAGAAATCACCACAGTTATATCACTGGGTTGCTGACTATTGCTGCTGTTTCTAATGGCCCCATCCCTGCCACTGCTATGCCCCATGCTAGAGAACACGGTTGCCTTTTCGAAGCAGATGTGGGCTATCGCAAGAGCACACCACTGAGGAAACCCTGCATCTGCGTGATAAGGAGCCCGGCACAGGGGTCTGGGATCAGGCAGCCTTGGCCCCGTGAGAGTTGAAACTTGCTGTATGTGGCAAGAACGAGATGAGCCAGCGATGCGTGACATTACATCAGGGGGACAGATGTGCTACATGCACCCCAGGTGCTCCACAGAGAGGGATGGATTACCCACACACGGACCCAACCACTTTGGTGGCGTAAAGGCAAAGTAGGTAGTACAGAGAGACTTTAGTCCCCTCGCCAAGCACCAGACAGGAAAGTCTCTCTCCGCCCGTTGCAAGTCATGCAGACAACCCCCCCCCCCCCCCAAATTATCAGAAATCCATCGGACAGCTGTCAAGGGTGACAGCTGTGTCCTGGGACTGGAGGAGCAGCTGGGCTGAGCCAGGAAACCACCACGTACCTGCGCAAGACACAATGTGAGAAAGCACCCGTCTCAGATCCTCTTAAAATAGGAACCAGAAAGCAGCAGCACCAAGGGAGGGAGTTTCAAGGTCCGAGTACTTTCTGCTTGAATACTGTTCTCATCATACCATCTCCCTATGCCCAGCCAGATAAATGCACCTTTTTCCTTTTCCCCAGGGAAGAGCTGCTCCCACCAGGCAGGAAGGGACCATTATTCCTCTAACCAAATTCAGCAGGAAGGTCTCACCATATTTTTGCTGTAATAGAAATCTTAGTTTAGCTGCAGCATCTGCTGCTGGGAATCCCAGGTGACTAAGGAAACCTGGAGCTGCAAAGGAAGGAAAAAGGGGCTGTAGCTCCCATTCTTCTCAATTTTGATATTACGGGCAAATTCCTCTCTTCCTTACCCTGTATCTTTCCACCAGCAGGATAAAGATGGCACAGGAACTCCTTCCTTGCATGTGTGAGGGATTATTATTAATAGCCGTTTCTAAACTATTCTTTTGCTAGAGCTCTGCAGACAACTTCACTCTAGCAGCAAAAGCATGAAGGGAAATCCAGGCAAGCAGAATGAAACCCTAAAATACTACGCATTCCTCTTGCATTGCTTCTGACAAAAAGGTTCCACTTCCGAGGCCAAAAAAACCTTGCTGTTGGAAAACATATTTTTGCAAGGAAGCCTGGAAGAAATATTCTGTGTTGCGTTATCTCCTGCTTTTTTTTTTTTTTTCCAGTGAAGTGTTTTCAATGGTAGGAGTCCACTGATGGCAACTTTATTGCCATCTGTGGCAACCTGCCAGAGCCCAGTTTGGATTGCTCCCATACCTTTATTTTTCTTTCTATTCCAAGATTTTCATTCAATATCACACAACAATTTTTCTAATCTGCTTTTTTATATGTATGTGGATGCACGATACATGCCCTGGACATGACTGCATGCTTTTGCTTTAACACAGAGAAACTTGAAAATGCATTTATTTATAGCAGATATTTGATACTTTTTTGCCTTAATGGTCCAGTCTACATCTTTGTTGCTCGGAAAATAAAACATAACTGGGGGGAGTCAGCAGTAAAAGGCAATGAATATAAAGAACAAAAGAAAGAAGCAGAAATGTTCAGAAGCTTCCTGAAAAAAAAACCCCACCAGACAGTGCAGGCACATGAATGAAAACGTTGAGTTCTTCCTACAAGAATCAGTCAGCAATCCCTATACTTCACGAGAGGATCCAGGCTCGGAAAATGACACAAGCAAAGGTGGACAGTAACATTTACTACTTCCCTTTTTTCTGAGGGTACCCCAGAGCTAGTCATCCAGCTACGAAACCTGGTGGTTAGCCTACATCGGGGACCCACCGTCGGTGTAACTGCAGCTGTTCCCCAGCCACTTCTTATTCTATTTATCACTGCAAAGGTGGCATCTCCCCCTCCTCTTGTAACAGTCAAGTTTTGCTCTTTCCACACTGGGATTTCAGAAACAGCCTTCACAGTTGCTGCTTTTGGGTGACTCACTGGGAAGACCAAGGCTATAAGAAACAAGTGCTACTGGAGCGACTGGTGCCCGAGTGAGGGTCACCGCATGAGTGCTCTGGACTCCATGATCCACCCTGGCCATGTGCTCTGCAGCCCAGCCAGCAAAACACAACCGATGCTTCTCCCTGCACTCAAGCTCATGCCTGCCTTCCCTCTGGCTCCAAAGGCGCTTGGAGCCAACACACGGGCTTGCTGACGGCACCGTGAGTACTCCCTTTGGCAGCACAGCTGGTAACCTCTGGCAGAGGGACAGAAAGGGCAGTGAGGAGCAATAAAATTTAAACTGCTTTTGCAGACTTGCCTGGCAGCCTGAGAAACCCTGACCTTACTGCTCTGGGCAGACACCTGGACCTCTGCATACCCTTCCTATAAAAAGCGGATGATGCTACTACCTCCATCCCTCCCCAGACTGTTACAGCTAGAGCTGGATTAAAAATGGAATTCCCTTCCCAAAGCCAATTCCACAGTCTCAAAACATGTTTTCATCCCAAAATTGGGCAAAGAAAGCCCATTCCAGACCTTTTTTTCCACTAAAAAAAAATTGTAAAATATTTTGTTGAAATGTTCCTTTTTGGTGAGTGTGATTTTCCTCTTAAGTCTTTCATATAAAATTACAGCAAAACATTGACCTCACTGAAACGAAATGCCACGATTACCCGCTGTTGGAAATTTTGACAGGATCAATACGTTCCTGTGAAACTGTTTAGTTTTGTTGAATCAGGGAATATAAATCAGAGCTAAAACAAAACTCTGACCTTATCAAAACATGCAGTCTTGACAATTGCCCATCAAAAGCATTAACAAATCAATACATTCTTGCAAAACACTTGATCCTGCTGTTTCAACCGCTTTCCAACAAGAAATAGGTGGGCTGTGTTAGCTCGTGGCTGGAGTCACCTCCTTGTCACCACCTCTCTCCTCCTCACCTGTTTGTCCCTGGTTAGACGCCCGGCACGAGTGTGCCTAAAGCCCTCACTCGAGGCTTGCCTCCAGCACTTGCCAGAAGGGAAACCAGGAGGGTGTTCCAGCACCTCCAGCCAGAGGAACGGAGACAAATTAGACCTGGAGGTTATGGTCAATGGACAAAACAAAACAGAGACAGCCTTTTGGTTCACCAGTGAGTCACCATTCATTTGCTACCAAAGCCCAATATAAATCTATTTTCCAGAGGTTGTGTCTGCATGCATAGGTGCATGTTTGTGTGGAAGATTTAGACCTGGAAACGGAAGACCACAACCAAGAATTAAGCTGGCCTCCAGACATCTCTGTGACAATGGAAAGCAACATCTTTGGTCATTAACTAATACACTTCCCAAAAGCAGAAGGGATCTGCATCGTGGGAAAGGGCACCCTGTGTCATCCCTGCAGAAGCCATGGCAAATACTGACTTACAGCTGTAATTTCCTCTTCGCTGTTTCTTGCTTGGGCCACGTTTTACATCTGCTTTCAGTGCTGTAGGGAGACTCAGTTTACCCATTTGCACCTCATTTTTACTTTTTCTCCGAAACTGAGCAATGAAGCCTTGAAGGACACAGTCAGCCTTGTGACACAATTGAAAACAAAGTTTTCTTGCGTCTAATACAAAGTTTCATTACCAAAAGAGAAGAAAAGAAAAGCAAAGAGCAGGATGCTGCAAGACCCACCCCCACTGAAGGCAACAGTTTCAGCCCTCCAGGCCCTATAGACTCAAGGCCTCATTAACTGAAGACGAGGTCACTCTGGTACCTTCCACCACATCAGGGACCAACATCGATGCTCAAACCAGAACACCCACATTTTCAAGAACAGTTAAAAAAAAAAAAAAAAGAAATATTAAAAGGCAGAGGGAGAGAGAGATTTCCAGAAAATCACATAACTCACTCCATCCCTGGGTCTGTCGGGGATTTGTGCTAAGAAAGAGTTTTGATGATGTCTGTGTCCAAACGCATCTTTTCTGGACTGGATTTCGCTGTCGCGGCTGTGACAACTGGGTTGCCCAACAACGTGGCTGCAACAGCCCTTCCCTGGGGCTCCAAGAAAAAGCTGAATTCACAGCCCACTGTACATGGATTGGGGGAAAGCCCCTGGCCCCTCATTTCTCAGAAGAAAATGCCTCTGCAACCCACATGCTTTACCCAAGTCTCATTGTTATGAGTGTTACTTTGGAGTTAAGGATTCAATCCCACCACCATAATAAGCCCTTCGAAGATGAACTCTCCACCTGCATTTACAGACCAGAGCAAGAAGCAGCTTTCTGCTCCCAGCTTCAGAGATGTTACCCACAGCCTGAAGCTCTCTGGAGCGTCCCTGCCCTGTTTCTCAGCTCCAACCTACTCTGTGCTGTGTGGCAACACAGGAATGAAACACCAGCTACAGCAGCCACGCCAGGATGCACCCAGGGTAGCCACCGCTACAGTTGTCTTCCCAACAGTCCCAGTTGTGCTGACTCCTTTTTTTGTAATTTTCCTTCACCTGCCTAGACTTCCATTCAACTCCATGTCACTCTCACAGCCAGCCCACCTACTCCCACTGTCCTGTTATTACTTCTTAACATGCTCTGTCAGGGATTGCTGGTCCTTAAGAGAGATCCTTAATTGTTGGTCCTTAAAAGCTGGGCTGAGGACACAAAGTACATGGTTGCCAATGGAACAAACCAGACTTACTTTCTCTCCAAAGGGAACATACTTCTCTCTGGGGGAGAAAAGGACATTAACATGGATTTGTAAATACAGTTTTGGGGGTGGGTTTTTTGTGGGTTTGGGGTTTTTGTTTTTGTTTTTTTTTTTAAGAAAATCTTTTTATCTTTGTTGCTGCATCTGTTCACCCAGACACAGCGAAAAAGTCTCTCAGCTGAAAAACTGAACTCATAAAAGCAAAGCAAATGATCTAAATAAAAATCCTCCACTCAGCTTTGTAATTACCAAGATATCTGCTAAGGACAACTCTCCAGCCACTTCGCCGGTATGCAGGTCACCTCCCTTACTCTTCTGTTTGCATCTTGGTAGCAACATCTACCACCTCCAAAGCCATTCATCTTCCAGTGTTTCAGCAAACCTCCACGTTCCCTATTGATGTGGTATCGCTTCCCATCACTCCCTCAGCTACACTTGCCGGCACAGACCCAGCTGCTGCTCCCCAGTTTTCCTTTATTCCACTGCTTTTCTCAGGCACCTGTAATACGCTTTTCCATGATTGCCCAACACTGCTGAGGTGTGAAGAAGTGGCAGAGCCAGACCCGGGATAACAAAACGCACCAGCTGTTCACATCTGGGGTTCTGCACAAAGATTCATCAAAGCACAAGAGACTGCAGTTGGAAATCCAATACTCAAAAAGCTGGCTGGATATTTGCCTCATTTGTGTAAGTGTTCCTCTCTTATTTAAAGAGCTGGACAGATCTCAACAAGACATGGGCTCTGAGGGGAAAAAAAAAAAAAAAAAAAAAAAGAGGTGAAGAAGTCTGCAACTCTGCAAGGACGAATAAGGATAAAACAAAAAGACTATGACCTGGTTAGAAGTGGAAGCCCAGGTAGTTTTGGGGAATGTGAGTCTTGTCTTTGCAAGGTGCAGAGGTGGGATGGGAAGCTCACAGACATACAGGGTGTCCTCACGCTGGACTATGTTTAGGGTATGTCCTCAATGGAAATACGGGGCTGCACTTCCATGCCTGCACCTACAGGAGGGCACTATAAGAGGCAGGCTGGCATTTGTGTGAGGAGACTGAGTAAAGAGTGGGGGGAATAAAAGAAAAAGGTGTGTGTGAGGGATGGCAAGAGCTGCGCTGCCCTGCCCTGCCTGCGGGAGACAGCAACAGGCAGCGGGGCAGGGGAAGGTGCCAGGCAAGGCCATGCCTGCCCTGCAGCGAGCACCCAGGAGCCGCTCTCCCTGCAGGTGGGACCAAAAACGGGCCCAGGCACCCAGAGGTCCGAGCAAGCCTCGACGCATCCTCACAGCCATCCAGCCAAAATTAAAAATAATGGGGGGAGAGGTAGAGCACCACGCAGCCCTACACCTGGCCGGGCTGCGGGTACCTGGGCAGAAAGCGGTGCCTCTGGAGAAGCCAGGATGAGAAGAAGGAGGAGGAGGAGGATGAGAAGAAGGAGGAGGAGGAAGGTGGGGATGGGGGAGGGTTNNNNGGTGGAGGGTGGGGGGGGGGGAGGGTTCCCCGCCCGCCAGCTGCAGCGTGCAACACCGCTGGGTCTGTCATCATCCTCCGGCGGCGGCGGGGAGGGCGGGAAGGAGGGAAGGTGGGGGGAGCGGGGCGGCCTCACCTGACGAGGTCGAGGAAGGAGTCTACGGTCTCCTTGCTGGTGGGCACGTCGCCCGGCAGCCCCAGCCCGGGGGCGTTGAGGGCGGAGGCGCCGGCGCCGGGGCGGACGATGAAGCCGAGGGCGACGGCGAG
>WAAD01039747.1:110761-165652 GCA_013389945.1 Fregata magnificens
CCGCGCCCCCACGGAGCCGCCCGTGCCCTACCCGCGGGCCCTCGGCCTGCCCGCGGATCGCACACGGCCCCTCCGGGTCCTCGCGGTTCACGCACACGCCCTCGGTGTCCCCCTCAGTGTCCCTGTGGATCACACACGTCCCCGCGGTGCCCCCCTCAGTCTCCCCACGGATCACGCACATCCCCTCAGTGTCCCCATGGTTCACACATGTCCCCTCGGTGTCCCCATGGGTCACACACATCCCCATCAGCGTCCCCACAGCTCACACATGTCTCCTCAGCGTCCCCCTCAGTGTCCCCGTGGCTAGCACATGTCCCCTCCGTGTCCCATGGCTCGCACATGTCCCCTCANCACATGTCCCCTCAGTGTCCCCATGGTTCACCCATGTCCCCTCAGTGTCCCCCTCGGTGTCCCCATGGCTCGCACACGTCCCCTCAGTGTTCCCACGGTTTACATACATCCTCATCAGCGTCCCCACAGCTCACACATGTCTCCTCAGCGTCCCCCTCAGTGTCCCCGTGGCTAGCACATGTCCCCTCCGTGTCCCATGGCTCGCACATGTCCCCTCAGTGTCTCCACAGTTCACACATGTCCCCTCAGCGTCCCCATGGTTGACACATGTCCCCATCAGTGTCTCCACAGTTCACACATGTCCCCTCAGCGTCCCCATGGTTGACACATGTCCCCATCAGTGTCTCCACAGTTCACACATGTCCCCTCAGCGTCCCCATGGTTGACACATGTCCCCATCAGTGTCTCCACAGTTCACACATGTCCCCTCAGCGTCCCCATGGTTGACACATGTCCCCATCAGTGTCTCCACAGTTCACACATGTCCCCTCAGCGTCCCCATGGTTGACACATGTCCCCATCAGTGTCTCCACAGTTCACACATGTCCCCTCAGCGTCCCCATGGTTGACACATGTCCCCATCAGTGTCTCCACAGTTCACACATGTCCCCTCAGCGTCCCCATGGTTGACACATGTCCCCATCAGTGTCTCCACAGTTCACACATGTCCCCTCAGCGTCCCCATGGTTGACACATGTCCCCATCAGTGTCTCCACAGTTCACACATGTCCCCTCAGCGTCCCCATGGTTGACACATGTCCCCATCAGTGTCTCCACAGTTCACACATGTCCCCTCAGCGTCCCCATGGTTGACACACGTCCCCATCAGCGTCCCCACAGCTCACACATGTCTCCTCAGTGTCCCCCTCAGTGTCCCTGTGGCTTGCACATGTCCCCCCAGTGTCCCCATGGCTCGCACATGTCCCCTCAGTGTCCCCATGGTTCACCCACGTCCCCTCAGTGTCCCCCTCGGTGTCCCCATGGCTCGCACACGTCCCCTCAGTGTCCCCACGGTTTACATACATCCTCATCAGCATCCCCACAGCTCACGCATGTCTCCTCAGCGTCCCCCTCAGTGTCCCCGTGGCTAGCACATGTCCCCTCAGTGTCCCCATGGTTCACCCATGTCCCCTCAGTGTCCCATGGCTCACACATGTACCCTCTGTGTCCCCACAGTTTACACACATCCCCATCAGTGTCCCCACAGTTCACACATGTCCCCTCAGCATCCCCATGGTTGACACACGTCCCCATCAGTGTCTCCACAGCTCACATGTCTCCTCAGTGTCCCCCTCAGTGTCCCTGTGGCTTGCACATGTCCCCCCAGTGTCCCCATGGCTCGCACATGTCCCCTCAGTGTCCCCATGGTTCACCCACGTCCCCTCACTGTCCCCCTCGGTGTCCCCATCGCTCCCCCACCGCACACGTCCCCTCAGTGTTCCCACGGTTTACATACATCCTCATCAGCGTCCCCACAGCTCACACATGTCTCCTCAGTGTCCCCCTCAGTGTCCCTGTGGCTTGCACATGTCCCCCCAGTGTCCCCATGGCTCGCACATGTCCCCTCAGTGTCCCCATGGTTCACCCATGTCCCCTCAGTGTCCCCCTCGGTGTCCCCATGGCTCGCACACGTCCCCTCAGTGTTCCCACGGTTTACATACATCCTCATCAGCGTCCCCACAGCTCACACATGTCTCCTCAGTGTCCCCCTCAGTGTCCCTGTGGCTTGCACATGTCCCCCCAGTGTCCCCATGGCTCGCACATGTCCCCTCAGTGTCCCCATGGTTCACCCATGTCCCCTCAGTGTCCCATGGCTCACACATGTACCCTCTGTGTCCCCACAGTTTACACACATCCCCATCAGTGTCCCCACAGTTCACACATGTCCCCTCAGCATCCCCATGGTTGACACACGTCCCCATCAGTGTCTCCACAGCTCACACGTCTCCTCAGTGTCCCCCTCAGTGTCCCATGGCTCACACGTCCCCACAGTGTCCCCACAGTTTACACACATCTCCATCAGTGTCCCCACAGCTCACATATGTCTCTGCAGTGTCACATTCAGTGTCCCCGTGGCTCACACACGTCCCCTCAGTGTCCCACGGTTCACACACATCCCCTCACCGTCCCCCTCCTCTCTCCAGGCACCACTCGAAGAGGCAGGAGCCATCCTCTGCACCAGGACAGGTTGTGGCTGTGCCCCCTGTACCCACGGTCAAAGCCGTCCAGCGGGTCCGCAGGCAGGGTGGCACGGACATGTGGGCTCCAAGCATGCTTCCTTGAGGAACCGGGCTGAAACCCATGTCTGATCACATGAGCAGGTTGTCCGAGGAGCAGACGATGTCTCTGACGGTACGAGGGGCTGATAAGGGACACCTGGGGCTTTCAAATCCACAAGGGCCTCGGAGGTACAGTACTGTCGTGTTTGCTCACGGAGCCAGTTGCACGAGCTTCAGCTGATGTTTGAATTTTAGAAGGGGCTTCATTTCAGTTCATTCCCTTGACATCAGCAAAGCACAGCCTAGCAGAAAACGCGCTGTGAAAACCACCAGCCGCACATTTGCTTTTCGAGTAGACCGGACCAATTAAAGAGACTGACAGGGCATGATGGTGCAATAATCCCGATTTAATAAGACTCTTTTCTGCTTTCCAGCTTCGTGCATAGACCCGAAGATCCCTACACCATGGCTGGAGCTCGTGGGAATTGCCTCCGTCTAAACAACACCGCTGACGAGCAACTGCTTCCACCACCCCCCACCCCAGAGCTCAATGCAAAGTCTTGACTCGCAGCTTGCCCTTGTACCGAAATTTGACTCAAGATGCCAGGCATATTCTTACTGATTTTACATTTTTTTTTCCTGATAACTTTCCCTTTGAGGAACACTTGGTTTGTTGAAGTCTGGGAGTGAATGTTCCACCAAATTAGGATAAGCAGAAAGAGGAAACAGAGGCTAAACTAAACAGGAAAGCAAGTATCTGCAAACACGTTCAAAGACATTCAATACCACCAACCTCAAAAGGAACAAAAAGCTACGTGGGTCTTTTAAAATCGGTTTTGAATTTTTTTTTGTGAATAGGTTTGTGAATATTAAACAATTAACCCTCAAAAGCGTTTCTAAAATGTATTTTTAATTAATATTTTGAGAGTATTCCTCGTGAAAACATCATGCTTCATTTTTCCCTTACATTTTTTCCTGCCGTTCTCTCCTGGTCTCACCCTTTTTTCTTTCCATTTACCCATGAAAAGGGGAAGAGAAAAGGGGAAAAGAAAGGACAACAGAAAATTATAAAATAAATACAAAACCATAGAAGTCTTTATTCTCTGTTTCAGCTGAGAAAAGATTCTAAAACCAAACCATGAGCAGAAATGCTGTTCCCATATGCAAACTGAAAAGCAAGGGAAGAAATTCAGGGAAGTGTGAACAAGAACGTATTAAATTAGACAATTCATCCATAGCAGCACACGTAACGACACCAGCGCAAGAGTTAAAATAGAGCCTTTTCCACCATATGAATCAACAGTAGGCTCCTTCTCTCCTGCAGGATCTCCCTATGTCCTTGAGGGGTTGCCTTTGCTCAGAGCAGTGCCACAAGAACAGCCAGGTGACCTGCAGGAACACACAGCTCCAAAATTGTAGATCCCACTGCTTGTTTTTCAATTTGCACTAAGGCCGGTTGACGGTAGCCAACTCTTCATGAAGAACACCTTGACGTAGGGGTGCTTGCGTCAAGCTTCCTGGTCAATGACACAATGAGAATTCGGATTCCCAATTTCCCCTCCCTTTTTTTCTCTCTTGATTTTCTGATTTAAACACTGATCCAAAGAGTTACCCTTCTTCTCCTAACATATCTTCAGATGACAAGGCTTTTGCCAAGAAGATGACAACAGAGCATGTGAACCTCCCACCATATGAATGAACATCATCCCAAAGACGTTCTAGGCAAAGCTAACTGTTTTTCTGCACCCTGTGAGAGTTCATGGATGGCTGGAGTGACTAACTGAAGCCCGCTGACTTATTCAGTAGTAACCGTTGACTGATTCATTGTGTCATGTTTTCATTTCGGCGCTTGTAGATCTTGGGAGCTTTCCAGTGAGTGAGTCTGCATGTTTCCAATGTCCACCCTGCTGGTGCTTCTAAATTAGGAGTTTTGACTTTCTGTATTGCAACTTGAAGAATTTTTTTTTTTGTCTTAGACGGCTTTCACCTGCGCAGGGCTAGAGTGCTTCCTCCAGAAATCAGCAGAGGGATCATAAACAGGCAACAAATAATAAACAAACAAACAAACAAACAAACAGAAAAAAATCCAGTTCCTTTTAAATAAAATAAAAAAATTCCTTTTGCTTTCGGTGAGGAAACAGCCAACATAGTTTTCACCACTGGCCCGGGAAGGAAGATGTCCTGCTGATTTCCAGTCAAATTCTGCTTGATATCATTTTTTGATGGTGGGTATTTGAAATTCCAGCCTCAGTGAAGGGAATGAAAAACTCTTGACGGCTGTAAAGGAATCAGGTCCTTCCCCTCTGTGTTTCAGCACCACACCAGCAGAGTACAGGACTTATTTTCAGCCGTTTCCCTCAGAAAAGGTCCTGCTTTGTTGAGGGAAGTTGATATAGAGACCTCTCTGAGAAAAGGCTTCCAATTCCTTTTTCCTACTGCTCCTCCATTCCCACTGTTAACCTTTACCACAATCTTGCTGCAAATCAGTGGAATGGACACTTGGGATGGGATCTGTGTACTCTAGCTGTTGCCACCTAGAAATTTAATGTCTAATTCTTTCTTTTTCCATAATCAATAGAGATACGGGGAAGGTCACCCCCTTTTAAAAGATGTGTCTGAGGCAGATGAGATGAAATTCCCATGGGGGTATCTATCTACCATGCTCCACTGAGTACGGAGAAGACCTAGACAAGTGGTTTAGGATACCCAGGTTTCAGGTAATTTCTGTCGCATGACGCCCCCACCCCTGACATACAATGCAGGTCTCACCAAAACCAGACTGCACAACAATATAATAGAAAATCATTATTTTCCTCCCTCTGTAACTTCTGTATATATTATACTCACCCAACATTACAAACTCAAGACGATTTTTTGTTCCTCAGAGGAGATTTAACCTGGCATCTGAACTGCGTCCTACTTTTTTTCTGCCCTGACCTCCAAATTGTAAATGTACCCAGGCCCTGAGGACATCGACATCTGGAGCTAGCTCTGAACTTCATGGTGGCCTCTGTAATAAAATCAAACCTCTGGATAGCAACAGCTGTGATCTCTGCAGAAAGTCAGATTTGACCATTAACTGCACAGTGCTGCTCATCTCAGCCAGAAATGAAGGTATTAAAGACAGCTTCTGCCTTCTGATTTTTGTTTTTGGGGAAGAAAAAAAGTTGAATCCACTCTGCATTACTACATAGTATCTATCTGTCCTACTGCATGTGTTAGGTATTATTATGTACTGCCGCGAAGCACAAGCATAATAGACCATACATAACAAATACTTCTGAAAGAGCAAAGCCCATGAAATAAAGTAGCAATTGCTACATCCTTAGATTTTGATAATCTACGATGATAATAAACCCATCTGGTGGGTGTTTTCTCCATCACTCTTAGGCACACATCAACACATATTAAGTTGCTGGCACAAAAGTGCTCCAATGGCATTGGTTTCAATGGGTGGAAAAGCCCATAAGAAACAGAGGAGAAGGTTTTCCACACCTGAGGAAGGTCAACACAAAGTCTGAAAGAAATCAGACTTGAGTTTCTTTGCTAGGGGAGGAGAGAAGGCTTTCAAAGAGCTGTTTGTGGCTCCTTGAGGCTCACACCTGACACATGCCCTCTTGGCAGAGGTTAGAGTAGCCCTCAGGCCACATTTCCTACAAAACCGCACACCAGCTATGTGCAGCAGGAGTGCAGCGAACACTCATCGTGCCACCTCTGCTTCCCTCCGTCTTCCTGCCGCTGTCTCGCTCTTCATAAGACCGGCAAGGTTGTCTGCGGCTTTCAGGAGCTTCCTCGGGTCTGGCTGCTGTTTACCCTCTGTTCTTGGGAGACCTAACAGAAACCTCTGTAGGCTTAGAAAGGTCTCCTGTGACTGCTTCAATTTGAAGTAGTTTGACGAGTGACGCCTAAAAGTCATCGTGGGGGGAGGAGGGAGCAAGATGAAAGTGAAGACGGCAGGAAGGGGTTGGGCTTTATATTTGTGTTTTTCAAGAGAAACTTGAATAAAGGTGCTCCCAAACATCCCAACAGAGATGTTCTGGGCAGCCTGCAGCGTCCCAAGGGGCTGTATTAGAGAGTGGCCTTTTTCTGAGGAGAATACATGAAAAGCATGTGGGAGAGAGCTGGTTTTCCACCAGGCAAAACGAAGTCCTCAGAAGAGCCACAGCATGCTGGCTGAGGCAGGAAGGCCTAGAGCACTTCCTTGGTATGCAGACTTTAGCTTGGCAAGAAGACTTTGTTGGGCCTGGGTTGACAAGCAATTTGGACAGACTCCAGCCCCATCACAGAAATGCTCTCCGCCTGCCTCTGGGAGGAACATGAAGTGTGTTCCTCGGCTCTTCCCGGTGCCACGAACCTACTCACCCCACTGCAAGCTGGATGCAGGACCAGCCACCCACACACAGCCACCTGGACTTATCAGAATGAGCCTGATTTCAAGACACCTAAAACCACGGAAAGAAAACCCCCTGGCCTTCAGTGATGCCCAAGATCCCAAGAATATTCCTCAGGTCCTGCTGCACGTAGGTTCCTGGCTAGCAACTGAATTAACCCAGTCCCAAACACAATCCTACCACAGTGTCACACGTGGATTCACCATCTCTTCAGGCTAGGTAAGTTCTCACACCTGATCAAAAATATTCTGAAGATGAAAAAAAAAGGCCTTTGTGAGTGCATTTTCTAATAGGAGAGGCAGGCAAGGGATTTTGCAAATACCACTTGCTTGCCCAAACTCCAACAAAATATAAACTCTGCAGACAGGGATGGTTGACCTAGGGTAAATATTTAACTTTATCCTCCAAAGGCACATGCAGTTTTACCAGCAAGAAGATGAAAAATATAGAATAATACCCCCCCACACACGTTGTTTACTCTAAGGCTCCCTCGAGTGGCTCTGGAAACAAAGTCGAATTGAGACAGGAGTAAATTTAAAACTGAGTGTGTTGTCCCCTTTTTCAAAAACATAATAAAGTACAAACATGAAGAAAACCAAATCGGTACGTGCTGGAAAAGAAGGACCCCGACTCGCCTCCCAAGGATAATGGCACTTTCTCCTTTGTAGGGTCTCCCTGAGATTTTTCTTTGAGGGTAAAGCGAGGAAAAGCAGGAAAAAAGGACAAGAACAAGCGCAGACGTTCAAGATCTTGGATATGTGACATCCTGTCCTAGCAGGGGATGTTGCCTCTAGCTGGTGGGGGAAATGCAGGGTCAGGCTTTTCAAAACAAGCTGGGCTGATCTGAAAACAAGCTGTGTGATCTCCTCTCACGGTGAAACTTTGCTACCGAAGAAGCAAGGGGAACGATCAGAGGGTTTCAGCTATGGGAAATATGCTTGAATGAAGACCTTGCGAGTGTGCCAAGTAGAAGTGCCTGCTGATTTCTCCCATGGTTGTGGGTTGATAAAGCCCCTCACCGGCAGCAGGAGGTGGGTAAGTTAGACGGCTGAGGATTTGCCTGGCATTCAAGGATTAATACACAAGCAGAGCACTCCTTGATTTACATCAGCTGTATGGAATATGCTATAAAAAGCTGTGCTAGGGAGAAAAAAAAGCACGAGCAATTTCTGAACGTTGGTTGTGATTCAGTGGCTAGAAGCAGCAAGGGGAATCTCTATCCTTACACATTTTATCCCTGATTATGGTACGACAATGAATACTGTATCCCTGATTATGGGTGACAGTAAACTGGGATGACAGCAAACAGGAGTGGTAAAGCTTCTGCCAGGGAATGTAGGGGACCGTGCAGCTGCCCTTTGCCCACTGGCCTGTGAGGATGTCTTCCCATGCCCCCAGCTTGCTGCAGGAGTGTGGCAGTGGCCACTCCAAGGGGCTGTGGGAGCAAACGTGTGGACCGAACAGGTCTCTGAGAAGTAACTGCAGCTTTAGAGATCCTGAGGGCCACACAAAAAGCAGCAAAATATCGTAAGAACAGTCATACTGGAAAGGAAGAACATAAGAATAAGCAAAGCAAGAACATGTGATATTTTCTGAGAATACTTTCCAAGTATCCAACAATCTGCAGCTCAGATGTTTCCAGGTGCAGTCCTTTGGA
The DNA here is from genome assembly GCA_013389945.1 of Fregata magnificens. NCBI lineage: Eukaryota > Metazoa > Chordata > Aves > Suliformes > Fregatidae > Fregata > Fregata magnificens. The sequence continues at coordinate 119,380 of WAAD01039747.1, forward strand.
TTTAAAAGCCTTCCATGCGTTTTCCTCCTGCAAATTTGTCTGCTGTTTTTTTGAACCCTGTCACCTCTTTTCCAGAGATGTTGTTAGTCCCGTACAGAGCTCACTGCATGCTTCTGTCATCCTCTGCACCTTTCCTGATTCTTCTGTACCCCTTGAGACCAGACCACAGGAGTGTGGCACGGATTGATGATAGGTGGAAACTCCTCCCTCCTCTGCCAGCTACAGCCAAAGCAGCAGAGCCAGCAGGCAGGAGCTAACGAAGGCAGCCCGTTACGACCAGAGAAGTTGTCTCCTTACTCGATGCTGTGCTTCAGCAGTAACACTGCTACACGCACTGCTGCCAAGGTCCGTGGCCGTAGATTCAAGCTTGGCCAGTAGTTACAAGACCCCTGACGGCTATGCATGGATTAGGCAGAAAAGTAACCAGCCCGGAGCAAAGAGCAATTGCTCTGTGTGCGTGCACGTGTGTTGCTGTAATGCTGTAACAGGAGTAAAAGTGCCAAGGAGAAAGCGGGTACTTCCATTTTTCAGACTGCTATTTTAGCACCGCACCACTTTGAGATTGTCAGATGTGGTGGCACTATAACAGCTATACTTCGTCATTGAGGGGTATCCGAAATAATGTTTATGTCAGAGGTCAGCATAGAGCCCTCCCCTCTTCCCTGACAAATTAAGTTTATACCTGATCGGTATCAGAAGTGGAGACTGTTGGAGAAAATAAGTATTTGGTCATTTATGCCAAGACCCCAGGACCGTATAAATCTCTTTTAGGGCAGTGAGAGGCAGGTAGCTACCAGGACTGCATGTGACCTACTGCAGAAGATGGCTTCTGGCCAGCGATTGTTCTGACTTGGTCGATTCACCAAGTGGGTGTATTAACCATCTGTGTAAAGTATCAAACCACTAAAAACTTGCTGTGTTTGCTATATCTGTGAAATACAGATTTAGGAAAGTGTTACAGCTTCTTTGCCTCTCTCCTCCGAGGCTGCCATTCAGCCACTGAGTGCAATTCCCTCCTTTGTGATGAAAGGAATTTGGCATTCAGGCCCAGGAGATGCCTAAGACCAATCCATCTAACGAGGCTGTAGGTCTCTGAGGCTGTGAATCCTCAGACGTCTGCTCAGAGCTAATCTCAGACAGCTCCTCAGTGGAGGTTTCTCTTCAGCCAACCTGCCTATTTTTGTGAAACTCACAGAAATACACTTCCTGTGAGATCTCCATCCTTCGGTGAAATTTCGATGAAATCTCATGCTGGAATCAAGAGCTATTAATGAGGGACGGACAGACGGAGCCACATAGAGACACATCTCCCAGTGCATGTGCCAATGTACAATTTTTTAGGAACCAGGCTAAAACTTACCTTGTGTCTACTGCTGTCCCAACTCTCCGTGTGAATCACAAAGTAGTTGTCCTAATATCGGAGAAAGGGGGAATGCAGATTTTTCTATTTAATCCTGAAAAGATACATAAAAATATGTGGAAATGTGGGGGAGTCACATATACATAAAGAAAATGGTAAACACATACTCAGTGCTTTCCTGGGCAGTGAAATAAAAAAACAAGAGAAAGGGGAAACACAGAAACTCCTGTAATGAGTCTGTAGGTTAGTATGAAAATAACCTCAAATTCTTGAGAAGTCACAGGAGCGTGTTGCATTGCCACTCTCTCCCTTTCCTCCCATCATGTTTGCATCACAGAAAATGAGCTTTTTGCTGCTGAAGTCCACAGTTTCAGATGCATTTCTTAGCCAGACCTAGAAAAGTACATAGGTACCTAATGTTCTTCTGGGGGTTGTAATTCTCATTGATCTCAAAGCCTTTGAGAATCTGATCTTACGTTATCTATTGTATAATTTTCAAAGCTGTCTAGGGTAACTGCTAATGTAGGTATCTGAGATAACTGCTGGGAGGTCCAAAGGCCCTTTTATTAGCCTGAACTAAAGCAATTTTGAGTCCCTAAAAAAGTACCATCGTTATCAAATCCAGGAGAAAAAAAAAAAACAAACCAACAACATACCTGTGCAGAGCACATTACACATTACTGTGGCAGTGTAAGAGTCCTGTCACTGCAGGTTTTAGAGTAACAGCCCTGCTGGGAATTAAGATGAGGAAAACAAGGCGAGAGGAGCGTGCACTTTCCACCTCCTTTAAATCAGAGTCAAGACTGCCTGCATCAGGGAGTGCAAGCTCAGCCTCTGGCATGGTGCAGCCACAGAGCAGGGCGGCAGTCCCAGGCTGATGCCCCCTGATCCTGCATTGGGGCTGCTGACCTGCAGGGCACGTGTGCTTCTTGGGGGGAGTGAAGAGGTCCTAACTCAGCCTTGTAACCCCCAGCATGCAAAGGAACTTTAAGAAAAATAAACAGAGGCGACGCCATCCTCCGCCCCTTGCTCACACGCCACCTCTTTTCAGAGGTGAAAGAGTGGGTCTATTAGCAGCAGAGGATATGCTGAGCAGAGCCACTGCATCTTTCTGGTGGGTAAGGAGAGGCAGCAGAGGCGGCAGCTGGAGCAGGCTGAAAGCTTTTTCTGAGTGCCACAGGAAAAGAAACCATTATGCGAGTGCACTAAAAGCCTATTCATTGCTAAGGAAAGGGCTACTGAAGAATGTGGGACGCATGCCGAAAGCTGCCAGCCAGAGCAACAGGAAGATTATTAAAGCCCTTTGCAAAGACCCCCATCTCCTTCCTTTGGCAGTGGCGATTCTGAACATGGAGTCATTTCAGACCTACCCATTGAAATCCTGTAAATAGCTGTCTGCAGAGAGGGAGAAGCTGGGTTACAGCTAAGGGGGTTTCTTCGTGTGGGAACTGTAGGTAAAACACCCATATCACAGCCAAATACGTTTAGGAAGGAAGGCAAATGGACACCCTGGAGAAGCTCTCCTTGAATTATCAGACCTTACAGGGAGTGACTTGAACTCCTAAAGGAAGCAAATGTGGCTGTTTTCAGCTGTGCTCCTCAGCGGGGAGCAATGCTGACCTACTCCGTGCCAGCTGCTTGTGCAGGGTCTGTGCACGCAGGAGGCTGGGGCTAGGGAAGCTTTTTGGTCTTCAGATGGGAATATTTTGCCCTGAGTCAGCAGCTACCTGTTCTGACAGACAAGAGAGCTGTCTCCTGCTTTCTGACTCCCAATTTCTGTCTTCCTTTCCTGCCTGCTCTTCCATTTCTTTCCTTTTCCCCACCTCAGCTTTTTATCTTCTTGGAGCTGTTTGGGAGGAGTGCCTGTGAGAGAAACCCTAGCCAAGGGGCACCAAACCAAGGAACAAAGCCCCCGAGAAATGCCTCCTACAAGCCAGGCTATCCCCTTTACTCTCTACGGTGATGCTGATCCCGTGGCTCTTGAATGAGATTGCTGTGCCCATAACTTTTACTTTTTAGGACCAGATGCCGTCCTTCCCTGCAGGGCACAACCTGGTGGGAACCCTGTGGTGGTAGGTGCTGTACAGACACGGCAGGGAAATGTCCTACCATCAAGGTTTTCTGCAGGGTAAGAAGAGAAGGGGAAGCACGGGAAGGTAAAGCAACTTGCCCAAGGTTACCGGGTACGTCCAACTCTTTGATGTGCTTTGTCCTGTGCTGTCCCCTCCCTGGACCTGTACCACATATTGGGAGGCAATAGCATAGCTCCAGGCTGGGAGCATTGCCTTCCTGTCTCTAGGAACGGCTTGGCAGGGAACCAGCATGAAGGAGGAGGCAAGGCGGTACCCTTGTGGGGTTGCGATGGCCTGTTGACTACTCTTGGCTGCAAGGAGACTGCAACATCACTGCTTTCATACCCAAGGGTTTAAAAGTCATTAGTCTGGTCCCTCCAAAATCACGAGGCTTTATGGTTTAAAAAGCACGGGGTTTAAAAGAAAAATAAGTGCATGTTCTTCATTTGCCTTTGGATCTGGAGCCCTTGGGTCATATTTTTGAGCTTTTCCCCCCAAACCCACAATATCTATTCTGCCCTTTGGTTAGGGAACACAGAGCATCTTCCTTGTCTCCTCACTCACACACATTCACGAGACTCTTTGGAACCTGAAATCTTTGAGCCCCCTAACTCTCTGTCCACCTTCATTAAATTTGGCCAATGGATTCAAGTTATGAGGGAATCAACAGGTAGACATATACACATATCCACGCATAGCACCGTTAAGTACACCTTGTGTCCTTAGAAAATGGGCCAGAAGTAGAGATGTAGAAGGTTACTGCTACTCTTTTTAAAGGATAAAACTAAATCTTCTCAGAGTGGAGGAGAGGAAAGACATGGAAACACTTAATGTGTTGGAAAAACAGCCCAGGGGCTGGACCAGGAGTCTCTCTGGAAAGAAGAAAGTACATTCAATAACGAAGCTCAGCTGAAGCAAAACCATAGAAAACAAACTGCCTGCGCCAGGAATTTGGGGAAAGGGCCAATACTGGGAAAGGGGGAGAAAAGAGCACAGAGAATTATTTAGTTCAAGTAAAAACAGAGCAGCACATCTGAAGAACATAACAGGGAGGTGCATGTTACAACTGGCCAGGATGAAAAGAATCAAAAAAGAAAGAAGGAGATGCAAACACAGCTTTAGAAGTAATGACAGGGAAATCAGATTTTCAGGCAGAGCTCAGACATGTCGGCTAAGTGGAGCCTTGTGAGCGCTGCATGATGCTTAATCCGAAAGGAATCCCAAATTCCATTAACAATATCCACTTCAAGTCAGCAGATGCACTGTCTCACCTATGCCCTTGGGGCACAGAAAAATACTGGTGTTTGGAGTTTGGCCTTCCCTGCCTCCATCCCGAATCCTGACTTACCTATGCAGGGGCCACAGCTCCTAACGAGGCAGGAAAGGAGATGTTCAGCTGGGCCCAGCTAGCGAAGGGATGGGAGATCTGCCTGCAAAAGCGTCCTGGCATTTTCACCCCAGCATGGCCAGGAGACATGCGGCTGAGGCGGGAGTGCAGGTTGCTTTGATCTCCCTGGTTTCCCTCCCCAAAATGAAATGATTGGGTTCTTATCAATTCTCCTCCAGGGGACCGTGTGCTGCCAGGGAGAGTGCAGATATGTCCAGTGCTGCAGCACATTTATGCAAGTGGTGACTGGGTGGTACTCGGTCCCCTAATGATCTGGCACTGAGCAGAAAGAAAGAGGAGCAGCCAGGGTACCCCAGGACCTGCACAAGGATGAGCTATGGCCATGAGCCCTGTGACCAGAGACTGGCTGCCCCTTACCCCCAGTTGGAAACAGCCAGAGAAGGTGTTCAGGGCAAATTGCGAGATCCAGCCTGAGCTGAAAACATGAAGCTGATGGGGACATGAGGTCAGTACCGTGAGTCTTGCAAGGTAGGAAATTCCTCTGTGATAAAACACCGCTGCCTCCTACTTCTGCTCAATCCAAAGTGCAGCGCAAGCGGCCAGGCACAGCCATGTCCCACCCTCAGTGGCATGCTTGCCCATCTTGTTGATTCAGTTCATTCCCAGTGGGGCAGGATGGGGCAGGATTTGGCCCTTTGTCTCTCAGTGTCTGCACAATCTGTGGGCTTCCAAGCAGTGAACTGTAAAAAATGAAGAGTTGACAATTAAATGCTCAAAATCTGCTAGGACTTTGTCCGGAGTGGGCTAAGAAAACAAGTACAAATGGAGTGACCTATGATCTGAACAGTTAAGGGTGTACTCTACACTGCTTCATTTGTTTTAATCATATTAATTTATGACCCCGGTTTCTTGCTTAATTAGTCAAATGAAGAATGAAAAGTGAACGCATAGAAGTAAGCCTTGACTTGTTCAGCTGGCTTATAACCTCTATTACTGAGGTGGGAGAGTTGTGTTGATTTGGTGTCTGAAGGTTTAATGTGCCTGTTCACATAGTGCAGAAAATGGTGAAGAACCAAACACAAAGGAAGGGACTGAGTCTCTCGATAGCCCTCGACCTCAGGGCCTGTCAGTGACACCTCAGGCAGTGACCACTGGATGTTCTTGGAAGGACTATTTCGGGCAAAGAAGTATGCAAGCCTTTGAGGTGCTGCTGTGCACGGCACAGCATTTGCCTGCAGACCTGGAGCAAGGTTCCCACTTTATCCCCAAATGATTCCCCCAGGAACACAAGGAGGTCACTGGGGCTTAGCGTCTTTCACGGGAGAGCATTGCCAGCCAGCTCCAGCAGGTTCCGGATGCATTTTTCTTTGCGGGACATTGAATACTGTTGATCCTGCTCATGTGGAACAAGGCGACACGATCTCTCATGTGCCTCCAGGCGACTAAAGAGGACCACAGGGAAGACAGCAAAAAATCTTCCCTGGTTCAGCATTTTCAGACAGAAAACTGTTTACAAGGAATGAATTCTGATGATAAGGCAGGGGGGTTTTTTTCCACTTTGAAACCAATCTTTTTCTAGCTTCAGAGGGTTGTTCCCTCCATAGTGTCAAATAGGAAAAGTAATTAAAAAAAAAAATCTGTTGCAAATGCCTCAATTTTCTTTTTCTTTCTGCTGCTTTTAATTTTTGGACCAGCTTTATTATTGGATAATTGCATTGGCTAATCGCATTTAAACAGTTTTAACAAGATTGGGTATTTACATTCAGAGCAATTGGGCTGAAAATGCACAGAATCTTGTAGAAGTATTTCACAAAAGGCTGAATTGGGTAAATAAGGAGGGATGTCTTAGTTTGTGTGAGGGTACATGCACGCACTTAGGGTACACAGCTCCAAGTCTGAAACAGGGAAATATTGTATTCAGGACCCCAAGCCCTTCCCCAGGATCTTGGCTCTATGGAAAGCAATTCTGACCGGCAGTGGGAGAACTCCTGAATATATGCCTAGATTTTCATTAACACCAGATAAACGAATTCCAAAAGTGAAAAACCCACAAATATCTTAGGAGTTCCTCTTGTCATCATATTGGAAGCCTCACTGGCAAATACAGCTTTTATTTCTAAATACATCTGGTGAAATTCAAGTTTCTAATAATTAAACTGTTGCAACCAGGTGTGTAACTGTACTCTTGGCTCTCATTTAGCCAGCAGGAATGCAGCAATTCCCCTTTAGCCCTGTGCATATTCCAAAGTAATTTCCTGGGAGCCCATAGCCCACCATTTGTGAAGCAGGTATCCAGCATGAAGGGGACACGGGACAGTTTTACCCAACTTCTTGTTGCTGGCTCCTTCCTTAGCCCTCCCTGTAACTGGTTACCGCACACAGAGTTTTCTCCTCCAGATCTCAGGCAGATGGGAAGGTTGGTGGAAAATGCTACAGATTTTGGTGAAGGGTTTCTGGACAAACCCAAAGGTCTGCCAGCCACATGGAGAGCTCTGGTGGAGCCCCATACACATTGCACATGGTCATGCTGCTTGTCAGACCCCCCACGGCACACAAGCAGGACAGGTTGTTTCACCTTCCTAACACTGTGCTTTAGTCCTGGTGAGGAAACTAAATCCCCTCATTTTCTGCTCCCAGGGAAGGGTTAACTGAGGAGCAGGCAGGAATTGCGTGTCAAAAGCCCACTAGCAACATCTCTGATTTAGCTAAAGCAATTTGCAGGGATGAAACCCGCACCAGTCTGCCTATTTACCCATCTTTCCTCTATCTTTCTCTCTCATCTGAAAGCAAGACACAAGTTTATGAGTCACAAGCAGCCTAATTTGAGAAAAGCCAAAGCCACTTCTGAGAGCCTCTGGCTCATGGGCGAGACTCTGGCCCCACTGGCGCAAACCTCCCGCCAGTCCCACTGAGGCATCCAACCGAGATAAAACATGGCAAAATGCTTCTCATTAAATGACCCTGGCAGAAATCATTTCATAAAGGGCATCTTGTTGATGGTAAGTCCTTCAGGCCAGAGCTGTGAATCCTCCACATTAACCATAATGTCCACACTTGGCGTGAAGAGGAGAGCAAAGCTGGGTGGACAGGTCCGAGCCAAGGGCTTCAGCCTTGGGGCTTTCTGAGCGTTGCAGCCTGCGTGGGCACTGGACAGGCACAAGTCTGGGCGAAGCTTGACATTTCCCAGCTGCATAGGCGGAATTTAATTTTGCCACCAAAGGGATGAGGAACTGGGGCATACACTGTATGGGAAGGGAATGGCAGGGACAGCCCTTGGGTGATGAGTGCCTGCTCCCATTGGAGGAAGAAAGATGGGGGACTGGTGGGGCTGATCTTAGGAGAAACTGGCCCCCCAGGCTCTGACATAGGTGACAAGACCATGATCGCCTTGCCTGATTTTCCACAAAAACTCACAGATTTCACTGCAAGGGCAGAGTTAGGCTTTTCTACCAGCAAACAGAAAAACCACACCACACCGACGGCAGCTCCCACAGCAGCAGATGTCACTTGGTGCTCCTCTGCTATTAAGCACCGTCCATCCGAGCAGAGCAGATGCTGTGAAGGAGAGGGTGAAGGTCTGGCCCATGTTTTTCATACCCCTGAACCCCAGGGCCTCTGCAAAAGGGAGCAGGGAGGCTGACGTTGTGTTGAGGTCTTTGCCAGTTTGAATGCACAAAGGCAGTGTGCCTCGGGCAAACTGGTGTTTTCTCACACCCAGACATCTCCCCTGGGACAAGAGCCCCTTGTTTTCCCATCTGGTCCCAGTAAGACGAACCTTGCTGGAGCTACACTAAAACATATGGCATTGCCGCCAGCAAACAGGCTGAGCCAGCCCCTAGCTAGCGTCAGCTAATGTAAACCCAATGGTCACTGAAGCTAGGCTGATGTATAGGCACTAGAGAATCTAAAGCGCTGGCATAAAGTCCACAGAGACATTTGCTTTAAAATAAAGAAGAGCAGGGTGTGACCTTGACACAGCAGTGAAAGGAGACACACACAGACACACACTGTTAGCACAAGGTGGTTGGGATCGGTCATGGACCAGCGTTGTAGGAGCCATCATCCCTTGAGCTGGACGTACGGGTACCTGGAGACACTAGTCACCTGCTCTGGTCTGCAAAAGTACAGTGTGTTTTGTAATTGCCAAAGAGGTCTTCTGTGGAAGCGGAAAAAGCAGTACTCCCTCCCCCTGGCATGGTCATATCCTTTGCTGGTGTAGTGCTCTTTTGGGGTCTGCATTGAGTGTCCACCAGGTTGCATGAATCCTGCATATGCTTGCCCAGCCTCTCGCTGCACTTCAGGGGGATTTGGTGTCATAGAATCATAGAATCATAGAATCATTAAGGTTGGAAAAGACTTCTAAGATCATCAAGTCCAACCATCAACTAACACCACCATGACTCCTAAACTAGACCCTGGAGTGCCACGTCTACACCTTTTTTGAACGCCTCCAGGGTTGACGACTCCACCACCTCTCTGGGCAGCCTGTTCCAATGCCTAACCACTCTTTCGGTAAAGAAATTCTTCCTGATGTCCAATCTAAACCTCCCCTGACGCAACTTGAGGCCATTTCCTCTCGTCCTATCTCTAGTTCCTTGGGAGAAGAGTCCAACACCCGCTTCACTACAGCCTCCTTTCAGGCAGTTGTAGAGAGCGATAAGGTCTCCCCTCAGCCTCCTCTTCTCCAGGCTAAACAGCCCCAGTTCTCTCAGCCGCTCCTCATAAGACTTGTTTTCTAGACCCCTCACCAGCTTCGTTGCCCTTCTCTGGACACGCTCCAGCACCTCAGTGTCCTTCTTGTGCTGAGGGGCCCAAAAGTGAACACAGTATTTGAGGTGCGGCCTCACCAGTGCCGAGTACAGGGGCACGATCACTTCCCTACTCCTGCTGGCCACACTATTCCTGATACAAGCCAGGATGCTGTTGGCCTTCTTGGCCACCTGGGCACACTGCCGGCTCACGTTCAGCCGGCTGTCAACCAGCACCCCCAGGTCCTTTTCCGCCGGGCAGCCTTCCAGCCACTCTTCCCCAAGCCTGTAGCGTTGCATGGGGTTGTTGTGACCAAAGTGCAGGACCCGGCACTTGGCCTTGTTAAACCTCATACAGTTGGCCTCGGCCCATTGATCCAGCCTATCCAGATCCCTCTGCAGGGCCTTCCTTCCCTCGAGCAGGTTGACACTGCTGCCCAGCTTGGTGTCATCTGCAAACTTGCTGAGGGTGCACTCAATCCCCTCATCCAGATCATTGATGAAGACGTTGAACAAAACCGGCCCCAGAACTGAGCCCTGGGTGTCCATTGCTGCTCCCCCTGTATGTAGGGACCAGGTCTCCGAGTGCTGTGAAAGTCTCCTTTTCTCTAGTCCTGGCCCACAAAAGAAGCACAGTTATTCTCCCAGAAACTTCCTCCAAACATCTTCCAGGAGAATGAAGAATTTGCTTCTGCATAACTCCAAGGAGAACTATAGCTGTCTGAGGTCCAGGGGATGCTGTCTCTGTGGAGGGAAACTTGGTCCTGTGTCACCACCGTAGGCAGGGCCACCCCAAGTCCTCCTGGTTGCCAGTGCCAGCGCAGACCCCATGTGTGACATTGAGTGTTTCCAGTTCGTGGACTTGCTTTGTTTGCATTTTATTTCCCCGGCATGACTTATATCCTTGCTGATGGATATGTCCATACAGTCAGCGTGCCAGGATGGGCACAGCCTGTCCTCTAAACTGAGCCTGAGGTGCTGCAGGTACAACAAGCGGCTCCCAGGGTCACACAACATTTTTGGCTCTGAAGATGTTTGTGTTCCAGTTTCCTCACTTGGGTCTTCATCCGCCTCAGGGAAGTTGAAGTGGCCAAGATGTGCAGAGAGTGGAGGACCCTCAGATAAAATACCCTCCAGGGAGAAGATGTATTGTTGTTTTACAAACCCTCCACCACCCTGACTTCAGCAGGGTACCACATTACTTGGGCTGCCTGAGTAAATGTGAGCACAGTGTTTTGCTCCTAGCATCCTATTTAGGCGTCGTTTTTGTTTAGGGTGAAACCAAGACTTGTATGAATGTGGATATACCCCTGTCCTATTTGAAGAGCCAAACAGAAGTCGTAATTCCCCTACTGACCTCTTTAAACACTGCTGCTTTGCTCCATGGACCGTGCTGCTGTTGAAAGCTGGTCCCATTCCTCTGCTTAAAGCAGGGGCAACTTTCCATCGAATAGATCCTAGCACCAGCACGAGTCCCAAGTGCAAACTTTGAGCAGCTCCTACCTTAAACCCCTCACAAGCACACAGCAGAGGCAGGAGACACTGACACCTCCTGGTATAATGTATCACTTGGAAATGATTCAGCAGCCTTCACCTGAGAAACTCTGGTTTGGGATATACCCAACACAACACACTGGATTTTGCTCTGGTGCATGGGCCACCTTGAAACCGGGTCTTCCTTTGAGATGTCAGGAGATTCTGCATTTTTATCAAGAACATGTGGTTGTTTTCTCATTATTTCTTTAGCACCCCACTGTTTCCCCGTCAAGTGTGTGGTTTAGTTAAAAAAACACCATTCAGCTTTTAAATACAGTTTGCCATACAGCTCAGTGTTTGCTAATATCACAGAAACTTTATTAATTTTTTTGAGAACATCATTTTCATAGATGCTCAAGCACTCTGCGCTCCTGCCAAGACTAACAATCTGGGCAAACATTTCTGTGTCCTTTCCCCTAGTGATGAACCTGACTGTACCATCGCTCATGGACTCATGGACCGCACCGTCTCGCTGTCGTTTGCTTGCGGTCAGTTCAATTTGGCAGAAGTTTTGCAATGGGAGCTAATTAGGGAGAGCCTGCTGATGAGAAAGTCCTAGGGCAGATGAACGCTAGACCCGAGTATCTCCCTTGCATCTCTAACAGAAAAGAAATGCAACAAAAAAATATTGCAACAGATGCAAATCAAGTTCCACATCTCTTGTTATCAAGAGCAAGTCACAACACCAAGTCCCAATATTTTAAAGTTATTTGTAGGAGAGAGAGTGTCACAAATTGACACCATCCTGAAAAAAGTGGACCGGCAATTATTCTCTGTGTTTTACAAGAAAAAAGGGCAACAAAATAGCAACCATACTCGATTTTTCCTAATAGACACTCCTTGCTCCTTAAATAAAAAAAAAAAGTGATGAAGAGCACAACTCAAACCAGGCTCAGCCTTCAGCGTAACTTTGCCATTTCTGATTTTTCTAGGAAACATCCTCCAGTTTGCTGTACGAGTTCCCCTCCAGTGAACCTCGGCTTCGAGATGCTGTCGGTGTGAAACCCATGCTCTCTGCTCCTCTGAAACCGCATGGCTCAAACCCCACACGGCTGAAAAATGGAGAGTGGAATAAAGGGGAAGCAAAGCTATTTTGATTGCATAGTGCCACCCACTGTCGGAGAGACAGACAGCACCGTGGCCGCTGCTCAGGCATGGGTTGCGCTTGCTACTCGGATAAATAACTAAGATGTATCTAAGACGCCTCATTCAGATATCTGAGACAGCTAGGATATCTATAAGGCAGCTCTATACATACAGTGGCACATATACACACAGCTATATACGTACTGCTGGGGTCAGGCAGATGCAAATATTTATGCACACAACCATCCTGAGTCTGGATGGTGCAGAGAAAGTTGGTGTGAAGTGAGAGGTCTTGCACAACGAGGGAGGTCCAGCGGGGAGGAGACCTCGCTGGAAAAACTTTGGGTGGGTCTGGGGGTCACAAGCGCCTGGGAAAACATGTCAGTTGGGGGCCAGCCCCTCTTGGTGGCCTGCAGATGTAGAAGAGATGGGCAAGGAGATCGGGAGGGGTATGGAGATATGGAGGTATTGGGAAACATGGGCCCATGTGCACATTTCTTTGGTAAAGATGCTTAGTTTGTTGTTTGGATTTGATATGCACTTTGATTATCAACTAGTGATGTGTATCAGGATGGAGGGAATTATGTGATGAATTTCCTCTGTCTGGACATCAGGCAGAAAAAAATTCACCCGAAGCATCATGCCGCTCTCTGGGTTATGCCATTGTACGTCTACAGAAGGGAAAATATTTCCATTAGCCTTATGAGGAGCTCAAATCAGAGCATTCCAACACATCTCCAAACCTATGAAATGGTGTATCCTAGGAAAAGACCAAGTTGTATTTCTTTATACATCCGCCACACATGGCCAAAGGCAACTCAGGCAGCCGGAGAGCAGGGTGTACTCTGATGAGCTGGGAGCTCTTGCAGGATGGTGTACTCTTCTGCAGAGACACCCTTGGAGAAGAGATCTTTCATTAAGATTGTCCTTTGCTAACATTTCCATCCCTGCAGAGGCTGCCTCCTCCTTGGCAGGCACCGTCCCTGGGGAGGGAGCTCTTGTGAAATATTCATGCACCAGAAGAAATTACATTTGTAAGTGTGGACTGTGGAGCGACTACTGGCTGGAGGGCCGAGCAGGGAAAAACAATAGGAGTGAGGGAGAGAGAAAAAAAAGGCAGAATGCAGGAAACCAAAGGTGAGCTGTGATTTCCCCCTGCCGAAATGCATGCTGAGTCTCACCACGGCGAGGAGCCTCCCAGGCTCTGCTGGGGTTTGTTTCTGGTGGCTGCAGAGATGCTCCAGCACCTGTTAGGGTCAGGAGCATGGCTGGCCGTGAGCATGTGAAGTGAATTGATTTTCTCCTCGCTCAGGGATGGCTAAACGGCATTTGCATTCGTGCTTCTGCAAGGCTGGAGAATAACGTCACACGAGCACGCGGAAGAGGCAAAACTGTCCCCTAACCACCAGCAGATCTGTGTCACTGGCTTGAGTCGTTTGGGCATCTCTGCAGGAGCTACCCCAGTTTTAAAGAACTTTAAAAAAACCCCCTAATCCATATTTTGGGATCTTTGGTCAAATTGGATTGAACAGCGGGGGAAAATGCAAAATCAAGCCCATTTAGTCCTGCATGACAGGAGGTCCATGATCGGCAGGACACAGCTGGGTGCTTGGTGCAGCCCTCGGGTATCTCCAGCAAGTAGCTGCAAATCTTTTACATTGTGACAGACCAGTATTGCCCCACGAGCGTAGTGCAGGACCTCCATGAGAAATGCATATTCCCTCCTAAACCACCCGGTTTCTTTTCCTCTGCTCTCTCTGTGTGACACTGAGGACTGGATTCCTTATTAGGGTCCGGAGGCTAAGATCTCTAGCAGTGACAATAATAGTAAAACCAGAAATAATCAGGTATTTTTAATGCTGTGATCATCAGGATCCCCTCATTTCTGCTGCTGTCTGTTGCCCACTGCTGCTTAATTTACCAAGATACCTGTAGGGAAGGAGTCTGAAAGCATCCCATAGATGTTTTTTCAAGGGGGTCATTTCCCCTGGCATAGGAAGGATCCTTACAGCTTCCCTGTGCCCTCCTAGCTTGGTCCTCGCCTCCCTCGCAGGAAGCATACGCACGTTCGCATGATGCAAGAGCAAGTTTTGACTATTTTAGGGCCTGAAATTTCCCTGTCGGCATGGCAACTTTCAACTCCTCACCTCTGACGGAAGCTGCTTAAAATAGAAAATCTAGAAAGCAGGCATCGCACTCCATGCTCAGCAAGCCAGGCTCCAGCACAGCAGGCACGGCAGGATATGCCGTCTTAGGGCCAGAGAAATGCCAGGGCTAAGGAGGACGACCCGTGGGCCATCACTGCCCACCTGCAGCGACTGCAGTTTTTAAAACACCACCCAAATCTTCATGCTCTTTGCAGTCTAAAGGTATCCTCTCCCTATCAGCCCTTCTTCGCTCAGCAAAGCTTTGTCTCGATATTCTCACACCCATCCACAGCCATTGAACCTCCATCTTTCCATGGATGCTGGCTCCATCCTAGATATATTTTCCCCTGGCTGTTCAGTGCCATGGGATTGCCATTTTGAGAAAGTCTCCCCAACCCTCTGAGGCTCCTTTCATGATTAATTCTTTTCACTTTGGAAAACCCATTACTTTTTACAACTATTTTTTCCCAAACCATTTTTTTCCCCAGCTAACACATAAACAATTGAGATTGCACGGGGCCAAGCGGGCATGTGGTGTGTCTCCTCTAATCCCTGCTTAACCTAATTCATTTTCTGTCTAAGAACAAAACTGTGAGATTCATTCAAGGAGCCTGGATTATGTCTCTCTCAGCCTACAACACTCATGTAGGATTAGGGAATAAAAAAACCTAGAAGTCATCAGCGAGCCACTAAACCTGCAACAACCCAAACACCTAGAAAATCCCTTTCCATGCCCAGATTTGAGCTAGGAGCCAGGATGAACAGGAAGAGCTTCTCCACTGAAACATCATCGCCAATGCAGAGCCCAGTCCTCAGAGCTATTTTTAGGTCTTTGAGGATCTAGACCTTGCTGTCGTATTTTGTTTCTGAGGTTTTTTTCTTCTTTTCTCCTCTCTGTTACCCAAAGTTTCCTGGAGAGTTCAACGGAGGGAGTCGGGATGTCTGGGGGGTTGTATTTGGCTTTCTTGTGGGAAAGGTAGGTGATCTGAAAGTGGAAAAATCAAACCAATCTTCTACATAGGGAAGAAGGGCTTGTTTTGTACAAACACAATCACTGCTGCTTGTTGTTGCTTCTAGGAGAGCTTGTTGACATTTTTTCAATCAAAATATTTTCCACTCTCCCTCCAATTGATGTCTTCTTTTCTTTCCCCACCTCACCCCCCTTCAGTTTTGGCAGGTACAAACTATTTAACACATCGGTTTTTTAAACAATTTATGCACTTTCACTTCTATGTGTTTTTGGATGTGCAACAAATGTCCAAGCATTTTTTTTTCCCTTCCTGCAGCTGGTCAGTGAATATTAATATGAGAAAGTTCTCTCTCCCCTGGCTTTATTTTATTCATTCCCACCCTTTCCCACTGCTTCCCTCCCTCCCAAACTTGCCAAAGCTGCTCCAACCAAGGAAGGGGCAACCCCCAGTTCTCCTCTGGAGAGCCTGAAGCACCCCACCAAGCCAGGCTGGGCCAGTAACCTTTGTTTTCCAGGATAAAAATGGATTTACTTCTTAAAGGATTCCACTTTTTCCTTTTATTTCTTAATTTGGGATCCACAGATGCTCGACTGAGCCACCTTTAACAAAGCGTCTTTCACAAGAGCCTGCTGCAGGCTCTTGGCTCCAGGGGGAAGCAAGAGACAGCTGGGAGGAGAAGTCACCTCCAAGCACAGGGACAAGCTCTGTCCAGGAGCAAGCTGGGGACACTGTCCCCTGCAGCTATGTCCAGCCTTTTTAGGGTATACAGACTCCCTTAAAAGCTGCCAGTGGAAATGGGGATCCCTGTATTTTACCTGACTTGTGTTTCTCAATCGCTGTTCACATATTTCCTTAGAGGAAAACCAGGGATGCCCATTCCCCAGACCAGATAGAAAACCAGGGGTTTGCATCTCTTACACATAACACCAGATGAGATTTAATGCTTTACTACCATGAATGCATGCTCTTGTTTGGCCTAAGAAGCAGCAAATCCCCATTTCCCAGCCAAGGCTCCTCCTGAGCTCCTCTAAGGGCAGGGGAGCTGCTACAGCCTCCCAGGAAGACCGGGAAGAGGCCAGGATATCAAGAAAAAGCAGCCAAGCTGGGAAATCAGGTATCAGATGCTCACCCAAAGGACCTGCAGATAAGAGAAAAAGAGCAAAAGAAATTCCAAAAGGAGAATAAGGGAGAAAAAAAACACACTTACAGTCTCATTTCCAGGCTGTCATGGTGTGAGCGCTGCCGGGCCAACAAATTAGCTGTTTGGGAGTGATTTACTGAGGTGTGCTCACTCCAAACATAGGCTTTCCTGAAGCTATTGAACAGCAAAGCAAAGTTAATATATTCATGTAGTTGCATTTATATATGGGTCTATCGTGTCATTATTAACACAGTCAATCCCAGGAGCTTTAGTTCTTGATTCCCCTGAGAGGGACATGAGTCCCAAGGTGCCCTGGGCACGAAGCCCATCAGCCTGGAGCTGCGGGTGGGGTCCTGCACAGGCAGGAGGACTACAAAGGGTGCCTGTGCTTGGGCTGCCTGAGCAGACAGGGTAAACACCCTCCCCTCGGCCCCAACTATTATAGGAAAGGGTGAGCCCACAAGTCCTGACTCACTCCCCGAGGGACACCCAGCAGAGGAGCTCGCGGTCACCTGCACACCCCTCCTGCCCCACCACTCGCCTTTGCCATGGCTGCAGCTGGCCCCCTCTGAACAGCCGAGCCCATTGCTCCCTGTTTATGGTGTTAATCTTGCTGTGTGAGCAGAGGTGCAAAAAACTCATTGAAAATAAATCAAAGTTAAATATCTAAGCCCCCTCCCTGGTTTCGAGCTTCTCCGTTAGCCTCACAGCCTTGCCAGCTAATCAAGTGATGGCCACGCAATCACGTTGCTTCGAGCTTTGGCACAACAGATGGGGTAGAAACGTTTTTGTGTGTGTATACAGAGGAAAGGGGATGGTCAGGATGAGGAGAAAGGACCAGGGAGTAGTGCAGCAGATTTGTCCCAGCAAAGAAAATTTTTCCTCTGTGCCACCTTCATTCCTGCTTCCCTCGTCTCAGCCCCTCGTCAGCCACCAGCTGAAACCCAAACCAGCTTTGAGTGCTCAGGCTCTGTCTGAGGGAACAGAAACCTGCTGTGAGAAGCAGGAATGTTGAGGTAAAGGGAGAAGGGATCTCTTAGAATTATTAAAAAAAGGTCAGCTACTACTTAATTTAGAATATATTTCTAATGAGAATTGCCTGGGTAGGTTGTACAGACTAATAGAAAGCCCCTTCCAAACCTCACGGTTAGTCCGACTATTTAAAATCCCCTCTCTCCCCTCCCCAAATACCCCCCTGACTGCTGCTGCTTGCAGGACATCTGTCAGGGAAGGATGATAAGACAAAGAAGCGAACATAAATCACAGCCGCTAATTGCAAAGCCGCATGTATCTGTCCTTGCCCTTTTGTGCCTTCACCTTCAATCCACAGCTTGCCCATCCGATCCATCTCCCTGTCATTACTGCTCTTTCGCATCTCTCTGCGCTGCTTCCCTTTATGTTTTGAAGCACAGCCTCTTCTTCTCCATAATCAGCCTGAGTTCTTGTGTCTCCGTTGTTGAGCACCTCTGGCCTCCTCCTCTTTGTCAGCTTGTTCACTCCTTTTATATTTCTCCTCTTCTTCCTCTAGCACCATCATCCTCCTTACCTCCCTGCTTGTCTCTCTGAACAGACACACATGAAACATTTTGCTGTTGCTGTGCTTTTCAGGCATAAACTAATTATGGTCTACAACCCAGCAGGTCAGTGTTATGATCCTTATTTTTGCAGCCCTCGATCCCTCTATGTCAATGCACACACAAATGTGCATGGAGAAAGGATGAAGGTCTTTCTGGGAGATGGTCAGAGCCAGCCACCAAAAACCTGTAAAACCAGTAAAAAAGGCTGGTTCACACCATAGAAGCACTGCCTTGTCAGCACAGGCTGCTCTTGGTGCTCCAGAGAAAAGCCACGTCAGCTGCACTTTAATGTCAGGAAACATTCTGGAGGCAAAGCTGCCAACCTTGGGGTCATCTCCTCATCCTTAAAACATTAGCTGGCCTCCAGATTTCCAGGAATGAGGTTTTTACCAGCCAAAAGAGTGTTGGGAGACTATAAGAGGCCACAGTTTTACTTTCAAGTGATTAAAAAAAAAATCAGGAATAGATCCCAGGGAAAGAAGGAAAGCCCTTAGGGATGACTAGGAGTTAGTTCAGTGCTTCCCTGGGGGAAAAATAAATTGCTAGGCAAACCAAGAACTGACTGTCTCTGTTGCAGTGTTTGACTACCTGCAGAAAATGTTGCCTGACGTTTGCTGTCAGTGCTTCGTTCAAGCCTGAACTGCCTCCACCCAAGCAAAGTTGCTCCACAGGTTTCAAACACTGAAAAATCAGAGGGAAAACAGGGTTAAAATATTTAGGAGAACAAAGCAAACCGGGAAAGTTCTTCTGTAAGCCAAATACCATTATGTTTTGTCGCGTCAGTGGGAAATTCTGGACTGTGGGACCTCAGCGTTAGCAAATCTTGTTAACAAGCTGCTCAAGTGTTCATGTGAGGCACCAGAAGAATGGGTTATGTGTCTTATTGATTTAATGACAACTATCGCTGCTAGGAATTGATGCTTTCATTAGAGAAAGCAGATTAGCAATAGGCTTGTGGGTGTTAGGCCAACTCAGGAGATGGCAGGGTGCGAATGGTTTCCTCTACTGAAATGTAACTTGCAGGCAAGATGTAACGGAGGAAGACTATGCTATTATCACGGTGCTATAACACAGCCCTGGTTTACTGGATTAAAAAATGCCATAGTTGCTGATACCCACTGAAGATTATGATACCATCCCTTCAGAGAAGAGCGGTGAAATACCTGAAGAAATGTCATGCTCGTTGCTGAATATCTGTCTTTAAAACCCCGGGAATAGGATTCAGTTTCCCCATACTGGAAATCTTGGCTGATGATGCCAAATATCTTGGCTGATGATGCCTAGAAAAATATAGGCAATGTGAGGCAGAGAAGACTTCCTCAGTTGGAAAAAAAAAGTCAGAAAGGGAATTGGAGAGTCACAGAATGGTTGAGGTGGGAAGGGACCTCTGGAGGTCATCTGGTCCAGCTCCCCTGCTCAGGCAGGGCCACCTAGACCCAGTTGTTCAGGACCGTGTCCAGACAGCTTTTGAATATCCCCAAGGATGGAGACTCCAAAACCTCCCTGGGCAACCTGTGCTGTTGCTCGGTCACCCTCACAGTGAAAAAGCGTTTCCTGATGCTCAGAAGGAACCTCCTGTGTTTCAGTTTATGCTCATTGCCTCTGGTCCTGTAACAGGGCACCACTGAGAAGAACCTGGCTCTTTCTTCTTTACACCTTCACTTCAGCTATTTATACACATTGACGAGATCCCCCCTGAGCGTTCTCTTCTCCAGCCTTCACAGTCCCAGCTTTCTCAGCCCTTCCTCATGTGAATGATGTTCCAGTCCCTTCATCATCTTATTGGCCCTTTGCTAGATTCTCTCCAGTATGTCCATGTCTCTCTCTTACTGAGAAGCCTAGAACTGGACCCTGCACTCCAAGAGTGGCCTCACCAGTGCTGAGCAGAGGGGAAGGATCCCTCCCTCCACCTGCTGGCAACAACCGTCCTGATGCAGGATCACCTCCCCCAGCCCAACCTGTTGGCCTTCTTTGGCACAAAGACACGTTGCTGTCTCATGTGGAACGTGGTGTCCACCAGGACCCCCAAGTTCTTCTCTGCAGAGGTGCTTTCCAGTTAGTGAGCCCCCAGTGTGTACTGGTGCCTGGGGTTATTCCTCCCCAAGGGCAGCAATTTGCATTTCCCCTTGTTGAACTTTGTGACAGCTCAGTTCTCCAGCCTGTTGAGGTCCCTCTGGATGGCAGCACAACCATCTGGTGTATCAGCCATTCCTCCCAGTTTTGTATTGTCTGCGGATTCACTGTGGATGCACCCTGTCCCATCGTTGAGGTCATTAATGAAGATGTTGAACAGCATTGGCCCCCGTATCAACCCCTGGGGTGCACCACTTGCCTCCACCACTGACTGCAACCCTCTGGACCCAGCCGTTCAGCTGGTTTTCAGCCCACCTCACCGTCTACTCATCTAACCCCTACTTTTTCAGCTTGCCTATGAGGATGTTATGGAAGACAATGTCAAAAGCCTTACTAAGGTCAAGGTAAACAACATCCAGCACTCCCCCTGCATCCACTCAGTCACCTCATTGCATAAGGTGATCAGGTTGGTTAAGCAAGATCTCCCCTTTGTATTTCCCTTTTTCTGCTGAAATAACAGCAGAGCCCAAGGACGTGATATTTTAAGAAAACAATGAGATTAAGAGACAGACACTAAGTGTTCACAGCGGCTTCTGACAGAGATAAACTGCGGTATCAGTTTCTATCAGATTGAGAGCACACGGCCTGCACTTCAGGGGAGAGGCTTAATGATTTAATAGGGCTTTCCCATCCCTCGCTAGCGAGCTTCAACAGTACACACAGTTATGTGAGCATCAAGTGGAGACAATCGCAGATGTAAATAAATAATTAAAGCCCTCATTCGGGGACCAAGCGCTGACGATGTTGCTTGGGCATATTTCACACAAGAAGCAAAGCAGGTTTCCCTGTGCCAGGTTGTGTCCCACATCTCCTGGAGAAGGGATAATATTTAGCTCTCTTCATTCTTTCTACTGCCCCTGGGGCTACAGCCTGTGTTTTGTTTGGTGTTTCAGGCTGTTTCACCGGCACTTAGTGTTCATATGAGTGTGCAGTGATCATCCACGTGGCGGGAGGGGGTCCAAGAGGAGTTTTCCAGCTGCTGCTTCCTCTCTTTCTTCTTTTTCTTGTCTGGCTCCCTCCCCACCTTGGCCCCAGTTTCTGTTTCCCAGCAGAGCTACTCTTCATTACCCTGCCAAACAAGGACATCTCACAGTACAGCTCTGTGCGTTGTCATCCGTCCGTAGCCTCCACTCTAACATTTGATTAGGTGGAAACCTCTAACCTTCAATTAGATGGAAAAGGAAGAAAGAAGAGAAACTTCCATGTGGTTGCTTGTGGCGCAGCCTGTACCATATTTGCTGGGGAACAGGAACTTAAACCTCCAGTATCCTCACTGACTTCATTACTGAGGAGGGATGTCCTCTGCAAGCTTCATCTTTGCTGTATAATACTGGGGCTTTGGCCACCGAGGGCCAATGTTTAATCATTTAAACATGACAGCATGTGTGGATCCAACAAGACCTACCAAGTTTTATCGACAAGGAGAAGGGAAGCTTACAATGGTACCAACTGCTCTATTTCCCCTTAACTCAGGATCATTGACATGCATTTACTATGGCAGCTAATAATCAAATGGTTTAGCTTGATAAAATTAAGGAAGAGAAAGGGAGAAGGACATAACCAAAGATCAAGATCAAGAATACAGATTGCCAGAGAGGAAAAAGTCCTGAAAATGCCATAAAATCTACCAGAATTCCTTATTGCTGCCACTGGGGAAGAAGGCTTTTTGAGTACAATGGCAGCAAATAGACCAAAGAAGGGAAAAAAAAAAGATGTGCTTTCAATGACCCCCTAAGAAGTCCTCCTCCTTGCAGGTGATTATTTTTTGAACAACCTGCTTAGACCACCGTACTGATTACAAACTTGATTACGTTGCTCCTCCAAAATCAGGAGGTCGACACAAATTAACATCCCAGGAAGCTCTAGTCCCAAATCCCACATAAGAGGCTCTGGTATCCACAAGTTTCACAGGATTTTTGGGTGCCCACCACCTCCCAGGCAGGGTATGTCCTCAAATGACAGAACTGAGAAGAAAAAAAAAGAAAAAAAAGTCCTCTCAAAATACAAGTAAAACATGCTTGTGATGCAAAATTAGCATTTGGCAGAGAAGTGACTCACGGTGACTGAGGGCTTCGTGCATCCCTCCTCTGAAGCAGCCAGGATCTTTTTCTGGCTTGTGATTCACTAGAAAATGGTAGATGAGCACGTCTTGACCTATGCGAAAACTGAGGGTGTTAAAGAAGAAGATGAACGGCTTTTCTCTGCTCTCTGAAATAGCACTGCTGGCAACTTTGTGATGCCAGGAAGAGGGGAAACAGCATTTCCAGGGGTGGGTTAAAAGGCAGAAAGTCTCATTTACAGTGAATTCTTGGGCTTTGGAAAGCCTGACTGAACTAAAGGTGGATTCAGCTGTATGTGGAGCAGGGTCCTGCATGGGAAGGGGACATGTCAGCTCCTTTGAGGGCATTACGCCTTCTTTTTTTTGCAGGACCCCATGCTTTAGAGAGCCTGGCATGTTTTCCAGATGCTTTTGTGACCCATAATCCCTCCCACAGTCCAAAAATCCCATCTTCAGGCTCTTCACAAAACCCCTTCAGACTCCTTTGAGAAGAAGCCGTGGGAGTGGGGATCAGGAAAGCACCTGAGCATCACCCTAAACCCCATCTATATGCTCCCCCTTCAGACACAGACCCACATGAGCAGCACTGGGTGCAGCAGAGCCAGATACTCAAGGACAGGCCACATGAATTGCAGTTTTACGAGCTAAATTGCTACAGGACAGAAGGAAGGAGACACCTATATGTTTATTAAGCGGAGCACATATATAATTAATTTGGGTTAGAGTCCGGCTGCATGAAACCGGGCAAGCACGGCACCTCCAACTCCACAACATTTTGGCAAACCCTTTCTGACCAAGGCAGGGCAGAGCGTGAAGCTGACAGACACATCTGGCTGTCCAAACATTACCCCGATGCCCCAGATGTGCTGCTCTCTTGCTTTTTGACCCCATGGGTGACTTTGCAGGGGAGGATGACCGCTGGACCCCCAGCTGTCCAGGCAAGGAGAGGTATTGAAATACATTTTGTTTGTGATCGAATAGCTGTCCTGACTAGTTTCCTGATTGCTAAGGTGAAAACATCAGCCTTTCTTCTGCTCCTCATTTCACAATTATCCCCCTTGTCATACTTCTTTCCTACATTTCCTTTAATTATTTTTTTAATCCCGTTGACTCCCCACAGCAACGTCCCTGACTCAAGCAGTCTCTCATCCTGTAGCACAGAGAAATGTTGATGATGATCTTTTTTTTCTTCACATCAAGTAGAATTAAGTGGCAGCTTTTGTCATGGCTACAAAACATTCTCCTCTCTCTGCAGAGGATTCCCTTTGGATAATTGCTCATCACAAAATAGTACCTTCCCAAGCATCCCTCATTAATTATCCCCCTGGTCAAGATTTCCAGGACCTTTCTACTGCAAAAACACTGTGACACTGATGTCATGGTTTAACCTGAGCTCATCTTAAACAATCTAGCTCAGGTTTTGTGGGAAGTGTAGCCACGACTACAGAGAAATACTCAGGGTAAATACTCAAGGTGGTGGTGGGGAAAATCTTAGCTGAGCTCTGTTTTATGGCAGCATTATGGTATCAGTGCTGCTAGAGGCACTTGAAGGATGCCTGGGTGAGTGGCTGGGTATGTCATTCCTTGACTCCAGACATCCAGGTGTAAAACCCATTTTTGCCACTTGCGCTGTGAACGCAGCAAGTGACTTCAGGCTTTTGCGCTTCCCTTCCTCCAACTTGAAAGGAAGGTGAAAATCGCTTCCCCCATCACAGGAGAGCTATACGATGCTGCTGCTGAAGGGGACCCGAGGAGGAGCCCACAAAGGCTTTCTGCAAGGATGCCCTACCTGCCCTAAGGTACCAGCTGAACTTTTTTGTTGAGCAGCAAAAGAGCAATGCATAAGTGACATTGGGCCAGCCATGCAGATCTGAGTGCAAAACGCTGCCTTAGCGAGGCTGCCACGTTGAGCTCTTCAGCTAAGCATGGCAACAAAGACAGGCAAAAAAAAAGGAGCAAAATTCAAATACTGCCATTGCTTTCATGGTAATCAGCACAGCATTATGCAGAATGATTTGTAATTTTGCACTGACGGCTATTATCTTCTGGCAGCCACCATGACTTAAACAAATGTCTGATATTGCAAGGGGCTGGTTTTTTTGTGCCTTTGACAAGAACCTCACCACAATAAGGAGCCCAAAGAGAGGGAAATGCTGTTCTGCAGTCTCTGTTTCTCTCCTGATGTATGAATCGTGGCAGTCCTTCCTTGGCGCTTATTATGCTTGGTGCTTACGGTAGTGCTTTGATGTCAACCTCGCTTGAAGTGCCTTTTGCATAGCAATAGAAGAAACGCCCTGTGGACTTTGCTTGTAACATTCTCCCTTTCTTGGGACAGAGAAGTGCTTGGAGTGAGAGGGGATGCAGGGATAAACTCCACAGCTTGACTCAACATGACGTGAGGCAAATTCTGAATATGAATAAGTAATGTCAGAGCAATATTCAGGCTCTCAGTTGAGCAAAAACCATTTATTTATTTATTTATTTTAAAAACGCCTTCTAGATATGCAAAGCAGGTAGCAAGTGCCTGGGTAATAAGTGATTAAATAAATCTTTGGCTGTACAGGTTCACCGCAAATTGTCTAATCTTCCTTACGACTCATACCATAAAACAGGGAAGTAGGAAAGCAAGAAGCATGAAAGAATACAGAGAATGAGAAACAGTCTATTTTGCCTTGACTTTTAAATTGTATTTCTTAGAAATCCAAATCTTGAACTACCCCAGCAACTGGGAGAGCTTCAGACTCACAAGCTGTCCACTCCTGGACAGTGAATAGGATCAAACACAAAATGGGATGAGGCTCCGGAGCTGGAATTCTCCACTTTGGGTTCATTCATAATACTAATATTTCTCCTGCCATCAGGTTTTGTTCAAGATGCCTGGGTTGCTCAGGCTCTCCCAGCAACCACAAGAATACCCTGCCAATCCACAGGGATTTCCTATAGCACTATTTTTAGAAAAAATTGAGAATTTTGAATCAAAGAAAAACTGCTTAGGCCAGCGTCCCATCCGTGTCAACCCTGGCTGGTTTTCAATCAATCTTTTCATTAAATTTTCAAGTTTTGATAGAAAAGAAATGAGGATTGAGTACACTCGCTAGGAAAATTCTGTAGGGAAAAATTTTGCCTTTCAAGCAAACCAGCTATAGTTTGCCCAAAGCTGATCCACACAGAACTTCTTTGGTTTCTGGGGATATTCCTAGTTTTTGTCTGGCTACTTTTGATGGTTTATTTCAGGTGTTGTTGGCACGAGAGAAGTATTTCTGGGCACTTTTTTAAAGCTTTTAAGGTTTTTTTGCTTTTATTCTGGAAGCATTCGCGTGCCCAACAGCTGACAAGCTGTTTCCACCTCTAGCAGCTTGTCCAATAAAATATATTAACATTCCCTATGGCCTTGATACATTTCTGAGATGCTCAGAAAAATAAGGGGCTGCCGTTCCCACCTCAAAGCCTCTTACCAAGTACTCTGCTTGATATGTAAAAACCCCGCTGTCCTGAGGCATTTGTAATTTAAAATTGAGGGGATATAATGTACTATCTCCTTCAATTCCCATTGGGCCAGATTCAAGGTCATCCTCCCTGGTAGCTTCAAGAGACTTTGGCACAAACCCATGGCTTCTTGTTTTATAATCATAAGCCACTTTTGAAAATCTTGCCTGATACCACCCAAAGAAAGATGTTTTGCAAAGTTGTTTTTTTCCTTACAATACTTTATCTTTTTTTTTTTTTTTTTTTTTTTTTTTCAGGAGCTCCTTTTTCAGGGCAGGGAGGTGTTAGCATCTCTTTGAGATGTTGCATGCTGTCAAACACATGAAAGCCAAAGTGAGGTGGTCCAGTGGCCCCCAAAACCAGAGGGACAGCCATCCCAGGTGGCTACGGAACATCTGTCTGGGATTTCATGCTCAGCAGCCCCTTCGGTCTGGAGGCACGCAAGCCCGGCCAGCTGGTTGATCAACATCAAACCAGCCCCATCCAAGTAAAGCCATTTTTATTCATTTCAAAGACGTGGTCACTCTCCGCGGCCACCAGCAGCAGGCACAGCTCTGTAGCCTCTCCATTCCCCTCCTCCCCCAGCCTTGGCTGGGCCCTGGGGTCCTCTAATGTTTGAGATCGTCCTTTTGATCTCAGATTTAGCCTTGAGAAGAGTAAACTCTTCCCCGCCCGGCTGGAGCCGGCCAGGAGCTACTCCCCAATAAACATTTTCTCCTTTGTTTTGCCCAGGAATGTTATCTGGGTCATTGTTTTACCTTTCCTGCTCAGTCCCACTCAAAGTAACCCAAAACCACATATAAACCATAACATGGGGAGCTCCCAGTTTGTGGGGTCCGTCTTCACCCATCCTTTGGATGCCCACCTCACCTTCTCCATCCTATTTCCCACCCCATCAAGAGCTTGCGAGATTACCCACTCCCTCGTAGTGATGTCTCACTGATCCCCCTGTGGGTAGGATTTGCTGGGGTAATTCTTCACGGAGGACGTGGCCAGATGCTCATACTTCTATGGCATTTGGAGGGGAGTGGGGTGTCCCTCACTCACCTGAACAGGGACTCTGTAAAAAAAAAAAACCCTAAGGCTCAGCTCTGTAGCAGTGGGTGGGTCTGTTTAAAAAAAAAAAAAAATCAGAAAGAGTTGTCTTTTATTTCTCCACTCAGCTCCATGTTTACCTCTGAACATCAGCACTCACGGCAGGGCTGTGTTTCCGTATAACACCCACACCCCCTCTTAGATAATTACACTTAATTGCTAGTGTCGGTGGCTCAGATGTCTGCCAGGCTCCGCCGTGATTACGGTGACGGAGCTCGGGAGTCGGGCAGGTCCACTGCACGTGGTCCAAGCTGCATCTCGAGGATGCCCTGCTGCCGCTCGCATCCCCGCCCTGCTCCGTTGGCAGCTCTGGGAAAATCAGAAAGACCCACAATCTGTTACAGTGGGATACAGAGGTCTGCCCCAGCATGCAGACAACTCTAGGAGGTGGGAATAGTCCCTTTCATCTCAGCAAATTAACTCCGAAGGATAAAGATGGTGATGGAGCGGAGAGCAGCTGAGTTTATCACAGCTTTTAATTTAGAAGAAACAACCCGCTAATGCGTGCTCTGAGCAGATGGATATCACACAAGCCAGGGTTTTAGGAAGCATTCCTGATTTTTCCAGACTTCTCTTCTTAAGACTTTCCCATTACCTTTTTTTAGTCTCATGGAGATCGGCAAGGGCCAAAGTGGGATGGTGGTGGCGTGGCAGCCAGGGAAAGGTAAGAAGGACTGGCTGGAGCCCCTCCAACCCAGGATGGGGAGCACTGAGGCTGGTGTAACTTTTGCTCTGTGGGGATCTGCAATGAATAACCCTCTCCCATGAGCAGGGGATTTGCTCCTGGAGCCATTGTTCTTGCGCTCGTACCGCTTTTCTCACCCAGAAAATGCCCTCTTTGAGGGAAGGACCTCACAGAGCTTTATGAAGGCAATAGTCTGGCCCCAGTAGGTAACTGAGATGTCAGATTTGCAACAGCCTCTAAAGCATTTTGTTCATTCCTTGAATGAAGTATAAAGAGAATTGCTATTTTTCTGTCTTATTTTCCAAGCCCTTTGCTTGCTCTTAGATTAGTTTCCGAAATACCCAACCCTGCAGGAAGGTTAGCAAGGGCTTGCTGTTCACCCCTTAGAGTACAAGTCGGTGCGAATGGGCACACGATAACTCGTATCCTTCCTGCCTGGCTGCTCACTGAAGGATCTGCTCACTGATGCGCATAGCACCAGGAATAGGGTTTTATTGCCAAATAATCCTTCATTCTTGAAATCCTCTGCCCCGGCAGTCTGAAATATCAAGAGATAAATGCTAATTTCAGCAATTCCCCGAGCCGCGTTCACAGAGCTTGTTCACAGCATTTATCTGTATCACTTCAGCCAAAAATTGTCGTAATACTTCTTCTTGGTAATTATCTGAAAAAGCCATTGCAATGTGCCACCTGCCCCTCCGCACAATGTGCCTGTCCTGTTCTTTTACTGGCAGCTACAGGAACCAGATGCCAAGGTGCGGAAGATAATTACCCCGTGGCAAAGAACATCTGGCTCTTTGGCAAACTCAAAAGACCATCGTGCCCACCAACCTCTCCGGTGTTGCTTTTGGTTGTACAATAGGTTGTACGTGAGCAGGCAGTAAAATCTTGCTCTTCCAGGCACCTTCTGTCTTCAGGTGACTTTTGAATGTAGAAGATTTGTTGCTTTGCCCAAAAGACCTGGTTTCTTGAAAGCTTCTCAGCTTATCTATGCCGTCCTTATTTCTCAGTGGAACTCTTTTGCTAGCCTCAGACCTAACCACCCTTCTGCTATTTACGGTGGCAGCTTCTTTCCTTGTAAAAGGTTTATGTTATGTCCTACAACAAGATTTGCTGACCTTTTCCCCACACACCTCACTTCTGCCTTCTGTTTGTCTCACCCAACTTCAAGCAGTTCTCTGAAAAACCTGAATAAGGAGTTTTGTCACCCTGAGTTGCCCCGGTAGTCAATGGCCCAGAAGATGCAAGAGATATTTCTCCCAGCAGGAATTACAGCTAGGCAGGATTGTCTTCTATAGCGTGTCTCTTTCCACTGAGTCTAGATGAGGCGTTGAATGACCACGGCCCTATCTTGGACAGCTTAGTGATATGCCGTTAGCTAACTTGTAATTCACTTGTGCTGTGATGATATCAGAGATGCCTTGGCCAGGCATCACACAGGTATCTGGGCTAAGATCTGGGCTATGGGGCAGGGTGGGATTCTCCAGGTCCCAAACCAGAAGGACTTTGTGGATATCTGCTTTGGGGACACATTATGGATATAAAAGAGCCAACAACCACATGAGGTACAACACAGTGAAGAAACTAGCCTTCCACTAATGTTATTTTTTGGCTGATGAAAAATATGCCTTCTGTCTTCTATCAAACACACTGAAATGTAGAGGCATTAAATTAAGTAATTTCCCCCTCTTTTTTTTTTTTTTTCTATACCCAGCAGGTTTTTTCATATATTAACATTTGCTATAGTAGAGTGGTGAATTATTGTGGTAGAGCTAAACTACTGTGGCTTGAAGAGTTTTGCAAAAATAGTTCTTTTATATTAGACAAACATGGAGTTTTGGTTAGTCTGAGGTAGCAGTAAATGAGGCAGAAATAAAAAACTTGGAAAGTTAAGAGACTGCTCTCTCTGTTTGGTTTGCTACTTACGTAGGAGGCACTCTTGATTTTATAAGAAACTGTCTTTACATCCCTCCTTAATCTGATGTTGTTCTTTGCCAGGACCTGGAATGTAAAAATTAAAAATAATGGACCGTCCTGCATCAGTTATGAGACATTTACATCTTGAATGCAGCCTGTTGCTATTATCAAGCTATTATTAATCGTCCTTTTCCCAGTATGGATCGGTAAAACCGGGTTGCTTTGAAAACAGGCTTCCCCTGTGTGTTGATGGAAGGAGGGATGCTGGACATGGCTTGGGATCCACATCCTGTTGCTCCTGGGGCACCTCCTGCCTGTTCCTCCTGCCTGCAAGGAGGAAGAGGAGTTCAGGAGCACGACTGCCAGGCCAGAAGTCACGGTCTTCGCTAAGTTCCTCCCAAAACGCAACGAGATGCTCATGCAGGAGGGTTTCTCTCTTGGGGCTTTCGTTTCAGCAGCTCTAGCTGAGCCAACAGAGAGGGATCACCAGGTCCCTACCACAGCTGTGGGCAAAAGCCCCGGGAGACCAGGTTAGCGCAAAGCTAGGTGTGGGATAGCTGCTCTCGCGAAATGGCCGCGGGTTAAGTGTCTGAGTGGAAAAACTTTACTAAGAGGTGCATTGTGCTGCCTAAAAATAACTACCACTTCTTTATCCAAACCACATCCCTCTGGAGAGCTCCAGTATTTAAGCACATTTGGATGCTAAGAGGAATCCTAATCAGTGAGACATTTCGCTTTGGCTGCAGACCTCTCTGAAGTCACTGGGAAGCATCCGCAGAGGCGATCGGAGAACTTGGCCGTCACCCATGCCTACGCACTGCAGCAGCGTGTTTGCTGTTTTAGTGGTTTCCTTTAATTGGGGTGATAGCTCGCATGCAGAGGAGCAAATTAAAATCCCGTGAACTAGGCTATATAAAGAAGCTCACGGCTAGACGGACAAGGATGGATGGACTGACATGAGTGGGAGGCACCACTTGTCACCCCATCCTCTGCCCTGTGGGAAAAGATCCCCTCCAGACACCGTGTTTGCCTTTTCAAGAGCGTTCACCTGGAGCGAAGAGGCTCCCCAGGACCTGGCGTCTTCCCACGGGTTGTCTGCAGCGTACTTTGAGGAGACCACAAGCCGTCGCACTGAGCCTGTGCCTCCAAGCTCGCTTCTCATCTGCCTCCCCCATCGTCAGGACTCCAGCATCTTCTCCTCAAGCAGGTGGATGGGATTTTGGACGGGAAGGGTCAAGGTCCAGTTGAATCCAGCAGCTCCTGTTCCTCCACCACCCTCACCCTGCTGGGGCTGCCTTTCATGGAGCTCAGCTTTGCTCCTTCCACGACAGCAGATGATTCAAACATTATTTAAAAAAAAACCAACACAATTGTCTCACAACACTTCCAGTCTCTAAAGCACCTCTTTTTCTTCCTTCCCAGCAATTTTCTTTCTTTAAATTTAAGATGGTGCTGGTCACCTTTGCTCCAAAAATACACAAAGCTGCTGCATAACTATTTTCCAAATAATTAATCTTTCCAGTGGAATAACTTAAAGCCCCATGTTTCCTGTTATGTTATACAGCTGCAATTTGTAACGAGAGATCCCGCGCTGTGCTACGTGGGCAGAGGGCCAAGGACATGGCACTTTACCTACACAAGAGCCCTACATAAATAATCCTTAGCCGCAAGTTAAACAGTTAGGTACTGTTCAGTTCAAGAAAAAAGGAGAGGGAAAACAAAAGCCTTTCTTCTGGTTGTCATTTCACAGTTTGGTGTTAAATTTTCGGTGGTATTTTATTTTATTTTGTAAGCTTCAGGGGCTGGGAATGCCCCCTTCTCACATGCCAGGGAAATACGTGCTCAGTTCCACCACCAAAAAGCAGGTTTATTGATTAATTCACATTTCAAACAAATATTTTGTCTGCCATAAAGATTATAGCCTCCTGTATAGCTGGGATCTCAAGATATGCCAAGCATAAGTGTAGCAATTCTTGCTTCTCTGCCCAAAAGCAGGCTTGGGGTGGAAATCACGGGAGACGGCCAGGAGATCAGGGAAGTACCCGGTGCCCTGGCCGGGACAGCCCCTGGAGGGCCACCAGAGCCAGGCATAAATCAGGGCCGCCCTGAGACGGCGAGAAAGGATGCCAGGAGCCGCGCTGGCCCCCTGCCAGCTGCAGCACGGGGGCAGCCCTGGGATGATATAAAGCCTCCATTGGCAAGCCTTCATCCCTCCTCTGCCTGGCACAATGGGCAGCGCCATCACACTGGAGCGTGGGGGGTCTGGACTCCCGAAATCACTGAGTCTTGCTTGGCATGTGCGTTTTATATATCCATAATAACAGCATCATATATATTGTGGGGGGTCCAGGGTTTAGCTGCAATGGTAGCAGTGTTTATAGGTATTATAAATCATCATCATCGTCAGAATCATGCATACTGCTGTTATGCTTTCAGGATAATAGTGAGAAGGACTGGGATAGGGCAAAAATCAGTCATTAATTCTTGTCTTCTCAAATTGAGGGAAAGCATTTCAAAGGCTTACACCCCCAGGGTCTAATTCAGCAGAGCACATATGCATGGTGTGCATGCTCAAGGGTCAAACTCCCAAGGCTGTTTCATCCCTAAAGATACAGCAAGGAGCTCGGCAGAAGTTTGCTGTGGGATGGGAAGGTGCAAAAGCATCTAAGCCAGTTCAGCACCTAACTCCCTGTGCTGTCAGTGGCATTTTAGGCATCTATTTGCACTTCCAGGCCCCTAAATACACTCGAAACCTCTAACCTGTGGTTAATGGGGGCTAACGTGAGGGGCATGGGATGAAGTGGAGTATGTGTCCCTTGGAACTGGCTCCTTGCCTCCTCTTTTTGGGGAGGAGATGAGGATCTGAGTGCACTCCCTAAAATCACGGTTCGCCCAGCCCAGTGAGGGAGCAAGCCCAGAAAGGTTACTTCCAGCACGTCCCAGATTTGCAGGATATCCCTATCTATTTTGGGGGGTACCGTCAGACCTCCAGGCGATGGAGTGGGCTTGATGGGAGGAGTGAGCGAGGAGACCGGAGGCCGCAGTTTCTCCTTAGCCCTATCCACGGCTCCACACTGATGGGACTTACCCCAGGTGATGGAGAAGAGCCTGGTGCCCACGTCAGGATCAGTCCCGGCTGGTCAGACGTGCTGCCCTGGTGTCTGGGACACACGGCATTGCATCAGCCGCAACGTACAGGAGTAACCCATCAAAAGGGAAACGATTTGAAATTAGGCAAACAGGAGAACGGCTTCCAAAAGGCATGAAAATTATCTTGTTTCATGCTTAGAATAACCCCATTACCATAATATCCTGAATAAATTATGCCAAACTTCCCATGCACACACACATACAAAACAAAAAAAACCCCTTTGGGCTACTTAACAACAGCAAGAAATTTCAGAAGGGGAAGCTCCTGAAAAGAGAGAATTTGAATAAGAAGTGTCCTTTGGAATGTAACTACAAAGTGGGTATCATCATGCTTTGGTATTTATAATGGCAATTGTTCGCCTCATTATGAAATAACGTTTCTTTTGTACCAGCAAATTCTTGAAAAAAGCTTAATCTTGCACACATTGTGCATTAGGAAACTACTCAAATTAAGACCTCTTTGAGACGCTGATCAATGCAGCGGCTAGGAAGGCCAGGACGAAAAAAAAGCAGCTTGGAGAGGGAAAATTATTTCTTCCCAGCAAGAGAGGGCTATTTATTGTAAATACAGGTGGGGGTAGCTTACGCTGCTTTATGAGAAATGGTGTTTGTGTCTTAACTTTTCCTATCCAAGACCATAGCTGGTGGATTTGCACCCAGGCAAGGTGCCCATAGAGGTAATTGCACTTCAAGAGCATTTAACGTCCTTCTTGCCCATGGGTAAATACCCCACATGCCGTTAAACTCCGGGCATCTAACGGAGCTGATACCACAGAGGTGGAGAAGCGATTAGATCACGGTCGTCGCTGTAGCGTCTCAGTGACCAATTGGGCTGTGATGACAGAAAAATGAAGCCCTTGCAAGCGGACTGCGGAAAGAGGTGGTCAGAAAAGAAGAACGAAACCTCACCTCGTTTCATTAGCTGGCTCTCGGCAGCTAACGAGAGGGGTCTATCACACTGGCATACTTGTCAAAATTTATAGGTGCTGCCTAAAGCTGCCAAAATATTGACTGAGCTATCAAAACACAAGGGTTATTAACACAGACCTCCTCACTTTGTAGAAAGCTAATTTTGGGGGGCTGAGAGTGCAGGTTCTCAGGGAATTGCCAGGCACGGCTGCAACCTCTTGGTTTTGGCAAAAATAAATAGCAGTGGAGGGGAGATGTCTTGGAATTAACATCATGACCTGACACGGGTAAAATCAACCCTTCAGGGTGCAGGACAGATCTGGTTCCTGTATAGTCAGTATGTGTGAGTGGTGTGTGAGCCCTGGGCTGCACCCTGGCTCTATCCTGGGCTGAAATATTGCTGGTGGAGAGGGATGGGCTGGGAGAGCTGCTGCTGGCGATTAATGGGAGTTAAGAAGCATAACATTGCTAGTGATGAGCGAGCCGGTATTGGTAAGTAAGTAAACAGAGGTTATTTTTAGTAATGCTATGGGGTTACTTTAGAGATGTGGGGTGGGTCAGTGTGTTAAGGAAGGATATGCCTTGTAAAATAAGGTGGTGAATTCAGCTGAAACACTGCGAGCCACCTTTGGGGTCAACCATAAAGGTATCTTCTGGGTTTTTTTTGGCCATTTGAGCTTTTCAGGAGATTTTCCTATAGAAAGGAAAACGTCCTCGAGTGTATGTCTCTCTCCTGACATCCCCCTCTCTCTCTTCAGTCCCATCCCCCCAGCAGAAACCAAATTCAGCAGATGGAAGGGACCCAAAGGTTGTGTCTATGTCACGAAATGAAAGAGGACCAGCGGTGGGATGCCTGCCTGGCAGCACTGCCTGGCTCTTAGCTGCCTCCCTGGCTCAGATGCTGTGGATGCTCTCCTGGAACAGAGACAAGCTCATCTCCAGCACTGCTGGCCCCCATCCTCCCATGTTATCCCAGTGAGGTTTTGCACCCTGAACACCTTCATGCCACCCCCAGGGGCGAGCAAAACCCCCTTGGCCAGTCATGCCATGAAAACCTCCTGTTGGCAGGCTGCAAAAGAGGGATGCACTATCTTAAATATTGAAAAAAACACATGAAAAATAGTAAGAATGGCTTTGCACTACATGGGGTGCTGCATAGGGAGCATGCGGCCAGACTGGTGTTTGGCTTTGGGGCCGGAGGCTGCTCTCAGGCTCTCTTCTTTAGAAATATATAGGATGAATGCACAGAAAAGGCTTTTCCCCAAGGTTTTGGGTAGAAGAGCCCTGCTGAGCAAAAAGCTAATGAGTCGACATCTTCCTATCTCTTAGGGGAGCCCCACGGAGTTGTGGTATTGCCTGCATTGGGAGTGACTCGGGTATGGCTGGGCTTTTTCCCATGGCAGTAGTTTAGGTGATCAGCAAAACGCCGCACTCTTTTATTGCTGCATTTTAGCACGATCGCAACCCAAGCAATAGCTGAGCGGCAGCTGCGGATGCATGGGCAGCCTCAGCTCAACCAGTGGAGCAGCATTAGAGGGAGCTCCCTGGGATCCAGGGAGCCTGTGAGCTCCCCAAGCTCCTTGAAATCAGGCTGGCAAGCTGAGGGCTGGCCGGCAACCAGGGCGAAAGCTGCCTTCAGTACTGCTCCTGGTTGGGCGCTTGCCATGGATTGCGAGGGCCAGAGCTAAGTAGCCAGGTCCAGCCAAGTCCCTGAGCAAGCCCAGGGGCAGAGCACACCATGCGAGTATTCAGCCTGTGCCTCGAAACCACATCTAAAAGGAGCGTCAGCCCTATATGGGTAGCAGGGGTGCTGGTCCATGCTACACTTCTCATTTAATGGAAGAATTCTGGTTTTCTGTGAAACTTTTCTCAAAAGTAATCCGTTTTCCTTCCTTTTTTTACTCTTTTTTTTTTTTTTTTTTCATTTAGCTTCTTCTTTTCTTTTCCAGCAAGGAAAACTGTCGAAGGAGAGAGAGGCCAGACCAGGTGAAAAAACAGAAACCAAAATGCTTAAAAAGCTGTTCATGAACATTTTTTGTTTCAAAGCAGAATAAGCACAGAGTAAAACACTGGACTCGCATGAAATCCTTGCCTTTTCCTGGTTCTTGCTCTTAGTTTTTTCCTTACATGTGACAAAATCATGGCTCCACTTTTTTCATCAGATTCATCCCAAAGACTGGGCGTACCACCTGGAAATGGCTGCATGTCAGCACAACGCTTATTAGACATCAGAGAATCCCTAACAGCAAATTGCCCCAACCCTGGAAAAAACTTCTATCAGCACTTGCATACCATTAGACACAGAAGAGACACAAATCCAGGGTGAAGTTGGCTTTATTTTGTCCACCATTTATAGTTTGGGTAGTTTCTCCCAAGTTTGAAGCAATGGGTGGCAAACAGGCAGAGAAAGATGGGGAAGAAATGGAAAGGACAGGATGAGAGATCACATACGGCTCAGGGAAAGGGACGTAGCGGGAAAGGTGATGAATTGGTGAAAAAAAAGCAAACCAACCAAAAAGTAAAATAAACTTACAGAAACATGGAGGAGTTCCAGTAAAAGGGGAAAGAGAAACAATCTGGAAATGGCAGGCCGCGATGCGGACGGTATATTTAGTTAAGCCACTGGCACTTTCCTCTGGTGGGAAAAGTGACAATTGCAGGGCTTAGGTCTTAATCCAACAAGGGAATTTCAACATGGGCTTATTTTTAAACATGTGAGTAATCCTCACGACTTCAGTTCAGAAAGGTAGATCCCAGCTCATATCAAGCCTGTTGCCAGTGTGGACCTCACTTAGAAAAAAAGATGTTTTGAACCTCTTTTAAGTCACGTTTTATTTTTCCCCATGAAAAGACGCACATACCCGAATTTCTTTGGATTAACAACGACGTGGAGGAGGCTGCTGTGAGATGGGGAAATGGGGTTTGAGGTTTCCCCGGCACTGAACAGGTCTGCCTGGGGAGGCTCCTCTTGCTCTGGTTGCGTTTTGCTGACAGCAGAGCCGGGGACCAAATCAGCGTGATGGAGACATTTCCAGCACAATGGAAAAACACAGGTGGACAGTGGGACATTGGCACCCAAGACACCACATCCTCGGATGGAGAATACAGGGCAGGGCAAACCAGCTCTATCCCAGCCTCTTGCAACCTGTACAGACCTTGGCTTGGGTGCAAAGGGTTGCAGAAGTCCACATCCAAGGATGAGCCTGGCTCCCACATTCAGAGCTCAATTCATAATAATTATATTTTATATAACATTATTATATTGTAATAATTTATTGATTATTCCCAAATCCGCTGCCTCCTCTTAAAAGTCAGCCTAGGCAGAAGTTTCACATCAGGAATTTTATTCACTGCATTTTAGGGTGGTTTTTTTGGAGGGGGAGGTGGGATCACTAGTTCTTTCTGCACCCATCCTTTCAAAACTCTCACAAAACCAAGTGTTTTGAAGCTTAAACTTTGTGGACACTGAGAAAACAGTGATGCTTGGAGTCAAACACTCGACTTGGGAGTGAGTTGTTCCTACGTGGGGATGGTCCCGCTCTCTCTTAGAGGCATTTTATCACTCGCTGCAAGCACTCCAGTCTCCCCTGACACAGCAGAGCCCACCACATGCTGCTCCTTAAGTGCCAGTGACCTCCGTTGATACCCAAACAGATTAACCATCGTCCTCATCCCCCTCTCTCTCTGCTGGGTTTCATACTGATAAACCCACAAAGTGTTCAAACATCCACGGAGATCTGCGCCTCCTCTTGCAGAGGCTGCTCTTAGCCAATGCCACGCTGCTCCAGAGCTTCAACATCTTCAGGAAATTTTGGAAATTAGGATGCCTAGAGGGGTCTCCAGTTGCTGGGTGTGGTGAAATTTCACGGAGAGATGATTCCTCCGCTGGACATTGATGCGACACTGGTGGACGCCACGGAAAGCCCCGAATCGGGGAGAATTTGCCATCTTCCTTGAAAAGGAGTATATCTCATGGCATTGGCTTGGCAGAGAGACCTGCCTGTGTCAACCTGGCATCTCCTTGTTTAACAGGTCGATTTTTGAGCAAATACACCCAGATAGGAGGAATTCATCAGCGGGTTACTCCACTTCTTTCCATCTGATTGATGTAAGCAATTTCTACAATGCTGCATAATGAAAAATTTCTTTTGGAAGATGGTAACCAGTGAGATTTGGCCAGTCCGTCCTCACCCTTTTATCAGTGGCATTGTAAGTCACTGAAACTGGTGTCTGACAAGGAAATCTCCATTAACTGTGCTCCTGGAAATATACATCAAATTGCATCTGAGTTTGCAAAACCTTCCAAGGAGCAATGAAGGAATACAAAGCAGATGGAGAAGAGAAGTGACTGAAATAAAGCAGGTCAGGATGCTCAAAAAATATAGCAGTGTTGCAAAAAAAGGGAAAATCACTGGAGTCTCATTTTAATTAGTATAAAAAGTCCTCCCCATATTTATGCACGCATTTTATACTGTCTTAGATAGGGGTTCTTCGCAAGAAGTGCTTTACCATAGCTTGCTGATACAGGGCCGATAGCGGGTGCTCAGAAAATGAAGGCACCAGGTCCTCTAACACCCCAGCCCTGAAATCTGGATCAGACGGCTCTGGTTTAAAAAGACCAGGCAGGAGCAGTGGCCTTATTTACGAGAGGATTATCTCCAGCAATGTGGGGTGGTGGTGACAGGGATGGGAAATTTGGGCTAGAAATCCCCTCTAGCATCCCTCAGACCTTTGCCTTTTGTCACCTTTGAGAGCAACACTTAAAACTGCGGAGAAGGGACCACCGGCTGGTGGCACTGAACCAGCCTGCCCGTCTTGCCAAACTTACTCCATCACCTCTTGTTCCTCCTCTGACCCTTACTATGGGTTGAGGAGGAGCGAGGTGGGGGAGCAAACGGCATGGCAGCACTTCAGTAATCCCCCCAACATCCAAGTCAGGAGGACACGCAGACCTCGGACGCCCATTTATTCCGGGAAGAGGCATTTCCCCGGTGCCGACTGGGCAGCCAAGAGAGCAAGAACTGGAATACGCTTTGCAACGCCCAGGCGAGGTGGCTTGTAAGGATGCGTGGCTCATTTCCCTCCGCCTTTCTCCCGGAGACAGACTGCGGCAGACAGCGTGCAACCCCTCCTTGTACCTCCCGGCCTCCCTCTCCCAGCTCCATCCGTGCCAAGCCCAGCTGCTCGGCTCTGGGTGCTGCTGCAGCTCCCGCTCCCGCTGGCACGGCTGCTGCTGAGCGGAGCCGGGGAGGGCCATAATGACGCACCCTATTGGTATTAGAAGACTTCACCGGCTATTTATAGGCCCCCGCCAACCGCAGAAAGCTCTCGGCCTCTCTTTTTCTCCCTCCCTCCCTCCGTCTCACTCACTGGCTTTAGCACAGTGCAGGAGGCAGAGCAAAAGAAATGCTGTAAATAAACCGGTGGGTCCAAGCGCGACATTCCCGAGTACAGCAAGGTTTCTGCCCCTCCGCTATCAAAATCACCCAGCGGATTCAGTCTGAACAGATTATTTCCAGCACACCGGCTTTTCACTCTGGTGTTTTTTCCTCCCAGCTTTTCAGCTTGGATTTCTTTCTCTTTTTGCTGCTTGGTTTTTTTTTCTTTTCCCTCTCTTTGTGCAGTTTCACTTCCCAGTTCCTGGCATTGGCTTGGCTATTCCTCGGCAGGGCTGGATAAATCCCAGAGAGGGGGCGACCTCTCTATTGAGCTTGGCAGATTTCCCTAATTCCTGCCAAGTGCTTCCCCATGTATCTCTTCCCAATACTCAGGCTAAGCCCTGACCCTTATTTTGGCCCACGACATCTTCTGATGCTCCCCTGAATGCAGGGCCAGGCTGCAGCTCCCACGCTCACTCTCTGAAGGACAGACCCACCAGCCCAGCACCCTTGTGACCCACGCGTCTCTCCAGCCCCTGCCCTGTTCCCGTGCCAGTGGGTGAGTCGATGAGGACCAAGCTAAGCCGTGGATGGAAATGGTACCCGTGCATTGATCCTGGGTGCTCCTTCAGCATGGATAACCACAGCAATAAGTTTTGAATCGCTGTTGCAGGAGCACAGTCTGCCCCAGCTCAGGGCAGAGGCGGCATTTGGAAATGTGAGTAAAAAATTCAGTACACCTGGATATGGGCAGTGAGGTAAAAACAATGAATAGTGTCCACAGCAAAGGCATTGATGGAGAAATAAAGCCATTTATAATCACTTCAGTGAAGTGAAAAATAGAGGTCACTGGAGGTGCACACCCATTCTTTTTTAACAAAACAATGCTGATTTTCACAATATTTGTTGTCAGAAGCATTTCTAACAGAAACACTCCTGCCTGCATGCAGGCCCTCAGGTTTACAGCAGAGGTAAGAGAGGACAACTGTGGGAATTAAGTCTTCAGCAAGACATTTTCCTTCTGCTTTCTCATTGAATTAACCATTGCCCTACCTGGGAGACTCCGTTCCTTGCAGCTCCATCAGCACCGCAGAGATAAAGCAATCAAGGGGTGGGAGTGTCTTCTTGGGAGAGATGAGTCTTATCCTTAAGTAAAGCACTTTACCTCTCTGTTTTTGTATGGCGCGCTGCTCTGTGCTTATCTATTCGGACTTGTAGGCTCCGGGGCTGCTGGGCAGGGATGTACAGCACCAAGCCCAGCCACATCCTCCGGGGGGGCTGAGGCTTGCAGCAATGCCGGCAAACAAATAACGGGGCCTGCGTCTTTCTCCTTGGAGATGAACTGCATGCTCAAATGCAAACAGCTAGTCCCAAAGCTACTGTATTATGCTTTTTTTAATTATTATTTTTATTTTTAGAAAATAGCTTATGGAAAAAGGATACAGATAATTCAAGAGCTATATTTGAACTTGGTGCTTAACATTTGACCTCAAAACAAGAGCACGTCGCCTTCTCTTGACAAGCTCATCCCTTCACAACTTTCTGATCACATCTTTAAACCTTGACGTGCACGAGGCTCTTGCTAAAGACATCTTAGTGGGAGCTGTGTCATGACCCAGTCTTATGGGCTATGTGGGACTGGGTCTGAAAACTGGGTAAGAGAAAGAAAATTCTTATTACCACTATGCAGCTCCTTCAGAAGTCTCGCAAAATTGCGTTTGCAGTCCCTGCTAAAGGTGAGCAGGCTTCCACCGGTTAAAAACAAGTTGATGGAAAGGGGATGGGAAGTGTCCTGGCACAGGGAAAGGACTCCTTCTCATCTGATCACGCTGGAGGGTGCACGGTGTGATACTGAAAAGCCACGTAACCCCTTGTCCTCTCCTTCTCCCACCACTCCTCTGCAGAGCTGAAAGCCTACAGATCCTTTTTCAAAGGCGGATCAGCACATATGGATTCCCCTCGGATTGCCTCCTGCAGGTACGGATTCCCCTCGGTACACCAAACGCTGTGCCACGACTGACAGCCAGGACACTTGCTTTTTGCATCCTTCTCAACCTGGAGATGCCCCAGCCC
Organism: Fregata magnificens; assembly: GCA_013389945.1. Lineage (NCBI taxonomy): Eukaryota > Metazoa > Chordata > Aves > Suliformes > Fregatidae > Fregata > Fregata magnificens. The sequence continues at coordinate 160,251 of WAAD01039747.1, forward strand.
TGCCTTGAGAACTGCATGGTCACCCTGGAAATTTGGGATAAGCCAGTAAAATTTCAGGATGCCTCTGGAGGGCTGTTTTAAAAGCGGATCAGAACCAACAGCCTACAGAGGAAAATTTTGTTTTATTCTCCAGTTCTTGTTTCACTATTCTTCAGTTTTGGAGAGGCACATTCATAAACCATAAAAGCAAATTATCCTTCCACTGACACAGATCCAGCTTTGACCTTTCTGTCCACTGACACGGATCTAGCTTTGACCTTTCTGCAGCATAATTAAAATGTAAAAGCGCTTTGCCAGATTGCCATATGACTAAAATTGTTCCTTTCATTTATGTCCTGCTTTCTGCCAGCACCAACGTGTAAGGAATTGGTGGTCGTGGCTCACAATAAATGTCTGGTAGCTCTCCTATGGTAACATCCTGATTTTGAGGAACTTGCAACTCGAGCTGGACAAACACCTCATAGGATATAATTTACTCTGGAATTCAGTGTGCTCGTCCACATGCAGCTTAGTTTTCTCAAACTTTTGTGTTTGAAATTTTCTCACCAGGTATTTCCTACAACTAAATCTTGTTCTCATGGACCACACGAGAGCATCCCTGCTACAAGTACCTGACACTTGGCATTTGACAGAGGAAGTGTGCTTGGTTCATTGCTATTATTTATTGTATTTTTGTTGGTGTCCCAGTTCTGCCACTCCATTCCTAAGCAGGAAAAACCATACGGCTTCTGCCCTGAGCGGGCCGCAGTCAGATGACAACTGGCGCTACTGAGGTCCTGCAGGTAATCTTAATGCTTCTAGCACACTTGGCTGTGGAAGTTTGCAAACAAATAACCTGTTAGGCATTTAAGAGGCCCGTGTAAAAGTTCTGCTAGTTTCTATGATAAATGTAGGGGAAAAAAAAAAAAGAACATATTTAAACCTTGGTTCGGACTTTGGACTTAAGAGTGAAGTGTTCAGTATTGTATTTTAATACAATAAATGTCACGTGGTTTTTGGTAATGGAATAATACAAGCAACTCGGCGCATTACACATTCATGTACTAGATCAGAAATGTTTGTAAACCAGGCAATAAAGCTGTTTGAGTGGAAGTACTTACAAGATATTAGTGAAGTAATCTGAGTTTTAAAATTACGTGACAAGTTGGTGTTTGACAGTGCTGTGTGGGGACACAGTGACACTGGACAGCCGAAAGCGTTAACTGACAGAAGCAGGACGGTGTGAGGTGTAGGAGCAGCTTACAAATGCGCATGTAGACAGTGTGCCTTAGGGATAAAAACCATTACAGGTTTTTTTTCCTTTAGGTAAAGGAGGGTCTGTTTTCTTGCAGCACGAGCTGTGGATCTTCCCTCTTGGTCATTTGCGAAGGGAAGGGACTGGGAATGTGATGCTAAACTGCTGGAGCACGCACATTAGCCTGCTTATGTGATGGTAGTAATGACATTAAACTTAAATCTCAGTCTTTTAAACTGCACAATTATACTGTATGTCCTGTAATAAACCCCATAATTTTCATATAACTGTTTAGAAAGATGAACCTCATTTGAGAAAAGTAAGTATATTACACTGGTATACCTTTGTTCCCAGTTATACCTAACAATTGCCAGCAGAGAAAGAATAAAAAGTATCTGAAGACCTACATGAAATGTTTAAAATGGCCATTGACTCTATCTCAGCACACAGTATTGTTATTTCTTTGCTGAATTCAGATGGTCTCCAAGAATCTGTAAGCTCATTGCAGCTGGACAGTGTTTATAGACATATGGCAGAGGATGGTTTTCAAAGGAATTCAAATATTGCAGGGAGCGGTTTTATATTCCAGGGCCCCAAGTTTGCTTTGTGATAGCAGTTTACTTTCACCGTTGCTCAAGAAAGGAGACCTCTGTTCAGAGGGAAATGCAGAAGGTGTGAAGCAAACAAATAAAATGTTACACGTTCCACCCCTGGCACAGCAGAGGAACAGGAAGCAGCACGGCAGACAAAAGAGACGAGACTGGAGAAACAGGAGAGATACACGACCTGAGCAAATCAGATGTATAATACTGGTTTGCATTCCCTGAGTCAACGAACATAAATTAACGGTAAGATGACGGTGTTTTTGAGATAAAATTTTGCTTTCCATTAATACCCTCTAAAATGGGCTTGAAATTCTTTCTATAAACATTTCTAGCTGCTATTCTAATTGACTGGAATGTTTTCAAAAAGCAAACACAGCTGAAGGAAATTCACTGCTTTTATTCACATATAAGTGAATATTTGCAGGTTTTTAAAGGTATTCCCCGAGGTCAGTAATTAACTAAACAACCTTATTTTGTAAACAGCTATCATGCAGTAAAAAAAGCCAGGCTCTCAGGTCTTGTGTGAAACTATCTACCAAATCACCTCAATTACGCTCAAAATAACAAATATTTTTAGCAAGTGTTCCCTTGAACATGACACCTTCTGACGCTCCCTGGAAGATGCAGCTGAAAGTGAAGTTTATGTCACCAGGGCACCTGCATGGGGATCAGAGATTTCTGACTGCTTGAGACGTGCATGGATGCAAGCGGGGAAGGATCAGGCCCCTCTTGCCAGACCCTGATTTGATTTGGGCTTTGAAATCTCAAATTCTTGGGCTTCAGGGGAATTACTCCCCATTTACAAGGGTGGGAGAGCTGCATCAAGCTCCTGGGACCTACCCCGGCTACAGGCACGCTACACACCTCGAGCAGACCTGGTTGCCTGAGTTCCTTTTGCTTCAGGCTTTGTGGTTTGTTTCTTTCTGTCGAATGAATTCTGTAGCAGCAGCTGTGGAAACCTTCAGATAAAGCCAGAGCCAAACCCAAGACGCGCAACCTTCCTCCAGAGTTTTGCACCACAAACAAATTACGGAGGGTGAGCTACTGAATTTCCAAGCCGGGGACAACAAATATCCCTGCTGAGCTGATCCCTGTCTAAATGGCGCTAGCTTAATTGTGAGCAGTTTTGAAGCAGTTTGGTAAAAACACTGTAATTTCTAAACCCAGTCTAACTGAAGAGTAGCTTGGCTCAGTTCGGCTGAAGCAAACACGCTCCTAAACAACTGACCCTAAACAACTCGCAAAAACCAAAATAAACCACCTCAAACAGAAATCACCTTCGGCAGCAGGCCGTGTTTTCAAACTGTTCTCTGCAACTGTGAAATTGAGATTTTAAAAGTAAAAGCCGAGATCTTCCTATAATTGCTTCCTCGCCAGCACTGGCCCTGAAGAAAAACGGCTGGATATTGGGGAAGCTGCAGCACCGCGATGATATGAAATATTACCTCGGTTGCTGTCTCTGGGAGCGCACGCGCGCAAAGCCCCTGTAGTAGGTTGTAGCAGCAGAGCAGCATGATTGCTTATAGACTTTCACCCTCCAGAAGCAATCGTGCCCAAATTCATGAGCTCAATTTCTGTCTCAGTTCCGTTAGAATATTGCTGTTAAAGAAGATACAACTACAAAAAGACAATCATCTACCCTGAAATCCCCACCGCCTTCAGTTCTTTGAAGACTCTGTGTGTGTGTATGTATATTTATCTATCATTGAATGGGAAATAGTCTGTTTCGCCAAATTGCACCGAATCTGATGCAAAGCCCTCTTTTGTGCAGCATTCAGAAGTTGCCAAGCACCAATCAGTGTGTGAGCATTGCTGAAGGTTGCAGAACCTTGCAAGTGTNCTGCTTTTGCTATCAATTCAAATATGGGGATCACTTATAAAAATCCTTCGTTATTCCCAATGATTAGCTGAAATGAATCCCTTATGCCAAGGTAACTGTCTTGGGTTTCAATGGAAACAGGTCTGTGCCAAACAAAATGCATGTTCGTGTTCATAAATTTTAATGCAAACAGCCAATCACTCAGAAGAAGAGCAAAATGCAGTATGCGTAAAACAAAATGCAATAAAAGAACAATAGGGTGGATTCAGTTTATTCTGATCCAAAAGCAGTTAAAGCAAGAGCATTTACAATAGCAGCGCTCCACAGATTCCAACAGGAAAGGAAGTATTAGTCAACAAATCATCAAAGTGTTATGAACGCACCAGTCGGGGTGGGGAAGCCTTCGGATGCTTTCAAAGCAAACTGAAGAAACAGGGCAGATGGGGTAGTTACTAAACAACGTTCTTTTCCCAACATTATCCTAGAATTGAAAGATTTATGGCTTTATGCAGCTGATAAGCAGAGCAGTGCCACTGCCCAAGGAATTCTGCATGTAAGAAACTCCCTGGACCCTCAGCATGATGAAGAAGGTGTTGGGAGAAACCTCAAAGGCACTAAGCCAGGTATGCTTCATAGTGCTTGGGGGTAAAATTGTAACATAAAATATTATAGCTAATTTCTTAAAATTCACTGTGTGCCAGTGCTAGATGCTCAGGAAGGCATAAGACCCCACTTCTGCTCTTTTGTTGATGAAAGAAAAAGAAAAAATCCCACTCAAACCCTACCAAATCTGCATCCCCCCCTTTTTTTCCCCCCCTTTTTTTTTTTTTTCCCCTGACACGATGGCCTCACTGGTCTTGTTTTTCTTCCCCTTTCATATGACAGCAATTTGAGTACCATCCATCCTGGATTTCTTGCAAGACACTATGGACTATAGGACAGCTGTCAGGATGATGCCTTAGATGCTAAGAGACCACTCTGAAGGCCATTTTTTTGGTGTGTGATTTAACATTCCTGCTTTAAATGAGGAACTGTGAAATCTTCACTCCGGCTCCCTGGATCTCGATAAAAGCAAGCAGGAAAAAACTGTAATTAGTTCACTATTTCTAAAGTGAAAACCAAGAACAAATTATTGTAGGTTATAGTCTTTCAGCTCTTCAATTACTGTGGATGCCAAAATAAGAAAAAAAAAAAATCTGTATTTATAGCACTCTGTCCAGGGACCAAGTTTTTAAAGCAAACAAAACTGTGTATTTTTGCAGCCTGGGAAAACGCCAATGTAGTCCCTTATTCTGATAGCATTATCTCATTATCTTACAGAAGTCTATCAGCTATTTTATGCTTTTACTGCAAAAAACAGGTCTTAGTTTAAGAGTTTGTATGTAGAGATGAAGAGGTGAAACACAATTTGAGTATCTCATTTCCTTCACCAGGATTAAATTTTTGGTAAGGCTCCAGTATTTGTTGGAAACTCCTAGCGGGCATTACTTCCTCACTCTACCCAAAATAAATTCCTCCAATATTAATCATTTGTGAAAACAGCATTGCTTTTTTACACCACTGATACTGCTCCTATCTGTCAATTTCCCCCAGCAGCACAAGAGGAACTGTGCTTTGTAATGTAGCTGTCAATGCTATTACTTTTATTTTTTCATTCATCTGGTCAAATTTTGACATCACGCCAGAACCTGAGATGCACTTTGTTCTCTAAAAATCTGTCAGAATTAAAAAAAAAAAAAAAAAA
>WAAD01039747.1:167513-193268 GCA_013389945.1 Fregata magnificens
TTTTATTTTATCCCCCCCCCCCCGGGTTGAGACCGCGGTTGAGGCTGTGGCGAAGGTTGATGTGAGGGGTAAGGGGCCCCAAAACCTTCCCCAGGTCAAGTGGCAGGCCAAACCCCTCTGGACCAGGCTCTGGCAACTGTCCTTCTTAGAAAACCTGGGAAACCCACCTTTTTTATTTCCAGGTGCACCATCCTCCTCCCCACCCTGTCGTGCCTGGATGTTTCGGTATTACCTGGGCTTGACTTGGCGTGGCAGGAAAATGCGTGTATCGTAGGGTGAAGCCATGGTCTGCAGTGGGGAGTTTTGGTGGCTTGGATTGATATTGGGAGCGCTTAATGCAAAATGGTTATGTCTCTGTTTCATTGCTATTGATTTTTATTTTTTTCCTTTCCTTAATGTATTTTTAGAAACGTGAATGTGGTGTACGTTCTCATGTGGCGTACGTTCAGAGTAGCTAAAATAAAACAGATACATGGAAAACCCCAGCAAGTACAGCAGCGTTTCCATACACAGGGCATCTGAATCCTTAGTACTTTGCTGGGTTTAGTTATTAATATTAATTGCTCAATCTTTGTAATTCATATCATATGGAAACTAATTGCTGAATTGAAGGTTTACCAAACCTCACTGTGCTCCAAAATCATCTTTCTCAGATGTCTGAAAAATAAATCTACTGAACTCTTAAGAGGAAAGGCCAGCATCATTCTGAGAATCCTCCACATGAAGTTTCTTTTTTTAAGGCAAGCATTCTTGTAAATAAGTAGTAGTAAAGTATGGCTTTAGTCAGTGACTGCTTAAGTGTAGTCCTAAGTGTGCTTAAGATCAGTAAATTTGTAGAGGAAATGAAGTCTTTAACAAATCTTGTCTTGCTTCTATCTATAAAGGGAGGGAGAGAAACAAAAAAATAATCAGCCCTGAGATTGATACCAAATAGAAAATCAGTCCTTAGCCCAAGGAGTAACTTGCCCAATGTAACCCAGAAACTTCCTAGATGTCTGTTATTTTGCCATTATGGGGGGTCCTTGAGCTGTGATCTCTTAAATCAATGTGAAGTGGGCCTGCTTTTCCTCTGGTACTAGTTTAGCACTAGTGTAACTTCATTAACTTTAACGGAGCGGATTTGCATTTGTTTGAAAAGTAATCAAGAAACCCATGTTTTCAGAAAGGCCCCTACAGTAGTGACGTGACAAGCTCTGATTCCTTCTCTCCTCGGACCCAATTACGCCACCCTTACTCACGCTGAGTGGTACTTTACTGCGCAAGTACTCCCTGCGTTGCTTGTATGACTACTTGTGTACTACAGTACCAGTCTGGGTGAGGTAGAGTTTTTCATAACTATTTTTTTTTCCCTTCCCTTGAAATAAGAATATATTGGATAACTATTTTTTTGGGGGTCATGAAGAAAACTTCTGAGGATTAAATGCAAAGCTGCTCTGTTAAGCGACCGTACCAAAAAACCGCTGTTTAAGACTTCTGTGCTACCAGTGAAACAGGCAGGTAAGTTTTCTGTGTGTTTAGCTTTGCCTTGTTGCTATGGAAAGTAGGAAAAAGATTGTTGAAAAATTCATTATCTTGTCCTGAAATTCCTCTATGCCTGAGGGAAACCATACCTACATGCGGTGTTCAAATTGGGATTGTTTTTTTTTTTTCTTTCCCTCCTTCTCCAGAACCCCCCCAAACATTCACATTGCATTGTTTAAATGTTTGCTATTGAAATCACTGGCAGCAGGATCAGGCCCTCAGTTGTTTTTCTTTAAAGCAGTTGATAATAGCTTGGATGTGATGTTGTAGAAAGATAATACTATCTGGTGTGTCCACAACTCAGATCCACTGTCTTATTACAATCTCAGAAGAAAGCTCCGTACTAAGCAGCCTGTAAAGAAAATATGTCTAACAAAGCAGAACTGTCTTCTGCCTTTATGTTCTTATTTATAAATCTCTTGAAAGTTTGCTTGATACTCTTTCAGAACAAGACACAATTCTTTCATGTTTGTTTCATGTTTTCACTTCCTGGTATGACTGTGTTCATTGCTAAGCTTTTGTGTCACTGATTGAGATGTTATTGTAATTAACATTAATTATGCAAACTAGATTGTTTTTAGAGGCTCTCCAACTCTGTATTGATACTGTCAACTTGTTTGTTCGTTGAACAAAAATCCACACATTTCACCATTCTCAGAGGAAATAGATTAACCGGTTCCAAATTAATATATGCATGGGAAACCATAGCAAAATTAAGCTATTTTAGCTCAAATGGCCCATTGAATCTTGATGGAGATGGTGAATACAGTACGGCTGGATCTGAAATATCAAGGCAGGGTAAACAGGGGGAGCAAGAAAGGGGACTAGGTACAGCCATTTGGGGAGGGTGGTTATACTGCAGAGTTCCACCACATTCTTTCCAGTTAGACGGTACTAGATTAATTGGGCCAAATTCTGCAGTCCCTAATTGAGCAAAACTGTCACTGAAGTATACTGGAGCTGTCTGCTTGGTTGTGGACTGCTGAATTTGTTAGAGAAATGGAGAAAAATGGCAGAGTTTACTTCATTAATTATTTAGGACATTTTGGATTTTAGACTTGGAGAAGATACCTTCCTTTAGTTTGGTTTAGAAGGTGTTAAAGGTGTTGTGGGTTTTTTTAAGAAAAACTTATTGAAAATATCTTTGAAATATACATTCACTTATAAAATATTCCTTATAGCAATGGTAACATTTTACAATTTTTTTATAATGTTAATTATAGCGACATTCACAAAAGTCCCTATGTCTGATTCTGAATCACCCCCTTGAAACACTTCTGAGCTGAGAAGGACTTTAGAATCTCTCCCTAGAAATCGTAATTGTTGCAATATTTATATGTTGTATTGTTGTGTACTTTCAGGAAGAAAAAAAAAAGGAGTGGGGAGAAGAGTTTAAATGAGAATTTGTTGTCACGATATCAAATCTGAAAATATACGCAGACTGGCAGATTATTCCCTGTCTTAAAAATTAAGTCTCACTAATTTCCCATTTAAATAAGCAAAATTTGGTTTGCAGTTTGCTTTGGGTAATGAAAGAGAGGTTTTTTGTTTTTACTTTCGGTGCAGTGGTCCTCTGGAAAGTTAGAAACAGCGCCCTGGGGCTCAGCGAAGTGGAGGGTGTATAATTATATGGGAAGGCTCCATAGCATCAGTGAATTAGCATTAGCAGCTGAGTGAGTTTGTTAAGCTGTAGAGATGGTATTATGGAAATCAATAAAATGCTGATTTCTTTTTCTTATTGCAGATTCCATGTTAAAAGGAAAAGATGCTACTTGTTTGTCTGCCTTTCATGTAGGCTTGCCAAACCATTAGTTGATTTGGAAAGGCAGGTTTTTCAGTTCAGACAATAAGTAGTTAGATTTTTTTTTAACTCTTTTAAATCTTTATTTATTAGATTGTCTTCCAGAAATCACAGTAACATCCTGGCCTGCAAGTGGCTTCAAGTGTGTCTGTTTGTCAGCAGAGGCAAGAGTGAAGGTCACTTATTTTTCTTATGACATGCTGGTGTGGCATTGTTTGTTATAGCCCAAATGCTGTATGTTTCTGACATTCCTGTTTCTGCTTTAAATTAAATTATCATCTCAAGTGTTTGGTGGGCTCTGATGAGATGTACTGAAATCCACGGTAAAAGTAAAAGAGAAATAGTGACCTTAACTGTTTTCAGAGATGTGAGTCAGGAGGGCTGATATTAGTCACTGTAAGATCCGTAATACACATTGGCCTTTCTTTCTCTCAAAGCTTGTCCCGCTTTTATACCAGAAAGAGAAGTAACCAGATCATCACATTAAGTGCTTACAGAGAAATGACAGATCGACAGCCTTATGTTGAGCACTGTGTAACATGTATGATGCATTAAGTTCTGATGATCTATATAAAACATTTTAATTGGGAGGAACAGTAAATGGGAACGGCTGTCTTCTAATCCAAGGACTCTATGTTTTTTTTCTTCTTCCTGATTGAAATTAAACTTAAGTTCATAATCAAATTATTTTATTTTAAAATATCTGTATGCTATGACCCTTGATAAAATACTCTGAAACATTTTATTCAAGCTAAGATACACTAAGGGCTTTGGGGGAACCTGGGAAACCTGGCTGCCTTAGTGGTGGATAGCATAACTGATGGTAATCCGGTGGACTTTATGGAACTAGGAAGGTCCAACTCAGCAGCTTCTTCAGGGACGCTGCAGCGAGCATGTTTTGTGACATGTGAGCAGCGTATGTACAGAGTTCCGATATTGTGAGGCGCGTGGAGCATGTTCTTGTCTGAATAGAAACAGTTCAAAATGCCGGATTTATGATGCAGGCAACAGTAAAGGTCAGCAACTTGGAAAATTAATAATATGGTTCGTGTTGACATTTCAGAGGGAATTCTGGTGGAGGCGTGGTTCCAGCGAATGTAAACTTGCCGGTCCGGCTGCACAGATAAAATAGACAGCCTTCCTCTTATCTCTTTGGTAACCCAAACCTTTTTACTGAGAAACTGGCAACATTATGTTTATATTCTCCCTATGCTTTATTGTTTCTGCTAATCTCTAATTAAATAGAGCCAGTGAAGGCCAGCATGGTGCTTTTAGTGCTCAACTACAGCTTAGAAATGACACTCTGCTTTCTAATGATTATGAGCAGGTGAAGTTACAGGAAGGGCAGGGGAGTTGGAGTAATGTAGTATGCAAGTAAATTCCCGATTTTCTAAAATATTTGCCTGTAGTTGTAGTGATCCACAGTACTTCATATCTCGGGCATTGCCACGGCTGTCCAGTTAAGGACAGTTTAAGAACACAGAAATGAAAAAAAACAGGGATGAAGAGATCTCAGCTGAACAAAACCTTTTTAGCTCCTACTGTGTGAAATAGGGAGGAAGGTCCCAAGAAACAATGAGGATAAAGTCTTTTATAACTGCAAAATTACAGTAGCGATAGTGACTCTCAAAAAGTAGCTTCTAGATAAAGCATTGTAGTCACTTCGCTGTCTTTTCGTAAGCTGTTACTAATGTGGTTAAAGCATTAGTTCTGAGAACAAGTGTGTTGAGAGCTTGGATTCTTCCTCTTTAAAATTTAAAAGTCTATATTCATATGTTTGCTGTGGGACAAAATAAAATACTGCTTGTTTGATTATCCAAATTCAACATTCTCATTGAAAAAAAAATACGCACCCTGTTTTTTGTTGAAGTCAGATATTCCTGTGGATGCCCTTTTTGCTTTTGGTTATCTTTTTTTTGGTTTCCTTTCTTCTAAGTATCTTTTCATCGTCGCCTTTTCTTCTTTCTGTCCTACTGAATTCCTTTTCTGTTGTTTTTGATTCCCTCCACTTCTTTCCAGCCAATTTTTTTCCCATTTGTTGTTGTTCTTTCTAGTCTTAACCAACTACCAGTGTTGCTGCTTGCTTATAGAATCACATTAACAGCTCCGAATAACGCTGCTCTACGCAGGGTACAAATAAATAGCAACTGATCCTTCCCTAAAAAGCTTACAGTGGGAATCTGAAATCTGGGGGACTGGCATCCAGCTCCTGTTTTTTGTGGCCCACACTTCTTGGTTTTGGTATGGAGACCGGTTGTGCTGCTGTCACGCAGTGCTAAGGCACATGTTGAGGTATGGGATGCCAGTAATATTTAGTGTCCTCTGCTCTTGGCAAGGAAAAGGTTCACCACCACTGACCCATAGTCCGAAAGGAAAACGTGAAGTGAGAGCCTGTTGGAGGTGTGACATGAGCGGGTGCAGTCATCCAGAAGGAGTCAGGACCACAGCCAGGAATAATACCCAGGTGTCATCAGCTTCAGACACATGCCCTGTGCTGTAGCAAAGCAGGTTTTTTGCTTTTTCTATGCTTTGTGGAGCTCAGTTCTACTTATTTGGGGGGGGGGGGGTTCTGCTTCTATTTTTTTGGCTGTCTTCTTTGTTTTAGTTTTTTCTCATCTTTAATGTGTCATGGTTACTAGTGACCTCTCAGACTGCATTGCAGGGATGTTATTAAGACTTAGTGGGTTTTCCCTCATCCTGTGCTGGAATATTTGGCCATTGCCAAAGAAACTGAGGTCAGAATCAGGCCCTCTTGAGTACCATGCACCAAAAAGTATTTATGTATGTGTTGAAGGTACCAAAATACTCTTTTAAAAAAAAAAAAACCAAACAAGATTTGTGAAGTTAAAAAAGCTAATATTTGGTTTGTGATGCAATGTGAGAACTAAGGTATAAAATGAGATAGGTTTTGTGTGGTGATGTAAAGGTAAAAGGTGCAGCCTTTTAAAGAGAACTTTTAAACTATTAAACTTTTTTAAAGGAACACACCAATCCTTTGCTGAACTTGCTAATTCAAAGGTTTTGGAAGGTAAGTGGCCCTCCTTGCTGTGAGAGCAAACATATCTGATAGTAAAGTTTCTAAACAGAGCTGAAGTCTCTAGGCCTGGTGGTGGTGATGGTCGTTGCCTGATATCAGGTAGAAGAGGTAGCAGCCAGATATGCAATAGGAAAATGCCCAGGAATAGGCCATCCTTCCAGCATTCAGCAAATGTAAGGAGGCTGTTTTAACTGCCCTTTGATGTGGAATATTTTAAATTTATTCCCTGTTTTCAGATATTTCAGTGCCAATTGTAGGGAAAGGCAGTTTCTGTCTGTTCAGATGGGCAGATTTTTGTGGCATTCCTACCTTAGAAAGTCCAAAAGAGAAAAAAAAAAATTAAAAAAAAATCTCAGGTAGTCTGCTACTCTCCCCCCTGCCATGTTCAAAATGAGATAGTCTTCCCTTTTTCAGAATAAAAGGTGTGATAATCCATTGCCCGAATGTCGTGGTAGCATAATTTGATTGTGGTGCTTAGACAACTATCATATCACTCCTATAAAACAACAGTGTTTGAAATGTTATAATCCAAGAAATCCAGAGTTGAAGTGCTTACAGCAGTGACTAATTGCATGCTAGTGAGTATTACTGTATCTTCCTGATTTATGTCCCTTGTTGGCCAAGACAGACTTGCAGATGAGTTCTTAACGTATTATTTAACAAGATGGTAGTGCTCTGTGTTTAAATTGCTTGTTGTTGTGTTTTTTTTAATTCTCCCTCCCCAATGTGGGGTTCAGACCTCCTTATTAGTTTTATGGGAAAGCCACAGATCCAGATTCCTTCTGGAGCTGTTGCAGCATGAGTGAACACTGCGTAGGGCTTCTTTCAAGAGCTACGAAAGTAGCCTGTGCTCCTTGCCCAAGAAAGGTTAAGAATCCTTATTATCTCTGGGGCTTTTCCGTGTTTTTTTTTATTTCTTCTTTTTCCATTCCCTTTCTTCCCCACTTGAACCCTGATTCTGAAGGAGCTGGAGCAATTACCCAGTCTATCTTACATCTTTCCATTCAGAAGAGGGTGGGGTGGGAAAGAACGTCCGCATTGGACTGCAGATGTTCTCTGTAGCCCCTTCACGACGCCCAAGTCACACTTCTTCAACATGAAAAACAGCAGAGGAAATATTCCTGCTTGAACACTTTTTCCTGGCTTTAATGAGAGATTAAGGAAAAATGCTTCTTTTACAAAGGGAGGAAGTACTGTAGGTGAATGCATCTAGCATCCTTTAGGAAAGGGTCACCACCATGGGGGTGCTGCTAAGAAAGGTTGCCAAATCCTCCCAGACTCTGCACCAGGCTGTTGTGAAAGGCTCCTATGAAATGAAGCTATATAGCTGGTGTGTGCATGTGTATTTCTGAAGGTTATGCTGGATTTCTGCCATGCCACAAAACTGATTAGAATAATTTATAATAAAAAGTGGGGCATGGATTTCAGAAATGGATAATGTGATGGGGGGAGGAGGGCAGTGAGTGGCAGGGAAGGCAAATCTGAAGGTTTTCCTGGTCAGTGGATGTACCCCAAAGTGTAGATTTTCTACCACTGTCTGTAGGAAGAAGCTACCACGCTCACTTTTGTTGTCAGAGGTGACTGCTATATGCTTAGCTTAATATACATATTGCATGCTTATGCATTGCTGTTTGTTTATTTACTTGAAGTAGGACTCAGGATGTTCCAGGTACTTACAGATAATCTCTGCTTCAAGGACTTCTCAAATCTGAGAGAGGCCAGAGGAAAGTAAATAGGTGGGAAATTACAGGTTAGTATTGAGAAACAGAATGAGATTCACAGGACGCAGGGCTCTTGAGAGGAGTGCGAGTGTGTGGCAAAGGTGCTGTGCAGGTGAGGTAGAGGATATGTGCAGTGGCCTCCATGAAAGAAATGGGCACCATGCAGACAAGTGCACTGACTGCCGAGCCTTCTGTCTATTCTGCATTTGTCAGCCATCTAGGCCTAGTAAAGGTGTGTGTTTTAGTCCCTGGTGTGTCTGGAAAGAAAAGAGATCCTTTGCTTTGCTTCTGCATTACAAGTCAGTCCTTGGTCAGTTTAGAGCTCCCGACACCTGATCTGTCTCTTGGATGCTTTCCCAATTTGTCATTGCGCGATGTGACGGCTGTGTAAGTGGAGTTACTCTGTCATGTTCTGTGCAGAGAAATGCTGTGAAAATGAGAAAGCAGGGGAATGAGGCACATGAGGTGTGTGCATGCAACATGAGGCTTGACAAGGCCAGTGAGAAGTAGCATTGGGGTTTTGCGCATGCATTCCTTGGGGTACAAAGTGTCATCGTCTTCAATTCAGTTTTTGTTGCGATTAAGGCCCCTGAGCGTATCTGTAACAGAAAACAAAGAAAATGTTTTCTCTTCAGCCGTCATTCTAGCATTGCTTATGTGCGTATGAATCATTCCTCCTCCATCTGGAAGGATGAGATGCAGAGCTCTTTTTGAAGGAGGTATCTAACGTACATCCTCATAGCAGCCAGCAATTGGCATGACAAAAGGGTTACAGCTAGTGGCTGGCACTTTTCCCATCCATCTTGCCACTGGAAACATAATGCTTTTGCAATGTGCTTGTTCTTCAGGCACCAGCGTGCAGAGCCAGTCCTTAGGACACGCGAACAGAGCAGTTGCATGTTGTTCGCTTTTGTTTGTGGTGCTTCCTCAGCGGCCCAAGAACTGGGAAGTGGGAGTAGCAGCGATGAACTGGTTTTCTTTATTAGAGCGTGACATGGAGTGGATGGGAACAGTGGGGTACTCGTGGAACATGCCCAGGTGTGGGAAGATGAGGAGCAAGGCATCTAGCACTGCCAGTGTAACATCAAGTGTGGGAGAAGACCTTGTTTTGCTTCTAACCTTGTATGCAAAATTTAGTAGTATTGAGTGCACAAGGAAAGAAGTCTGATTTTAAAAAATGTCATACGTTGTTCATGTAAACTGACTACCTTGTATATATTCTGTCCTTCACTTGATTTGCAAGAAGACCAAGGCCCTGACTCAATTAACTTAGTCTCAGGTGTTCTTGTGATGTCAAGAAAGAATTTTATTGCCCGTCTTTTTGTAGAGGGGTGTTTAATGTGGTGTCAGAATGGGCAGTAGAAAGAAGGGCCCCTTAATCTCAGTACTCTGCTTTAACAAATCTATTGTTATCTTTCTCTGTTGCTGAGCATGACTGGAAATGTCCTCATCTTGCAGCAGTGACCAGCTCAATATGCAGTCCCATCCTAAATGTAGAAGCTGGATGTTCTTCTGCTGAAGCTCCTTGAGGCACCCTTGAAACTCACCAAATGCATGCACACGGGATTGGACATGTCTTTGCTGCTTCTTTCTTTTGAAGGATGGTTGGAGATGAGGTAGAGGAGAGTCCAGGATACGCTGCCTGCCTCCAGGGCCTTCGCATTTAATGAGCTGGTGTTTGGACCAGTTGTTCTCAGAGCTGGGACCAGTGACTCCTTCTCCTTGGGGAGTGCTTGTGCGAACAAGAAGAGCCTCTCTGCTCCCGTTTCCTGCTCTGCATTTTAACCACTGTGTTCTGCAAGGCAGGCTCGTTTCTGCCGCAGGAGCTGAGAGTCATCTCTCCATCTCACACAGCATAGTCTGGAGGTTTAGGGTACTGCTCCTGCAAGATCTCAACCAACTTGGGTTGGGGTGGGAATGGCAGGGAGGAAATCATCTGTCTGCCTCACCTGAGGGAGCTAAGTCCTGCTCTGCTGCATGGAGGATACAGACTTGTGGCCACTGTTGCTAGTGCATTGTATACGAAGTAAGGAACTTTGGCTTTTTGAAGGACAGGTTCCTGTCTTAGTGCGTGGATGGAGGAACCTCCTTTCTGCTTTTTTGTGATGGGTGGGTTTAAGATGCAGCCCTGTTCTTAACATCTCTTATTAGTTGACTCTAGACAGTGACATGCTGAGTTCAGGGGTGTGAAGTACTGGCCTGTTCCCTAGTGTACTTTGGGTTTGGGGGAGACGGTGATGGCTGATGGGGTCTATAGGCTTTCTGCAGCGGAGTTCCTGTTCTGAAGTGAGAACAGCTGTGCCCCTTTGCTTCGGAGCTGTTGTGACTGCAGGCAGGGACTGTGAAACCCTCTTGTGCTGCTGAAGCTGAATGCTGCGTGAGAGAGACTATCTGTCTGCTCCCTCCCAAAGTGCTTTCAGGAGGATGCTCTGGAGCTGGGATGTGAAACGGTGTTGTAGAAAGCCATTCTGCCCTGGAGAGTGAAATACTCCTGCATATTAGGGCTCAGTGCTGGACTTTGTATCTGGGGAGAGCTTTTCTTTTACTGTGTCTCAAGCTTCTGCTTTTATCTTTCCTCTGATACATAATAGCCTGGAGAAGACCCTTCAGGCAGGAATGCTTTGTTACTTTCTTTAGCTTCATGATTGCTGTTTATACTATAGTGTAATAAACACGATTAGCATTTCTGGCTTATTTCAGGGTGTGTGCTTGTGTGTGAAAAAGATTTGGATATATTAACTCTGCCATCTTTCTTACCTGTGCCTGAGATATTATCTGCTTACGATCTTTCCTGATACATAACAGCTATGGAAAGGAAATAACACTCCCTATGCTCTTGGAAACATTTCAGTAGCTTGACTTTGGTAAGCAATACAGTGTTAATAGGGATGAGGGGTGATATGTACAGTGTCTTGCTTTGAAAACTGGCTTCTGGATCCTGCAGAGCGTGGTCAGCAGGTGGAGGTTGTTCACATTGAACACTTCACCTGCAGTGTCCAGTTGCAACATGATCCATGTATATAAATTCAGCTCTGCTTTTCTTTGTGTGACGGGTCAGGGTTCAAAGTCTGGGGA
Organism: Fregata magnificens; assembly: GCA_013389945.1. NCBI lineage: Eukaryota > Metazoa > Chordata > Aves > Suliformes > Fregatidae > Fregata > Fregata magnificens. The sequence continues at coordinate 178,669 of WAAD01039747.1, forward strand.
CCCCTGAGGCAGAAGAATTGCATTGCTGTGTGTGTTTGTATGTGTACACTCAGCAGGTGTATTTTCTCCTGTAACGTGTTCAATATCTTCCAGCTCAAGTCAGGTGTGGGTATTTCCACTTGCTGAGAGGCTGAAGACCAGGTTCTCCTGGCCTAAGTTCCACCTAAGGGTCTGTGTTTTGAAGGCCAGGAGTCAGTTGGAAGGAAATAAAAGATATAGGGACTTAGGTGCAATTTAGGGCATGTGAATCTGGCTCCTCCTGTCCTGCGATACCAGTGTGCCATAAGCATCTAATGTAGGAAGCTAGCAACAAATAGGCCAGGCCAATGACCATATTTTTACTTTCCAAAGTGTTTGTAGACATACCGAACTGAACTCCCCACCTCTAACCCAGGTCCAGTCCCATCAGTGCTAGGCAGAGCAAAGAACCTGATCCAAGCAGTGCTGCTTATTCCTGGAAAGGTCCTGACATCTCACAGCATTTACATTCTGGAGGGTAACTGGAGGGGTGGGGGAGAGGCCTAGAGCTATGCTGGTGCATGTGTCGTTTTCTGGCTGTGGGGGTTTTTGTTGTTGCTTCTGTGGGTTCTTTTGGTTTTCCCTCTCATAAAGTTTGAAAGCTTGCATTGCTCCCGTGGCTTAGAACGACTAGGCAATGCTCTGCTACCCATCAGCACCAGATAGATCTGGTGTTGAATGAGGGAGACACTTGGGCTCTTGGACAAGGGGTGCTGAGGGTGCTTTGCAGCATCCCCAGTGTGCTCAGCTGGGGGGGGACTGAGCCCTCCCAGGCTTGCTTGTGGCCATAAAGAGTGTGATCTCTCACTATGTTGGCCCTGGTAATCTCTGACTATCAGTCATCCTCTTCTCATTTGGAAGGACTTTGACTTAATAATAATGAGAGATACATCAGCTTGAGTAATTTCTGTTTGAAGATATTAAGCTCTGTGAATACTGAAGAATATCGTCTCCTAAGCTTTTGAGCAGTTCTGACTGTAATGCAGTGCTGTTCTTGGAATGATTTGTTTCAACTATAGAGCCAGTTTAAATAGAGCTATTTAAGTATATGTTGCTGTTCCTCATACATCAAAAAGTGAAGTTCAGTGAATAATGAGTTATCATGGGGCACCACAATGAGATAAGAACTCATCATAGCTTTGCAATAAATGGCAATGTCATTAAAGGAAAAAAGACTTTTTGTGTATAAGCTTAATTGGAAAAGCCAGAAATCTTGAGTGGAGATGTTTAGCACGCTGACCAACTGGAATATATTGTAATAAGAGCACATTTCTGTGTGCAGAGGGTGTCCAAGATTTTGATTGCTGAGTGAGCCACATGGCTGTGGGATATTTTCCTATGTGTGCCTTTTATATAGATAAGTGACAGTACCTGATTTCTGGTCCTGGAGGGGAAATGTAGTGCCTTATTATTGAACAGCTTTCCAAGATGCAGCAGTTGTCATTAAAACTCAGCAGTGGACAATGGAGCTGTATTTGGCAGGTGTGGACTTTTTTTTTTTAAACTTTTAATGGCAATGACTTGCAGTTATGTCATGCTGTAGTTTTAAACTGTGCAAGGCGGTTTGACTCGTTTATGTTCTCATTCAGGTCTTTAACGTGCACACAGAAGAAGCTGGTTTCTGGGATTGCTGATTGGAGGTGGGGATGACCAGCCCTGGTGTACAGGGGTATTAGGCACTTGCTCTTTTACTGAGTTTTGTAACAAAGCTACTACGCTCGAATCTCCCTGTCTGCAGAATATGGGTCCATCCTGCAGTTCATAAAGAATTTTAAGAGGAATGATGTGCAAGACCCATGCTACTTTTCTTCCCTTTATGGTGCTTACTTTAACTTATTGCTTTTAGTAAGTAGAATCATTGTACCGCTGTGGTCTCAGTGATAGTTAGCAGGACACCACAATCTGCCCATCTGCAACAGCTCTGCTGGAAAGGTCTAATCTGCAGGAGCCCTTGTTTGCTCTTAAGGATGAAATGCAATTGAGCATCTGGTGAAGTCTGCTCTATGGTAGAAATTAACTATAAATATATACCTGGGGATTTTTTAATCATTAGGCTTAAATTGATTCTCTCCTACCAGTTGTAGGACTTCTAAAACCTGCTTTTTCTCCTTCCATAAGAAAAATACCAGTTTGGTGGGCAAATGCTATGCTATGGGTAAGATGTGGCAACAACAATGCATGAGGAGCGGTGCAAGGAGAAAGACAGCTTCCTGCTCTGCGTTGTTTCTGATTTTTTTTTTTCCCCTTCCTAATTATGTGGAGTTGGAAGAATGAGCTGGTAGGATATGAATGTTGCCATCCCATAATAAGAGTTGTGGTCATGGGTGCCATGCAAGCATGAAGCTTCAAGAGACTGTGATGTGTTTTGAGGACAGAGCAGGAATAATTCAGGCCTGCACATGGCTTTCTCAGGTAGAAGGTAAGCTAAGGGAATGTCTACAAAGCTAGTGCCCAAAGCTGGAATTGTGCTCCCTGTTCCAGTTAAACCAATACATAAACAAACCAGTTCACTTGATGTTCCCATTAATTTGGACTGCTTACCTTTCCAGTTTTTCCAGCTTGTGATTTGAGCAGAATGAGCCAGTAGGAAAAATGACAGTCTGGAACTGGCTTGACTTGTCTCTGTCTCTCCCCAGAAAGCCAGTTTCTTTTCTGCCACCAAAATAGGGACTGGCTCCACAGCTATTGTTCAGGACACCTGAGACTCCACAGCAAAATCATCTGCCACTGCCTAGAAAAGGGACAGTAAAAGAAAACTTGCAATCCTTTGCCAGCTCCTTCTGCGCCTCTCTACCTACTAAGGCTTTTCTCCACTGTACAAATGGTGTAGCAGCTGCAGCTTGAAAATCACTGGGGCTTTCCCCTCGCCTTGGGGTATTTAACTGTATCCAGCCCTGGCATCTTTACAAGCACAGGCAGCAGAAGCTGTGTGCAGGGCCAGTGTCACGTCTGTGACGAAGCGCACTGCTTTTGACAGCCGTACTCTGCCTGTGTCTGCTTCCAGCATGGCCACAGTGCACAAAGCGGGCTGGCCCATGGAAACACAAGTTGTGCTGTTCTTCTGACTTGAGGCCTTCAGGCCTGCGATGACCTTGAGCTTCTTGTCCCTGAAGATACTAGGGAGTACCAAGAATAAAAGCCTTTCCTTTTTAACAGAAAACCTTGGGTTACTGAGGGATCTCTGGGACTGGTTGGAGTGGGTTTTCCTACTGTGTGTGTGTGAGAGAGGGGGCATGGTAGGGAGAAGGAGACTGGGTAGTCAGTACAATATTTGATTTGATTGCGTAACTCCACTGCAGCGTGCTCATGACGTGTGTTTCTGACTTAACCAAGAAGGACTGAAGGTGCAAAGCCCCTCCATGTCCTCCCTGTTCCAGGAAGTCCTGACAAGCTTCTGGCTAAACAGTCAACAAGTCCACAGAGTCCCTTTGGTGTTTTGATGCCCGTGGAAAGAGAAGTTGGCAGTGGGAGTCATTTTCTGGCTGGGTTGCTGACTGTGACAAAAAAAAAGTCAGCTTTCTTGACCTGGAATGACACCGAGGCTGTGTGCAAGCTGGAGAATACAGCCAGTGGTCTTTCCCTTATGCCTTGGGTCTTTTGAAAGAGATTTCTTTGGTATCAAAGTAGACCCTAACCTTCCATGGGATCTCCTGGTTGAATTCAGAGGTCCATAGCTGAGATCTGAGGCCTGCCTTCTCCTCAGGCTCACTTCACTATCAATTTTTATATAGCTCTGCATAGGGCACTAGTATAGACTTTGACGTACCATATGCTCACCCATCACTAGGGGCTCCATGCTTTTGTATGCTGCCTGTGTATCAGTGCATACAGCTGGTATGCTCACCTCCCAAAAATGTTTCTTTTGTTTCCTTGATATTGCTAGAAGCCATTCTCAAGTACGTTCTTCCAGACAAAATAAAATGAAACCTGTGAATCTCAAACTTGGAATCTCGAAGAAGACCAAGTAAGGAAATTGTATCTTTGGCAGCACCGAGGCCCTCTGACACAAAAGATCACAGCAGTGATCCATGTCTCTTGAGACTTTGGACATCAGGGGCTGGATTTCTCTTCTTATACTGAAGGTTGCCAACCTCTGACCAAAAGAAAGAGGGGGCAAAAAAAAAAAAAAAGGAAAGAAAGAAAGGAGTTGTTTTCATTGGAAAAAGAAAGAAGGATATGCTGAAAACCTGTAACTGAATTGGCTTGAACTTATGATCAAAACTCTTGCAGTAATTGGCTGTGATCTACTATAATGTTCACACATTGTACTGGGGTGGGTTTGTTTGCTGCTGGCTTGCCTTTTTAGTGTTGTGTGTGCACAAAGTGGAGGGAATAGCATGTCAGGTGGCAAGAGGCAGGAAACAATCTCCTACATGTGCATCTAAGGGACTGACGTTCAATGACTGGCATTGGGAGTAATCCGCGGCTTAGACCAGTAAAAAAATAAACTGAGTAAATGAAGCTGCTAGAGTTGTTTAGTGTGCGGAACAGAGCCTGGCAGGGGAGATGCTGGCTGCAGCATTGCACATCTTCCTGGCCTGAGTGATGTTGTGTCAGGGAATTGGACAGCCTGAAATCCTCTGTGTTGGTTCTGAATCTGGCATATGTGATAATTGAGATTTACTGTAGGTTCCAGTGGGAGAAATGGAGAGGACTGCAAACTCCCAAAAGGTTGTTTGAATGCTATGTGTACTTGTGTGAGGAATACCACCTGGGAAAGGGGTATCCTCCTTCTTTAGAAGGAACTAGAGATCAGCTGAGACCATTTGCTCTAGCGTTACATAGTAGTGTAAAACTCAGTCATGGGATTTTTATTTTTGAATAGTTAGCAAACTGGGGAGTAGTGATAGAAGTGATTAGAGCCATGATTAACTGTGTTCCTTTTGATTTTGTGGCTGAACCAAAAATGTGGGTTGGTTTGAACCGGAAGATGAAAATTTCTTTTGCTAACATGAAAAATTAAGATTTTGGGTAATCCTAAAACCAAGTATTTTGGATTGTCTAAACTCCTTTAGGTTAAAGAGTAAGTGATTGAAAACAGTTTTCTAGTTGTAGAGAAACAGGAATCTTAAGGGCTGTTCATTGAATTAAAATGGATTTCAGTCCTCCTGAATCCACATTTTGCTGAACATAACATGGGACAGATTCACCTGCCGAGGGAAAGGCAGCTATAGTCCCCCCAGCTGCTCACTACACTAGCAGCTAGAATCTCTCCTGTATCACGGGGGTGTAATCACAACCGTTCACCTCCCTTATTCAGAGTAGTGCTGTGCACACCCTAGAAATAGTTCTCCAGACCAAAAAACTTTCCACATCTATAACAGACAGATAAAACTGGAAGTCAGTCACAGTGAGAAACAGAGCTGGTTTTTTTCCAAAGAGCAGTGTGCGTGTGGAAGGCAAGTGAAAATGATTCCCTAACGAAAAAGCAGTAAAAGAGCTAAAGAGCACAGCTAAACAAAGGTCAAACCTTGTAGACTGAATGCAGACAGAGGCTAAACCTATTTGCAGTACATACAGAGAGTGCACTATAAAATGAAGGTGGCCAGCCCAAGGAATATTACCATGCATATATATGTAGATAATATATGCAATCATATATTCTGAAAGCCTGTCATCAGAACAAATTGCAAAGCACAGAACGTGCACAGGAGTTCAAAAAGACGTAGCTGGAGAACATAATACCAAGATCACCACAGAAACAGTGTTCCTTGGGGGTCACTTTGTTTAAAGCAACCCTTTAAGGCTCTACAACGCATTGGCAAGCAAATTCACAGAAAGTGAATTTCCAAATAGGTGCTGGAGCTAGGTACAGTGAAATTTCAAGTGCATGAATGCAGAAAGGATTGGTACCAGCCTTCTAAAAGCAAAAAAATAAGCCCCCTCAGATTCACCTGCTGGGCACAAGATCAGCCTGTGCTGGCATGTCTATATAAAGTTCCATACTATTCAGTAGTGCTTTGCTATGGAACAGAAAGTCTCATGAGCCTGATTGGAAACACTCTGCAAATGCAGTTTTACAAATGTATGTGCTAAGCAGCGTTTTTAAAGAATACAAGAAGCATTTCAAGGAAGAGTGGATTAAGGAAGTTGTGTGAGATAGTGATACAGGTCCTTGCATTGCAACAGTGTGTATGATCCATGCTGTGTCCCCCTTGTCCCTGAGATATGAAGCAAAAGGTGAAAGTGTTACAAATAAGTGTTACTGATTCAATGTAGTTATCGACCAAGTTATTAGCATATGGTTCTGGTTTAAAGAAATAAATGCTATTTTGAACTGTTGTCTGTATACAGAAGGTCTAAATGAGGCCACCTTGAGAACTCTCTACCCCAGTGTGGTTACATGAGGAAGGTACAGAGATGAGAAGACTTCCGAAAGAGGAAATCACGTCTAGACTTCAAAATGCCAGTTCTCAGTTTTGTTTTAGGTGGTGATATCCTGTCTGGTATCTTTGAGCCTGTATGGAGGAGAAGTAATTGACTGAGAGAAGGAAACAGTCAGTAACATAAGGAGATGCAATGTATCATTTCAGAGTAAAAGTTCCCAAACTTTCACATTGAAAATTGTCACCAGCCCTCAAAATTTGTCACAGACTAGAAAGGTAGTGTGTATTTTATTGTCTGATAGTGTATCAATTTAATACCACTGGCCAGCAGTGATGGAAAATGTTCTTGTGAAGGCGGTCTGCATGGTCTTGACTAACTTGCATGCTGTAGCCAATGTGCCACCTTCATACATTTTATGTTGAAGGTTAAATATTTTGGCTTCTTTCATATTTTTAGCTGTCTTGGGGGCTGGGATGGATGTGCTGATTCCCAGGGTTTTTTTATAGGTGACTTGATAAATGTAAATATAGAACATCGGACCTAAGGAGTTAAGTTCACTATTTCTGGTAGTTCAAATTAAGTTCCCCCAGTTTTGCATACTTTTCCTGTGTGTACTGATGTTGGGGGTGTGTGTGTGTGTGTGTGTCTCAAACTCAGGAGGAAAACAATTATTTATGTTGTTTGTGGTTAACCTACAGAGCAGTATTAATGGTCTGTAAAACCTCTTCAGATAGTTGACTCAATAGAAGCTTTTGAGAGACTATTTAAACTTGAAAGAGAAGTTCCATGAGAAGATGGGATAAGACGGAGTTAAAATCATCAGGAGAGCGAGTTGGTGTGCATATGAAGATCCTCTTGTGATGCATTCGTGGGAAGTAAGAAGGCAGAGGAGTGTGTATTTAGGTGCTGAGGGGAAGAAGGCATTAAATGGAACCAAAAATCTTCAGTACAGCTACTTCTTTCACTCAGATGACAGTGGCGGTCCATGCTTGGATGCAAATACTGGAAACTTTGCTTGAGGTGCAAATAATTGCATTTTGTATTCCTCAAATTCAAATATGCTGGAGTGTTTTTCTGGGCAGAAATGATAGTGTAACACTTAAAACTTCAAATGGATCCTTACAGCCATCGAGATAATTATATTTGTAATGTATAAAAGTTGTGCTTGAAAACAAGACTTGATGCTGTCATGTATCTTCTGTCCCTTCCCATCGGCACACATTCACTCACAAATAAAGTCTGCCTCTTTACAGAGAATAACATAAGTGAACAAATGTTACAAAAAAGTCAGACTTGGTTGGATTTCTCTTCTTTTTTTTTTTTTTTTTTTTTTTTCCCTCTGGACTGTTAATATATTTTAGCATATTTTCATATAGCAAATTTTAATTAAGTAATTTTACATAACACTGACCTGGGGCTTTCCTAGTCTTAGAAGAGGAAGGCAATGCAGTTACTCTGAAAACTTAAATAGTCCTAGTAAAATTTAGCTGTTTTTCCTATGCTGTCAAGTATCGAAATTTTCACCCCAGTCCTTTTATTGATGGACAGGCATTGTTTTTTTAATTATTTAATTGTGTAAGCTTTTTTGGTAGGCATTTTAGGGGTATCCCAAGCTTTCTTTTACTCCCGTATGTTTTCATGATTATTTTCATCCATACTGCAATAGTTCTTGCAAGAAAACTGTCAGTGTTTGCCTTTCTCTCCTTTGCAGTTTCTCAGAGAAGATGGAGTGTTGCATTTTTTGTTGTTTTTACTTCTGGTATCGCAGCAGAAAATAAAAGCAAGTCGCTTTTCCCCCACATTTGTGTGTGCCCACAAATAGACACACATGCACACTCTTTCTCTCCCACATGTGCGCATGCATGCAAACACACACAAGGAGTTTGTTCTTGCTTGTGCACAGCCAAAAGAGGCCGGACACGGCTGTCTTCAGCTCAGTGGAAATTGGCACCATCCCATCTCCAGTAAACAACAGCCTGACGTCAGCTCACGCAGTGGTGATAGCACTATAACTTGAGAGATTTTTCAACTGGCCAAGCTGTTGAAAGGCTATCACTGGGTTTGATAATCTCTGGCTGCGCTTGAGAGAAATTGGTGCAAAGGTGGGGGGAGGAATGGTTGGTTAATGACAGAAATAATAGAGCAATTCCTGATAACTTTGTATGGGATGGAGAGGTGATTTTTAAGCCTTGCACTGAAGGGTATTTTGATTCCCACCTCAATGGCTGCAGTTGTTCTCTCCAGTGTTATTCCAGGTTCTTAAATCCTGGCTGCTCTGTAGAATTCACATTCGCTCTGTGTTGGAAGTCAGAGAACAATTAAAGTGCCATATAACAATCAATCAAGCAGATGATGAAATTTGACTTTTCTATTGTGTTGAATTAAGCACTTTCATTATGATTTTAATTCCTGATGTTTGCTTTATTCAGTTGTAGATATAGTTCAAAGAACTGAGCCTGGTGATGCTAAGATTTTTACTAGTTTCTGTATATTCGATTTCTATTACTGGGATATAAGTATATAAGTTGTTGAGGCCTCAAATTGCGACCACAACACCCAGAAAAGGTTGACTTGAAAGATACTCGGTTATTCATCATTATCAAATTAGGCTAGAATAAAGGTACCATTTTGTGGTGCTGGTTTCAGATAAGGCCTTTAGAAAAATAGCTGTTTTCCTGCAATGCTACAAATGCCTTGACTGCAGAGTTAGCGAAGCCTCTGTTGCATTTCTGAAACAGAGCCACTGTGACTTAAATTTAATAACAGATGGTTCTCCTCATAACCCGACAGTTGAAAGAGACTTTTCTATTGTTCAGTACTACCACTGAAAACACATTTCCATTATGAACTTACAGTACTCTTATGCCAAAACCAACAGTTAAAAATGAATGGTTTGCTCTGGTAACAGGACAAAACAAACATGAGAATCATTGTGTTCTGTGACAGAAAATTGGAATATTAAAGTAAAAAAAGTTGATAAGCCTACCAGAATAACTATTTGATGGGCTATTCTTGAATCAATGACACTTCCAAGCAAATGTTTCAAGGATATAAAGAGTAGTACATCGACTTCTGCTTTGTTTCTTGTACTGCTGAAAAGATAGCAAAAAGTTCATATTCCATCTAGGTCCTGTCACAAGGGATTTACAGAGTTTTGTGAAATCCTGGAACAGAATGTGAATAACTGCCAATATTAACATTTTCTAATGTACAATTTTTTACATCTGCTTTTAGGGTATACTCAGACTAGGTTAATCATAAAATCTGCCTTAGTAGGGAGGGACAAGAATGTGAGAGGGAAAGAAAAATTGGACATTCTCTGGGATGGTGTCCATCCTGTTAGTAGCTTTTGAGCCTTTTGACCAAATCTGATGGAGATGCACAAGTCTCAAAGATTCACAGCTTCCGTGAAAGTGGGCAAGAAAGCGAGGATCTGGCTGAGCCCATACTTCTCAATGAATTCATAGAGATCAAAAGCAAGTGTGGGAAAGATCTGTGCATCTTGTTAAGAGAACAACACAACTGGGATTGCTGATCTTGCAGAGGGGAAGGAAAGGGTGAACAGCAGCTCTTTCAAAACCAGGAAGGTCCTGACTTTCTGTGAGTCTGACTGGCCTTGGAGACTCATGTGGCTGCTTGACATCCTGCTCCCCAGAGGGGCTGGCTTGTGGCAGGGCCTGACCATTCTTGATTTATGAGAAAAGCCCAGGACTGTTTTAGAAGAGAGCAGAAGCCAAGCAGTCAGAAAGCTTGTGCGCAAGAGCTTGCAGTAGCACAAGGGTTAACAGCTCAGGTAAGGAATTTGTTCAAGAGGAATTGGCTGGAGCCGAACTTTCCTAAATCTCAGGCTAAATAGCCAGGCTGGCCATAGGTGAGCTGACGACTGGCTGTGGGCAGAATCAGAGCTCTGCTGCAGCGCAGGAGATGTGAGAGGCGGGTGGTGAGGCCCCTGGAGCCGCATCAGTGTGGCGAGGTGGCCTTTCCCCAGCTGCAGACTTCTTACATTTCAGGGCCCGCGGGCAACTCCAGCATCACAACTTTGGCCCCATGCAAATCTGAACTTGCCAGTGTGTAGGAGAAAGGCAGGCCTCTTCAGTTGTCCTTCCCAGGCAGGTGTGACGCGGGCTGGGCAGTGTTACCTGTGTACAAAGTTTGGAGCAGGTCGCCTTAGGTCTGTTTATTATCTCTTTCCTTCTCTGTGGTCTGGTGGCAGGCTGCTAGACTGTCAGTGCCTTCCCTACAGCCTGCCTCCTTTTTGGGGGTCTGGTTTGTGCCTGGGGAGGGTGAAATTGTGGCTTCTAGGACTGCAAAACTCTTACAGCGGGCTTAGCTGAGCAGGGATCTCGTCCTAGGTCATTTCATCAGTACTGTGCATTGCATGGGTCTTGTCACAACCCCCAGCAGAACTTCCCCTTCCAAAAACTGTACCAGCAACTAGCAAAGGCAGTTAATCTCTCGGCTGCAGCCTCACTGAAGATCTGTTATGCCATGAGTGGGAGGAGACGTGCAGTAGGAAAGTTCCTTTATGTTCTTTTTTTTTTTTTTTTTTCCTTCCTTTACTGTCTTTCATCTTGTCCAACCAGCCTGCTACTGCCCTAAGTAGGGAGATGAGCTGGTGGGAAAGGCCTGTGCACTTTGCCTCTACCTCCAAGTGGGTAACATTTGCATTTGCTGCCAGTGGTAGGAGTTAGCCAGAACTGCTCACACTAGCCTTGACCTAAACTACAAGTCAGAGACAGGTTGCAGCATGTTTCCTCTTGCCAGGAACCTGCAGAATGGCCTTTTGGATAGCCAGCCCTGTTTGGCTCTTTTCTTCATGTAACTAAGTTTACTGGATGGCTGTTGAGGTTATGTTTCACTTTGTGTTGAGTGAAGCATTAAGTTTAGCTTTAATGTGGCCAGGGATCCAATAATATGGAATTTTAACCAGTTGCAAAAAATCTTGAATTTGCTTTTGGTTTTATGGAGATAGTCCTGAAAAAGGCTCCCATATAGGCTGATCTGTTATCAAGGTGTAATTTTGGTGTGATTTTGTCATGCATCTTAAAAGGAATTATCCTTCCTCAAAGATTCAGCAAAATCTTGTGGTCAGCCCCTTAAAAGTAATGTTGCAAGGCTTCTAAAGAAATGATACTGGGTACTTCTCTTTGCTCTCTGATTATTTTTTGATCCTTGCAGGTTAATATTTTCAAGATTTCCATGTAACATAAGGGGCTAAAAACCAAATGAAAAAGAGTGAAGCTGCAGTTCTTATTTAATCACTTCTCAGTACTTGGCAACACTGCATGCTCCTGCCTTTGCCCCTCCTGTGCTTCTACGATGGTTACAACTTTTCTGAATAGTAAAGAATCATCATAAGGATGGGCTCTCTCCATACTTGATCACAACGTGAGATGGGAGCAGACTGCACAAACAGCTCTGGGCAAGACAGAGAGAGGGAGGATTCTTACCAGCATTTACCACTGCAGCTTTGCTGCTTTGTAAGGCAAGAGCTGCTCCCTGACCTGTTCTGTGTCTGCTACAGCATGCACATCAGCGAGTTTAATGAGGTGGAGGACAGTCCCCAGTAGATCTTGGGGATTTGGGGTTTTCTTGTTTGTTTTAAGACACTCCTACAAAGTGAAGGAGCAGAATTACTCTGCAACTTGCATCGGCTCCATCTAAACTCAAAAATCCAAGAGCGATTCCCAGGTTTGGTTTCATACCTTGGCTAGGTCCTCACAGCTTATTGGCATAAAGTCTGGGTTTCCAACCAAAGGAGACCAGCAAGAGCAAAAAGAAAGGGAGCCACAGTGATCCCGCTTCATAGCTTAGAGATAGCCACCATGGCCTGCTCCTTCCTTTGTTGTGTGTTTTTTTTTTTTTTTCTCTTTAATTATTATTTTTTCTCCCAGTGGGCACAGGATCCTATGGAGCATATGATGCCTTCGCATCCCCTCCCTTGCTCATGTCACTGAACAGAAGACCAGTCCCACCCAGAGGCATCCCAAAGTTCCCCACAGCCTTTTTCTCAAACTGGAAAGGTTCTCCTTCTTGTTTGGCCTTTTTAAGGGTAGTATCAAGCACACAAAACTTACTGATTTCTTCTTGTTGGCAATGCCATGAAAGCCCAACAGGGAGGAGGAAATCAAGAAAACCAGAGCAGAGGGTGGGGTAAACTGATGAGCAGGAGTAATCAGACTTTTATGGATCTACACAGAGCAAAACAGGGATTTGTATGCTATTTGGACAGTCAGGCAAAGTACACAGCCCTCTGTTCAGCTCCATGGTACTGCTGCTGCCTGTCGAGGCCCTCCAGTTTTACATGTGCTAATGCCTTGTGGATTTTTTTCACTCTGAATAAAACAGTATGGTTAAAAAAAAAAAAAAACCCAAACAAACACAAAAAAGGTCTTGCAACTGAAATGTCTGTTTCTACCACTAAAAACTCAATTTTCTCATTACTACAATAATGTGTTGAATTAAAATGGCTGAAGACCTTCTTTGATTATAATACTGATTTTATTTTTCCTTTTGGTAGCAATAATAGTCAAGCAATGGCATGCTGACAAAGACAGCTTTGAATGAGTAGCAGTCCTGAGAGGTGCCATCCTGCTTCCTCCCCAGCCCCATCTCCCAGTTCTTGATGACGAAAACAAGTTGCTGCCTCTTCAAGATTTTTCTTGTCCTTTCTGTTGGTGACAGGCGTAAGTGTTAGTAACATCTGCTGGCCCAAGCTTGCTTCCTCCTGCAGCGCTGGTCTCTGGCAGGACTGCGCAGAGGAGCCAGGAGCCGTGGGCACCCTGTGCCAAGCACCCAGTGTGGCTTCACCAACCAAAGCCTTCAGCAGAACTGCGTCTGCAATAGCAGCAGCACAGGCTTGGCATGGCTGGCCGGGCTCTGCTTATCTCGTGGTGGTTTCTTAGGCCCTAATGCTCACAAGTGGCAGGGCTTTTTTTCTTTTTCCTTTCTTTTTGAATAATGAATGTTATTTTAGGCAAAACAGCCAAGGGGGATAAACAGATCAACATGTGCATCTGAAAACATTTTTCATTAGCTTTAACTTAAAAAGTTACTATAAATGACAGATATTACAAAGAACACTTTTCTTTCACAATTCATTCTTTAACTTGCTTCTGCATTTCAACAACATTTTTTGAGCCACTAGTTTTTCTTTTTTTCTTTGCTCTGTCCGGTTTCTTTGGTGGTGGCAGTATTTTCCAGAGCAACTGGGAGGGAAAGTATATATGTATGTATTTTAACAGGGACATGGCATCTGTAAAGTCACAAGAACATTAGTAGACTGTAAAGACAGATGCAGACCCTGCTTTATTTATTTTGTAGTTTTTTGCTCCAGAGCTGGCTAGGTTTCCCTTTGGATGGAAGGGACAAAAAGTATTTTGGTTTGTTTTGCTTTTTGAAAGTAAGGCATAGGTTTCTCTGCTGCCTCCTAAGACTGGTTGGTTGTTTACTTTTAATATTTTTCATCAAATTAAAAAAAAAAAACAAACCCTAAAGGAATATGTGGAGATTTGGTCTATTTCATGTCACAGGTGAAGCCAATGGAAAAAAACCTTATGTACATCTAAGAGTAAAATTTATCTCAGACTTGTCAGCTCCTAACAAGTAGTGATCTTACTGCTCGCTCTTAGGTTGTATAGAGCCTGCGATAGACAGAGGAAAAATAGGCAGTAATGCGATGCTGTACTTCAGATGCATTTTTTTGGGGGGGGCGGGCGGTGGGGAGTTCCTGAGGTTATTTTTTGTGCGATTTCCTGACGTGAGAAGTTTTAAAGACTCTTGTAATGATTTATCTGGAGATTTTCTTCTAACAACATCAAGAGGCAGCCTGAAATTGTACTATCCTATACTTCACTCAAATCAGCCTTATACAATAATCCAGTTGTTTCTTCCTTCTGAGCACACACTGACTGTGTGCAGCAATGATCCTGGAGTCTGCAGGCGTTTGCACAGAAAAGGACTTTCGTGGTTTACTTTTGCTTTCTCTTCCTGTCCCCTCCATTTTCATATATGTTTTTTTAGAAGGCTGAATTTCTGGTGGACTACTTATTGCAAGATCAGTGGAAAGTGAAACTGTTTTGGGGCTTGTTTTGTTAATTCTTTTGGTTTTCATATGGCGCTCTATCAAAGGCACTGTTCTTAAGAAGAACCCAGTGGACTGAGAAATTAAAGGTGTCAATCGATAAAAATGAAAATCTGAACTTTATCTGTAGGAAATATTAATGAGAGAAGCTGAGTATGTCTTCCCCCCAACC
>WAAD01039747.1:193404-227869 GCA_013389945.1 Fregata magnificens
TAACCCTGAAGTACCTCTAGTAGCTGAAAGTGAAAAGATTAGAAATCAAGTTGATAATACAGTTTCTCTTTGAATGCTTCCTCTAAATGTTTAATACTGCGTCCCTGAGGAAGTCCCATTATTAAAGCTGCGTGACTATGAAATCACCTTGACTCTGAGGGGTAGATATTTGAGAGTTCTGGGGATTTTCTTCGTCTGACTCTTACAGCTTCCTTTCATTACAATGACTACAAAGTTCTTTGCAAAACATGCCCCTCAGAGTTTATATCATCTCCAGTCAAGTCAAATTGACAGGGGCAGCAGGAATTAGCATGTGTACTCTAGGTGTATAAGCCCAATCATGTTACTAACTGATCCTAAAGGTTCCTGTAAACTTTTTCCAAAGGGTTTTAGAGCTTGTTCACAAATAAATGCTGAAGAAGGGTTTCTGTGCTTTTCAGACACCTTTTTCCTCATGCTGCATTAATAACGCTAACAAAAATAACTCAACAGTGCATACTTCTAATAGACTTAATCACAGAAGATCCTAACACGCTTTGCTAACGATATATACTTGAACATGGGAACTGTTCCTCTCTCCTCTGACACACAGCCTGGCGTGGGGTGGAACGCAGCAGCTGTTTGACAGCACGACAGCACTTGAGGCATTGGGATGAGAAGTAGGAGAACTCCACTGTGTCCTGAAGAAACTACGAAGAATTTAAGGTAACCCAAAATGGAAGCTGATCAGGACATGAGGGTTTAACAGTTGGCTGATTTAGAAGTTTCATTTCTCTGCAAAGTGCATGCTGTTGGTTTGGTGTTTTTTTTTTTTTTCTTCCCTCCCTCCCCACCCCCCCCAAGGTATGAAAACCTGCTTGTTCTTTGGTTCAACTTTACTTACTTCAGGTTTGGTTATAGGGCAGTTAGTGGGCCAAGGCATGGGGTATGCAGGGTGATGTGCAACGTGCTCTGCCTTATCCCCTCCTATATGGATAGCATGGTATCTGCTTTGAAAGTGGAGTTATCTGTGTCGCATAAGGCCATCTTATGCCTCCTTCAATATCTACACAGAGAGTTGTTAGGCTGTAAGATACCATGCTGCAGATATGCAGCCAGGTGACTGTATACCAGCTTCCCTGGGGGTAGGCAGTCCGTGAGAGAGAAGATCAGTGCTGCTACATCACTACCAGTTCTAGTATCTGCAGCACTTGGATCTTTCCCTGGGGGCCTCTCCTTTGCGTATTGACCCAACCTGACCCTGCTTGCCTTGCAGGAACTGCCTAGATCACAGCTAAACGTGGTATGGCTGTAGGCATGAAAGTGTAAGGTCTGACACTGATTGTATCAATGAGCAGGAAGCCTTAAACTGCTCTATGTGTTCTTAATGAATGCTGAAGCCAAAACATTCATGCATTTCTCTTTTCATCTATTATCAGTAGAGCATATTTAACAGTTGTTTGAAAACTACATGATAAAAAAAAAGGCCAAAACCCCTTAATTAAACCGTTTCCAAAGCGTTGTTCTTATTCAGGATGGGCATGAACATGGGCAGAATACCCTCATGGTTTTCTGACAGGATCATTCAGCCTTAAATTGAAGTGACCTCATTCTGGAGGGATGCAAGGAGCTCAGCCTCTGAATTTTTTCTTGCCATGGTTGCTGATGATTTTTATACTGTTAGCAAGACTTTTGGTGGATCATGTACCAAAAAGCTTGTAGGGACAAAAATTACCTATGAATTCACCAAAGGGAAGCTATGTGTGTGTAGGTTCCAAGGAGAAGAGGATGTCTTTGGATTTTGGTTACTTCAGCTTGGGCTTTGGTGTGCAGTTTCAGTGTGGTCCCTTGAGCTGCCACTCTCTGACAGTGAGTTCACATTTCAGCTTTTTTTCAGTTGATGTGATTTTGCATACTGGGTCAAATTTTTTCCTTAGTTATGATCAGACAGTGTTGATGGGTTTAGTAGGGCTGGTTTTGGGGTATAACTCAAGGTATAATGTAGTCCTTTGTGTTTAGGTATACATGAGCACAGAAATATTTTTAGTGACGTGTTCCCACTTGAAGTGCATGCTCTTCTTAAAGCATTGGTTTTGTTTGGTTGTATATACCAAAAATGCTTTCTCTTCTGTTTTCTTTCTGTTCCAGAAACTGACGGGTCAAAGATCTGTTTGACTTCAGGTTTTCTTTTTCATAAATTTTCCATTACCTTAGTATTTCCTGGGGTGAATTGGGCAAATTTCAGCACTGATTTTAATGAGCCTGGGATAGAAGTTAGGCATAAATGTCACAAAATTCACTATCTGTGCATGATTTCAAAACTAAACCAAGCAAAACTGAGCAGCTTTGTTTTCAGATCTGACGACAACTCAAATTGCAAAGCAAAGCAAAAAGAAAGTCTGGTACTTCTAATGCTGCTGAAGTTAGTGCAGCTTTTGAAGCCACCAGCCACTAAAACATGCTGACTACTCCAAGGAGATGATGATGTTTTTGGAAGTCAGCTGAACAGTTGGTGTGAAACTTGGGCCCTGGAAAGTCAGCTGCTACTGACTGTAATGGAGTCAGTGTCACCTGCCGCCCCTTTTTTTTTTTAAAGGGTTTAGACTCAGTGTGTAAAGGGGGTAGAAGATATTTTCCTTCACATAACTGGAGATATGGGTGTGTGACTGTAAGAGTTGCCACTGCCCAGAGGCAGAGACTTGCGGTAATTAAGCAGGAGCACAGACACCTAAAGAGAGAGAGAATTACCAATAACTAGACATACAAAATTAAATCAAACTGGTGATTCTTGTTTCAGGTAGTGACTGTACTGGTTTCACATGGCAGAGACAGTGTACACAGGGAGTGTTAGGTTATAGTGCCAGCAATAGCTTTCCAAGTACCACTCAGACAGCCACAATTGATTGATTTTGCGCCTCTAATTTTGACTTCTTTTGATCAGTGGGAAAAACAGATTTCTATAGGCCAAGGGACCAAACCCCACTATCTTGCAGTTGCAAGTAAAGCCTGGTTCTCTCCAAACTGCATTGCGAGTTGTTGTATCATGCATGACTCATGGCCTAATTAAACAGTCTCAAAAAGAATACAATCCCAGCATTAGCTGCATTTTTACGAAGCATATGCAAGTATTTTTCTGTCTCTTGGAACGTCAGATACATGGTGTTAAATCATCTGCCTGCCTGACATTAAATTGCCAAACCATAAGTGATATCTGTCATGAGTGTGTAGGACTGGGCTGTCCTGTGAGCACGCTGGATGGCTGCCTAGGATGGCTGGTTTGGAAGGGGAAATTTCTAGGGCTTATCAACAAGTACCCGCACCTAAGTGTTAATTGGGCCCTCACTTCTTAGATGTGCATGTCTGGATGAGTGTATGAGAAAAAACAGCTATGGAAAGTAAAGCTTCCTATTCTCTGTGCGAGTATAATGGAGGAAGGAAGCAGCAAAAAGGACTTTGCTTAGCAGAATAACTGTTCATTTTAGGGGGTACTGTGCCTGTGAAGTACAGCATTTTGGGATGCATAGTCTAAGTGTCGTCCCGTCCTGTGTCGTCCCCCCCAATATGGTTCTTGGTGAAAAGCCAGACCTACTATAGGTAAAATTTCCATCTGTGATTCTCTTGCTTCTAACCTGGTTGAGCTCTTAGATCTCCTAACTCACAACTTTGAGTCTCTGCCTGCGGCACAGAACTGTTTGTGCGCCTTGCGCTCCTGTTCACTCATCAAAAACCAGTTGGTGCCAACAGAAGTCCCTTTCCAGACTGAGATGCTCTTAAATGAAACACCTAATTTTTATTGTTTGGTACCTAATGTTTTATGACTACAAACTGTTGTGAGACCATCAATGACTTCAGAGACTTCCATCCCTTTGAATTATCCTCTTTTTGGATGTGTTTGCTTTAACTCTTGCCTATGGTATACGTACTTCCATCTTTTCTCTGCTGCCCCAAATTTGTCATGATTATGCTACACTAATACCTTTTTTGGCTTTCAAAGCTGTCTTGTGTTGTTTTTTCATTTGGGTTTACTGGTTTCTTTAGAGGGGAAAATTTTTTGGTTAATACTTAACCTACCCAATAGCGTAGGTTCTTTGCAGAATAATTTTTTAACAATCCTCCCAAAACAGGTGTCTTCCAGTGGACTGGAATACAGGAGAGGAGAATAGGGGGTGTGCAGGATGGGAGGGCAACTCAGGAGACCCGAGTTGAGTGCCCAGCCCTTAAACATTCCCTTTGCTGTATTGCATTTGTTATTCCCTTCACTCCGTTTAATTTCTGATGATTGTATTTCCTTTTCCCATCCCTCTGACGTATCTGTTTAGCTTCTAAGATGTGTGGCACAGAATTGCTTGTCCAGGCATGGATGTATGTGCAGAGCAGGACCCCAGTGAATCTCCCAGCTCGGGGAGAGGACAGCAGTGCCAGAGTTACCGTGCTGCAGCTGCCGTGATTATATTCCCATCTTGGGAGCCTCTGTATTTGAGGCTGCTTGTCTCTAGGTAACTCCTCGATGTAGGAACAAGAAAACCACACTCCTCTGCAAGTTGCTGCAGCACATATAACCTCTTAGGAGCATCATGCCACATGCAGTCCTCTCCTTCCCCGAGGCTCCGTGATCACTTTGGCCCATATTACACACGCTGTCTAGGGAGGTGTACTGCTGGTTACTGGGAGCCCCACTCCATTAACCAGACCCACTGGGGTGACGTTGCTGTCACTCCTTTTCTGGTGAGATTGAGGGGATTTGCTGGCCTGTCCGCAGGTGTTAAAATGATTGGCTACTTCACTTCTGTCTCGACAGATTTCCCCCTGAAAGCGATGTAGCGCTGCAGCTGCATCTGGCTCAGGGTGGCGTTGCCTAATCCACGTGCTGCTGTGAAGCCTCCTGGCTTTTGCCATCTCTGGGAAAACTACTTCTGTAATAGTAATCTGCTGTATCTGACTTACAGCTGCAGGCTGCTTTCTTTTTTTCCTTCCTGCTGCATCCTTCTTACCTTTATTCAATAACTAGCGAGTAGGTGCTTTCTGTAGTTGGTGCTTTCCTCCCCTGTTCCCTTGCTATATCAAGCGCACATCACATGATAGCAGGCCTCACCCAGACCCAAGTGGCTGCCTATCACAGCGTGTCGTCAGCTGGCACCGTTCCCAATTCTCCAGAGCTGGCAACTGTCCTTTTTTCTTTGAGCTCTGATAACGGGAACAGATTAGCAGTGGGAGCAGGCGGAGCACTGCTTTATGGGACTTTACTCCTGTATACCTCCGGTTTTCCACAAATCTTGCCAAATGAGTTTCCTGATCGTGGGCTATGTAATTTGCTATGCTCCCCTTCCCTGCCCCCACCCATTTCCTGACATCACTTTTATTTTAAATCCTTCTGTAGCAGTGGTCCAGTTCTGCTGGAGCACTCCACCCAGGACTTCCGAATGCAGTAAATCTTGCTGATCAGGGGACTCATACAGTGTACGGAGCTAGAAAAACTACAAAGCTTTGTTGAGCTTAGGAAAGAAATCCTAATAAAATGATTAAGAGTATTGAACTCTTTTTTTTTTTTTTTTCCTTTCTTTTTTTCTTCCCATACTGTGTAAACTTCATTTGGTAAGGCTGCTCTACCCTAAGTAGAAACAAACAAACGAAAATCTTAGTTTGTCTCTACTGCAATCTCCTGCAGCGATTTATAACTGATCTGGCATAAAGAAATAAGTAAAATACATTCTTATTGCTTTAAGTGAGCCACTTGCGGTGCCTTTCTAGACTGTCATCATCATCTTACGAAATGCCATGGGCAGTGTTTAGTTTGCCAGTGGTTATACCGTCTGGCCTCAGAGGTAGGAGTTGGTCGTTCTGGGGCTGAAACTGTCCAAGGCAAAGGTTTGCAGTGCTGGTGATTATGGTAATCTCTTGGCAATCTCACTGACATATACTATGCTAAATGAGGGGTTTTTTTTATTCCTAAGGAAAAAGTTGGAGCCCCCGCTGGCATTATGACCAGCTACTTTTCGCTGGAGGTCCCTAAGATCCAGGATTTCCTTACTTTCCTGACATTTGGGCTTGTCCCATGTGCCTGCTGATTCATATCATAAAAGTAGACACAGGCTGGGTTTTGTTCTTTGCTTTTCTGTTAAGCATGGACACTGGGAGTAGAAGGACATGTCAAATTTTGAGCATCATTTTTGCCAGTGTAAAGTCAAAGTCTTCCAGCTGCATAACTGGGAGAGGGATCAGATAGATTTGAGTCAGATGTGTTTATAACTGGTCCCAGCATGCTCCTGTTCGTAAGAAAACTAATTTATTTAAACAGTGGGCAATTGATGGTATTTATAGCCCAGTACTATGGGCTACAGGATTAATAAGCAGTGTCCTGTAGGACACCTGCAATTTGCTGCCCTGAAACACTGCTTGGGATCAAAGTGCCCTTCTGCCATATTGCCTGTGAGCTATGGATGGTGATGACCAGATGCTCTTGCAGCCCAGGGCATGTTTGCTGCTCTTTCACAGGGAGGAGAGGAAGGCTGAGTGGGGTAACTTGTGTGTGAAATGCCCTCAGGTCCTTTCTTCCAGATCAGTTGTCTGATGCAAACATAGCCACCCCTTCTGCCTACCTCTCCCTCCTTGCCTTTAGCCACAGTTGAATTTTTGCTCACTTTGTATCAGTCTAAAGATACCTGCCTTCATAGTGTAGTGTTAAAGCCCTGGAGAGAAACAGTGCCTGGTGGAAAGACGTCTTGTGTGGATTTAACTGGCTTTGATGAATACTGCAGAAGGAGTGATGCTTGCTGGTGAAAATTTTTAGGGGACCCTGTCTGTTTCTTGGCAGGGGACATCACAGTTAGTTCTTCTGGATGCTCCACCATCCTGATCAGGCAAATGCTCCTTTTAATTTTTGTCTTGCTGAGGCTTTTGCAACTTTTTTTTTTAAATCAGCTGTCGTTATCTCTCTCACACTGGGTTGAATTGCAGCATGGCACTTGATCTGAATTATTTTTATTATGTTCTGTGGCAGAGCACAGTGGTCCATCAGGAGCAGAGCATATTTGCATGATACCTTTGACACCCTCATCTTCCACGCTTTATCGTGGCTTTCAGGTTACTTCCAGGGGAAATTCCAGGGACTGGCTGTTGTGGGGTGCAATGTCACAAATGCACTAGGACCAGTCTGTGTCCGCAGTGGTCAAACCCTGCGTGTCCTCCCCAGAAGTGACACACAGTGGGGATTTTTCTGCTGTGGATGCTAATTACACTTGCAAATGATACAAACATGAGAGGAGCTCTGAGCTTTCTGGAGAACAGGGGTAGGATTCAAAATGTTGACCAAGTGGAGAAATCACCCGGAAAAAATAAGAGGCGATTCAGAAAAGGACGAGTTGTAAACTTAAGTGGGAATAACGGACTGTCCAGATACAAAATGGGAGATGGCTGGCTGAGCAGCAGCTCTGCAGAAAGGGGCTGGAGTTGATGGTGGATTCCAGGCTGACCATGAGTCACCAGGCCTCGTACAGTTGTGAAAAAGGCAAGCTGGGGTTTATAAGCAAGAGGATGCAGCGATCATTCCACTCCATTCAGCTTGGTGGGGTCTCAGCTGGAGTCTTGAACCAGTTTTCTGCTCACAGCCTTCAAATACAGCAAAACAACTCAAAAGTGGGCCAAAAAAAAAAAAATCTAGAGGAAAATAGCATGAATGGGTGATTTAGCAGACATGACCTATGAGGAGAAAATGAAGGTATTGGGATTGTTCAGTCTATGGAAGAAAAAACTGAGGGGATGGATGGACATGATAGCACCTGCAAAATGTGGCGATGTCCCTTCTTCTCTCCTGTTTCGTGGTGGCCAGCCTGAGAAATTCGCGGTGCAAGGGAAGCCTGTGCTTCCCGTTGCAGGAGAGCTGTCTCTCGTCCTGTAAGCTGAGGAGAGCAGGCCAGCTGCAGAGCTGACCTGCACCTCTGATCAATACGTGTAATGGCAAAGCTGGCCCTATGCTTTCATGCTGAGGAGGCAGCGGATTAGTATCCAGGTGCAGCTCCACAAATGCTTGGTCAGGGGTATGCTCTGACATCAGGAGATGAGATTTTTGGCTTCTGATGTAGGGAAGTTGAACATTTGGATTTGCCTTGCACAAGAAGGCCAGTCATTTTTCTTCGGAGTCTGAAGGCAGGGGAGGCGACCAGGGAGAAAGCAAGAATGCTGCTTTAGACTTGCTGCAGGACTTGGTGGTAAGAGCACACAGACATAAGCTCTCAGCATATGACAGAAGCATCCTGACAGACGACTTTAGCACCAGCAGTCAAAAGGTAGTGGTCACATTGCTGTGAGGGGTTTGTTCCCATCTTTTAGGGAGATTTTTGTCTTGGGGACAGGCTCGCTCTCCTCCATCATGTGGCAGCTACCGCAGCAAAGCAATATTAGGAAGTAACATTTTAGCTGTCTTCCACGTGATTAGTCCTGCTTGAGGGAGGGGGAAGGGCCTCACACTCTCTATTAATCATTTCTTCTTCCCCCCTCCCATCTGCTCAGTGATTCTCTCGCTCTTGCATACACCACTAATATTTGATCACTGTATTTCTCTCTCTCTCTTTTCTTCTCTCTCTCCCTCTCCTTGTTGGTTCTTTCTTGAGTTTCTGCCCTCCTTGCTCCCAGCTTCTTGCAGAGATGCTACCCAATGACTTGATTCTCTCGCCTAGCTCCCTTAAAAAAAAAAAAAAGGAGGAGGGGGGAGAGAAAAACAAGGAAAAAAGGAAAAAATACTGCACAGTGTCCAGTGCCTTGTTCCCCTCTCCCTGGACATTATGCCTTTTCCTAGTGGTCAGCACCTTCAGCCGAAGTTGTGGAGCATGTGTGGGCAGTGCCTGCTTCCCTCTCCTCCTCTTCGTGCCCTCCCCAGAGGCAACAAGCCTGACTCCTCCTCCACCTCCTTCTCTTCCAGCTGCTTTCACTAGCCTCCTAGCTCTTCTTGGCAATGAGGAGCCCAGACATCTGTAGAAGCAGCTGGAAGCAAGATGGAGAGCCAATATCCTGCAGCTCGCCAGATCTCTACAAACCTCAGCTCAGGAACCAACTGCTTAATTTGCTGTGTTTTTGTACTATTTAGTTTGCACTGCACACTGCTCATTTCTCACCATCCTGACAAAGCTATGGCTTTACTGATATATGCCATCTCATAGCCGTAGTGTGTTATTTTAGAAATCTTGTGGCCAGTCTGTAAAAATGAGTGCTCTTATGCTGTGGTGGAAGAAGGCAAAGTTAAGCTTTGTTTCCACCTGGATCTTCAACATTACCTGCCAGTATCATCATGTGGCTCTAAGGACAGAATTTAATCCTGCGTTAACTAGAATTTGACCTCTGTCAAACAACCAGTGGTACCCCAAACTCATGTTCCTGAGAACGCAGAAGTATTTTCGCTGGTTCACTGTTGCTTTCCCACCTGATTTACATCAAAACCTTCTTGGGAAGATGACTCGGGTGATATTCTGAAAGGTGACAGAGTTACCTTTCCCTGTAAACACTGGGAGCCAGTGTTAAACTGAGCTCAGCAGGGCTGATCTTCCTACAGAAAGGAGCAAAAGAGGTGCAGGATTCCTGCTCCTGTTCAGGCAGAGGTGGGGGAAGCTTGTGGGTGTTGGGAGTTACAGCACTTTGCAGCAGGGCTTTTGGGGATGGGCCCCCGAAGGGAAGCTTGCTAGTTGTGTTGCTGTGAAAAGCCTCACAGCATGTTACATGATGCAAGCTACTTGGCAAATGCTGTAATTGTGTCACTGAAATGGCTGAGCCACAATGCTCAGGGAGAAGGTTTTGCTTTGTAAGCCTGTGAACACATTATACCCTTCCCTGGTGCACGAGGGCAGTCTGGGAACGCTGGTTATGCTGCAAACTGCTGTGAGTGCTGTGTTGGTGTGGGGTTTCTTGTACTCTGTTTTGGGATTTGAAATTTGCTGGTTGTGTGGCTGAGGACATGTAACGAGACATACAACTAGAGAGATGCTTTAAAAATATTTTTCAAAGGACTTGGAAGATGAGTGTGATGATTAGGGACAACGTTTTTATAAAGCCTTCAGCCCGGCATCCTGTTTTGCGACAAACTGCAGTTAAGCAGAAGGCAGCTATTGGCATTTTTAATGTCTTATTCCCTCAGCAGTTAGCGGTAGCTGTTTGCTTTTAAGTATCATTATTTGCACCCCCAGCAGTTGGAGCAGAGAGGTACAAAGTAAAGGGAATGGCTTTAAAAATCAGGCTTCAGGCCTGATTCGGGTTCAGGCTTCAAACCACCAGCTCTGACAGGGCTGAGCAGTGCTTTGTAGCACAGACGTAGGTATGTACGTGTGGGTACACAAGAGCCTACATGGGTTGTTCCTGTCAGGTGTTAAAGTCCAGTGTAAAGCAGATACCATTTGCAAGTAGCCCCAAGATGTCTTTTTTTTTTCCTTTTTTTTTTTTTTTTCTCCTCGTCTCTAAACCTTTGCTGCGAAACAGAGCTCTCATATTTTCCATTCCTAATTCAAGAGCTGGAGGGATCACTAAAGCCAGGTATCAAATTACAAGAGAAAGAGTGAAGACATTTGGTTGCAGCTTCATCAGCTCACACAGTACACCCAAGCGACCATTTTCATCAAGCCCCAAGTCAATGTTAAAACTATGTAAGGGAAATCATCTTTTCTCTAAGTCTGTCCTTGGGAAGGACAGTGTCTGCAAGGAAAGTTCCCACCAATAGAGGTGTGTGAGGACTGGGAAGAGGAGGAAGGAAAAATCCTGTAATGTTCAAAAAAGCATCTCATCCATAGTACAGGAAATGTTGTTCCTACTCATCTGAGCTACTAAAAAAAAACCCCCAACAAATTTCAACAATAACAATTTTCAAATGAAATCCTTTGAATGGGTAATGTGTGTAGCTTGAAGTGAAAATGTGACTCAGCCAGGAATTGTTACTATTACTGGTACTGTTTTAGCTTTTAAACCGAGTCTACTTAAGATATTTGGCATGTCCTTGATTGTGATAGGAGGCTGATGAGAGGTGGTGGCAAAATATCCTTTACAGGCTGACGAATTCAAACTTGGATCTTTTCTTCTGAAACTGAGATTTGAGGCTCTCTTCTTGAAGTTAGACATGAACTTGAGCAAAGATTTCAATGTGTAAAAGCAAGCCAAACCCCTGTATTCTGTTTTTTCCCTTCTCATTCCCTTTTTTCCACCTCCTTGCTAGCATTTATTTTCTTGTTGGTGTTTTCCAGACCACATTTTTTCCTCAGACGGAGCCTATTCTCTTCCATGTTTGGATGCTTTCTTCAAACATTCAGCTTCTTCTCTTTGATTCTTAAACTGGTCTATGTGTTTGGCTGTTTCCTCAGTAGTTTGTCCCACCAAAACACAGAGTCTCCTCACCCTCTTTTCCTTTCCTATGTGTTCTCTTGCTCTTCTTCTGCGTGCTGGTTTTCCTTCCCGTGATCTCCGTATGTTACTCCTTTTCGTTCCTCAGTTGCACTTGTCTGGCTGGAAGAGTTCTGCAGCCAGCTCCTCTACCGTTTCCCCACTGTGCCTTTCCTCTGGTAGAGCTGATGGGAAATGCCGTATTTCCCCCTCCCCTCCTCCCACCGCCCCCTTCCTCTCCTGCTTCTCTTTCTTGTATAGCTCAGTGAAAAATGCTTAATGAAAAGGACTTTGGCTGAGAGAGAAGGGCAAACTTAAGTTACTTCCCTTTGTGTATTTTCTACCGTCTGCCTGTTCCTGCGAGCAGGCACTCAGCCTTTGAAGCTGGGTGTTCCTGGGAGTCAGTAGAGAGATTCATTTTGGAAAGGGTAGTAGTGGACTGACACTTGATTTCCTTATTTAAGTGTGACTGTTACCCATATGCTGGAGACCACATGTGACTTAGAACGCCCGCTCTCTGTGCTTCCTCAGTTTTTCTGCCCAACCTTCAGTTCACATTTTGGTGGCTATCTTCACCATGAAAAGAGGTAGAAATTGTGTTCCCTTTCACACTGAAAGCTTAGGTTAAAATTAAAACACGTACAGAGCTGCAGAAGCTCTTGGACTCATCTCCTACAGCCCCAAAGGCTGCCTTACACCCAGCTCAGAGGCTTTTCAGAGAGCTGAAAAGGGGAATTTCAGTGTTGTACTCAAGCATTTTGCTTCCTGCTGCTTATGTGGCAGTTGTGAAGGTGTCCCTAAACTGTAGTAGTTGTCAGTGTGTGACTGCTATATTGAGATACTCCGTGAACTATGTAAACTCTAAATGTGAACCAACTATGTAAAAGCATACTGAGATGAGAGGGGAAAATGTAAATGAATCTGCATATTTTCAGCTTATATGTCTCTATTTTTCCCAGTGTAGTGGACAGTGGTTTGTTGTGTGTGCCACTTGTGTACTGCGTAACATGAACAAAGAGTGTCCATGCAATATTAAAGACACAAATTGAATTAAAACTGTCGAGCTCTTCCCCTCCTCCTGCCGCTTTTCCAGGCCAATTTTTTTTCTGTGTGGGCTGTCAGTTGCTTGCATGCTTCCAGGGCTCAATGAAACATGCAGCACTTCTGGATAACAGACAAAACAGAATTAGGTGCTTTGTTGTTACCCATATGCCCAAGACTAAGGATAAGAAAAGCCTTGTTGTCTCTTTCCTCCCTCCTCTCCACAAACCTTCAGCGTGAGGAGTCAGAGTTTGAAGAAGTTGAGTGAAAACCTCGAGGGAGTCAAAGTTCTTGTGTCTGCGTAATTCATGGTGGGAGCGATGTGACGTAACACTGAGCAGAGGCACTGTGCTCGTATAACTTTGGACCTGGGCAAGAGGAAGAAATGCTGTGAGACAGCCTCTTGTAAGGAGCTTTTCCCTGCAGTCCTCCAGACAGGCTGGCTGTATTCCTGAAAGACAGGTCATATCCTGCCAGACATGAGAGACACTGAGGCTGTACAGCCTGTGCTCTGCAGGTCTGCAGACTAGATAGGTCCTTTGAGCCTTTGCCCATGAATACAGGAAGGACGCACTATGAAAGGTCCTTTATACAGGTGCCCTCATATAGGTGAGGAAAAAGGAAGCCTAAGTAACCTGCCTCTTCTTCCATCTTGCCCTACAAATGCCTCCCATGGTTGCTAGCCCTTTACTGGGAAGCACAAGACCCTTTCCTCCAAGGGGCTGTGGATGGGAGGCAGTGAGTGCTTGCACTAGGGCAGCCCGAAGAGCCAAGTCACTTTTGAGAACAAGAGGAGGATATATGGATGATACTGGCATGCCCTGTCATGCACCCCAGTGCTCAGGAAGGGATATTACTCGAGAGCTCCAACAGACAAAGCTCAGATGAGCAAATACAGATGTCAAACATATTTTCTAGCTGTCCAAGCTGCCCCTTACCACAATACAGGCATCAGAAGGAAGTGTGCATCTGTACCTTCTGCAACTGAAAATGTAGCTCCAAACTCTGAATTGTTGATTTAGCCGCTGTGTCAGATGGGTAGTGTGAGATACAAGCACGCATCAACTTCTGTCAGTGTGGGTGGCTCTTGTTGCAAGGTGGAAAGGACGCTTGGGGTGGGACAGCTTAAAAAGGCTCCACAGAGCTCAACTACCTGTGCTGTTAGTCACTGCCTGTCCTTTACTCATGCAAAGCTGTGCATGCGTTTCAGGCTGGCTGCTGTAGCTTGCAGTCCGACCCCAGATGCACAAGGTTTGCCTCGTCACAGCCAAATGGAAATAGCACCATCAGATTTCCTCTGTGCTACCTCTTGATGATTTCTGCACCGGCAGTACTTGGCTTACAAGCTTAAAACCCTGATCCTAACTACTTACGAAGTGTCAGCTGCTATAAGCAACCATCAGCTGCCCAAGCACAGCAGCATCTTTCCCTAGCCCTGAGCCTGGCTTGCAGGCTCTGCAGGCCAGGTTTTGCTCCCCGTTGGCCCCAGTGTCTCAGGCTGTGTGAAAGCAAAGTATGGCACTTAGGAGACCAGTTAGCTGTGCTAGAGATGGCACAAGGGCAGGTAGGGTACAGCTCTGGGAGGGTGACAAGCTCTGGCCCCACAAAGGTTGCTGGTGGTGGTGTGGCCGTCGAACGGGACACACACAACAGTCACCTCCTACTTTTAATGTGAGGGAGAGAGGGACGGGAGCAGTCAAGAACAGAATTGCATTTTAAGCTTCACAAACATTATGTGCATTGTTAGATGTTTGCAGGGTGGTTTTTACTTTCAGACCCCTACAGAACTGCTGCATTGGGGTCCTAATCATTTATTTTCCTACGCGTGTTGGCAGATAGTTGGAAGAAGAGCTTGCCAAGCACGGTGCATGCTTGAGGGCAGCGATTCTGAGGCAAGTTGTTGAGATTATCTGATGTTTCGCATTTTCTGTAATTTAGTGTGTGTGTGTGAAGGGAGTATTTAAAACTTGTAGACAATAGTATGCTGGGTTGCAGGGAATGAAACCCCTAATGAATAGTCTATTGTTTACATCCATTTGAGGCTGTTTCTTTGCTGAATTAGTGCCATGAAACATAGCTTGCAACTCTGTTGTTTTTAACTCCCTTCTCCTTACCCATCCCCCTTCCTGTTCCTTATGGTTGCTAAATCCTGCTGTTATCTTCTCTACACAAGTTTCCAAACTTCCTTCTCTCCTCTTGATTTCCCTCTGCTTAAACCTCTTGTCCAAACTGGGTCATCTTTTGCTTCTAGTTTAGTAAGTTTTCCCATCCTTGGCCTCTTGGACTCACACCTCAGTCCTTGTTATTTTTATCCAGATGAATGTGGGGAGGGGAAAAAAGCACCAAAACTGTTTCCTGGTGCCCTAGTCAGGTCTACATCCCCCTCTTCCCTTTACCATTCCTTCCCCACCTCCTTGCTTTGGAGCTCTTCCTGCGCCAGTTTGCAGATGTGTATATGTATTTTTATTTTATCTTATATTTGCCTGTAAGCCCCCTGCCCAATTTCTAGCCCTTATTTCCCTCTCTATTCAGGTGCTTTCCTCTCTTGCTCTGTCCACACTGCTCCGTGCTCTGATCTCTGTGCCTTCTTCTGGTGATCCCCACAATTTGAGGTATGGCTCAAGCATACCATTAAGCGTACTGGCCCTGCGGCTGCCCCTCTGCCTGTCAGCCAGAGCGTTTACACAGCTTGTTCACACAGCTTGCGGAGGAGTGTGGTCAGGACATGACGACTGCCTTGCTAAATGGTTTTGTCCCCGTGTCTGGTGCTCCTTCTGCGATTGAAACTCCTAAAAGTGGAACCTGGTCTCCCTGCTTGTCTTGGCCAGTGTCTGCTGGGGGGGAGGTAGCTGCCTTTTCCCGCTCTTTAAACAGATAAGCGTGGCTGATTGGTGGAGTTGTAAGCTCTTTTCTGTACTCGGTTTGTAGATGACCCTTTTTTTGCTAATAGAGGCTGTGTAGCTGTTTACCTGCATGACTTGCTGGAGTGATTGCTTAGACTGATGCATTCCACACTCTGGGACTGTTTCTTCTCTCTCCAGCCCTGATTTATAGATAATTGGAGAAGGGGATTCTTGGCTGCCCTGTTTTGAAAACTATTATACTGTAGAAAAACTCATGAAATGAATACAGCACCTGATACAAAATCAGCTCTATTCAGTTTTCTGATTTTCCCCATCAAAAAAAGCTTCCCTCTATTATTTAAACAATGATTTCCCTCAAATGATATTGCAAGAGATGTAGGCACAAAGGCTTGCCTGCTTTTCCAGGAGTTCCTGGAAATTGGAAATAGGAAGATTTCCATAATCAACAGAAGGAATGGGGTATGTTGGAGAGGGCTTTTTTGTTTGTTGTATTCTGTTTTTCTGGATAGGCAGTGTGCACATACCACACAGAACAAACCAACCACATCTCTGAGGGATTGTGTGTGCAGACTGAAGTGCCAGGACTGCTTATCTTCGGGGATCTGCAGAGACTTCCCTATGGCTGAAGAGATCAGCAGGTTGGGAGGATTGGAAGGCCCCAAAGATTTCAAGAAAGTACATGCAGACCAACCAACAGTCTCCTTTAATTAAAGGAGCACTATGCCTTGTGCAAATCAACATCTTTTGCTTCCCTTTTGTTCACAACCTCTGTGGGATGCTCTCTGGATTGTGACTTTGAGGGCAATGGTGTAAATTTTGAAATACTCTTTGTATGTGTAGGACAGTGCTGGCGTCCTTTTGGGTCAGAGGAGCTGCTCTAAAATATGGCAAAATCGTTAAGTGACAAGAAAGTGACGATGCTTCAGCCCATGCCAAAGAAAATCCTGCAAGAGGGAGAGTTAGCTGTGAAAATTCACCCTGTTGCTACGGAGCTCATTCGGTTGCGTGTATCGTGTGAGAGAGGAATGATGGAAGAAATACTCCACCTGGTAAATGAACATTTGCCTCAGTTACAGGACAGCTTATACGTGCATAAAACCTGAGATACCTGGTAGTGGTGCTGCGCAGGTGCTGTCTACTAATGGTCAGGTGGGGAAGCAGATAGTTTTTGAATGAATGGGCTCATTGGAAGGCAGGGGAGAAGGGAATTTCCTATCTGTCTTTAAAGTATTTCTCCTTCATGATGTCATGTGCTGTTAAGGAAACTAGATTTCAGGGACATTAGTACTGTAAGCAGTAAAAGTTTCTACTTCCCACAATGGGGATGCTTTCTCCTCCTTACTTCCACTCCAGATTGATGGCAAAGTCCTGAGGCTGTGACACTGTGCTTTCGTTTTGACCTCTTCCCTCTGAAAACACAGAGCCAATACATAGGATTTAAGATTCATTCCTGACTTTCTTACAGTGGTTCGTTCCTCCTCCCCCCTCTGTCACTAGACATTGCACATTCCTCCCAAACCAAACTTCTGTAGCCCAGAAATAGGTCACACACCACCACCTGGACAACAGGCATTGCTTGCGTCATCTGTGGTGTGACGTCCGGTGAGACGCAGAGCGTGCTGTGTGAGCACTCAGTTAGCAGGATCGGCTTTCTTGGAGAGCGGGATGTGAGAATGCCCCTCGTGATACCTGCCTTAGGGGCGTTCAGAGATGATGGGGGGAGAACTCTGTTTACAAGGGGGACAAAAAAAAGAAAAAGGTATAAGCTAACTCCATCAGCGCACGGATTTTCTGCTGGCTGGTTTGGATGATTTATAATGGTATACAGAGCTTTGTCACCTTTGCTGACTCGTTCCAATGCTGCCCAGAGGTCGGCCCGTTGGCCTGTAAAAGATGAGTTGTTGATCTGTGTTGTTTTTCCTGGTGGCCCCGGTACTGGGGCTGTCATCAGCCCTACTGCAGAGCTGAACTGGGGGCTGGAGGGGGCTGCCCAGGATATTCAGTTGGCCTCTCAGCACTGGAGATTTCATTTTAGGCATCCTTATAACGTGACCCTACGCAGGACACAAACAAATCTTCTTTTTACTTAGTGGGTAGAAGAGCAGCAACGCCAGCGGCCAGACTTGTAGCCTTTGCGCAAGAACGCGATTTCTCATCTACGCGGTTACTTTGGGAAGCTTGCAGGAGAGGAGTGCGCTTTCAGTTTTTTTTCAAGTGGGGTTAGCATGGAGTAACAGGGCCAGTTGCTGCAGCAGATTAGCTGCAAAGGGGATGGACGCAACGCAGTTAGCAGCAGAGACACAGGTGTCTGTGAGCGTGCAAACATTTTCTTAGGACACGTATGTTGTGCTTCTCCTTCCTGAGAAGTGCTGAGAACAAATTGTCATAGAAATGCAAAATACATTCAGTCTGTTTTGGGTTGAGGCAAGAAATGAGGGCCCTATAGCCTGGAGAGATGTGTATGAGTCTGCGTGGGGAAAATGCACCTTAATTAGATGGGTTGACAGATCCTGTTTCTCCTGCTCCTTCTGCAGTTAGCAGTGTTTCAGTCTAGAAAACGCCTGCTGAATTTGCCCACCAGTGCCCTTACGGTAGGCCTGGCACGCTCACCTAGAGTCCTCCAAGCCATACAGCTGGATATCACCAAGACCCGGCTCATGATCTGTTTGGCTGGATGGACAGCTTCACCCTGGGAGGGGAGCCCAGCACATCCCATGCCCTCCGCACACCATGTTCTTTAATGCTTCTTCCCGGTGGCTGGCTAGGTTTTGGTGTGGGGAGGACGGCATCTCTCCCGGCACAGCCTGGCCGGGCGCTGGGGCTGTGCCTGCACTGGGGGCCGCGTCCCCTCCTCTCGTGCTGTGGAGCTTGCGGTGCTGCTGTTTTGAGCAGCATTTCTCTGAAAGTTGCTTAATAGACACGCTAGGCTCTACTTTATCTTGACAATACACCCTTTTCTTAAGAGAAATGAGAAGTTTCAATTTCAGTCACTAGCCTGTTTTTCATTAACCTGTTTTAGTCAGCAAGTCATGGCTTTACTGTGCCGCTCTCTCAGCTGCTGCTCATAAGCCTAACAAGACAGTGGAGCAAAACTCCTGTCCTCTGCAGAAAATGCAAAGAGAGAAGAGGCAGTTTTACCCCAAACGTTAGAGGAGACTTGGTAAAATTAATGCCACAGTAAATGTCAAATATTTTGAATTTACAGGGTACTTTAAGCCCCAAGTGAGGGGCAAGGGGGAGGAAGGGGGAAGGGATTGGAGTGAAATTAATAAACCTTTTACAACTTTTGACTTAATCTTTTATTCAGTGTTTGTATAACTCAGTTATCTGCTAGTTAATACGAGTATTTTTGATACCTCTCCAGAGCCAATACACTGCAAACCTTCAGCCCTGTTGGGTATTTGTGCTACAGCATATTTAATAGCCATGACAACAATTCAACAATTGTATAGCAGCCTCCACTCCCTGTCTGAGTGTTGCAGGCACCAGAGTGTCTCCATTGGAAAACCCCTAAACATACAGTTTCAGCCAAAACTGGTTTAATGATAGTCTACTGAGAGCTTGACAGGCTTTAAAAAAAAAAAAAAAGGCACTTTTTCCCCTCTCCCCCTGCCACCATTTTTTTTTTCCTTAACTTCTTCGTTTCTTTTGAAAAAAGCTGCCGCTGTAAAATACAAGGTGAATTTAAAAAAAATAAATTGCTTTTAAATTGCTTAACAGGCTTGATGAGACAAAGACTGGTGTGTTGGAGTGGCTGCAGGGAGCTCTGCGGCTGCTTTTGTATGATTTCAGAGGTGAATTTAGATGGCTGGAAGATAGATGGGTGCCAGATGCAGTTTGACACAGATTCCGGCAGCTGCTCCTGCGCGAGGTTTCATTAGTGGCGAGTTAGCCAGCAGCAGAGCTCCAGCGAGGCCCCAAACGCTGAAATGACAGCAAGAACAGTGAAACAATACAATATTCACTAAGTGATTTTAATCTGTGAGATTAAACGACACCCAGTCGGTTTCCCGACTTAGCCAACACGGTATAAAGCTGTTCATGGCACTCACTCTATCCAGGCCCCTGCCACATATATTTACATTGCAAGTGCTTCCCCGACCCCCCCACCCTGACATAGGAAGAGAAGGGTTGATTTTGTGTCGCAGTCATATTTTTCCATCCTAACTGTATAATGTGTTTTTAACTGCAACAGGAAATACTGGCCTCACTTTGACAAATGCTTACATTGGACTGAAGTGCTTGCGTGCTCCTGCTAAGCACAGGCGTAACTGTTTGAAAGATTAGGGCCACAATCCGTAAAGAGAACGGCTTCCTTTTTAATGGATGGGCAAGTCCCAAAATCAGGAAGTCATTGGTATTTACGGGCTTGGGGAATTGGGTTTGGTTTTAAGTAAACTGGTGTACTACGATGGATGACTTGATAGAAATGGTGGTGGAGCTGCTCTTCTCCAGGCAGCTGAAGATTTGTTTGTGGAGGGACGCTGAAGGCTGAGATTTTGTGAAGGGTGAGAAAATGTAATCAAACTTATTTGCGATGCAACCCAGGCTGACTGTGGTTAAAGATTCTTCTGGAGGGCTTCGTGGGCTGTGTTTTGGGAACCCTTGCTGTGGCAGAGCTGGCACTTACTATGTGGTTATTTGGGCTTTGTATAAAAAAATAACTGTGTATTTCTGATTGCTTTAACAAGTGAATCCCTGACTAGAGGAAGAGGTTTTTGCTTTGTTAATTGGGGGAAGTATATAGGGAAACAAAGAAAAAAATCTCTTTTCTTCCATACGTGTCACCTGAATATTGCCATTACATATTTAACTGCTGATGTCAAACTACTCTGTTCACTTTGAGTCATTTACTATCCTTGCAGTAAGCAAACAAACCAGCTTTTTTTTTTCCCCAATTAATATGCAAGTTAGATGTGTATGGGTTGTCTTTCAGTCTCAACCGTTGTTTGTTTGTGAATGTTACAATTCTGTGTCTAGATGCCTTTGGTAAGTACCCCATGCATGGCTTCAATTAAGCTTTCTATATCGAGAAAGTATGCCTTAATTTAGCAGGTTAAAGATATCTCTGTTACATCAGTTTGTTCACAGTGTGTTGTGACCTAATCAACTAGGGATGTAAGCCATTTCATGAGGAGTAATTACTCAACAACAAAAAATGTCTCTCTTTCCTAATAGCCGTGAGTGAGTTGGCTAATTGGAATCCATTTTGGTAGTGGCAGGTCAGCAATCAGGAGGTGAATTTCCTGGCTGGCTTCTAGGTGGGAGGGAGAAGCTGGCAGAAGCTGAAACACATAGCTGAGGCTTCCCAAGGCCGCTGTGAGAGCATCGCTGCAGTTTGTATTGGTGCCCCATGCACTGAGACCGCAGTGCCCTAGCACTCTCCTTTACCGATGATGCTGTGACACGGTTTGGTCAAAACCCTTTCCTGGATGGTTTTGAGGGAGAGAATTTGTGATTGGGTTGGAAATGCCAGATCTGCTCTCAAGACTTGCAAAAGAGCTCTGGTTTTATTGTTATTACTGGGGGTAAGGGGTTGCAGTGATGGTGCTATCATGTGACAAATCTTCTCCATCACCTGGTCAGGAGATGGTGTGAAGTTTAGGGATGTTGGCTCGTTATGTCTCTACTTGGAATAACTTATGACAGTGACAGAGCAATTTTTGCTTTCAGTGTTTCATCGCTTAGGAGCATGGGCAGCCAGTCGTGCCAGAGGTGCCATGCTGAGGCATCTTTTAGATGACCCCAGTGGTTGGTGTTCCGTTTTTCTACTTCACCAAGAGATAGATCATTGAGGTGCATTCTGATTCCGCTCCCCCCCCCCCCCCCCCCCCCCAGCCCTTTGGCTTCAAATCTTGCTGAGAGGGAGGTGGAGAAGAAAATCCTCATGAATTAACATTATTTCCCTGGTGGGCTTTGCTGCCATTTTATCTAATTACGCCTGCTGTTTTCCAGATCACATTGTAAGCATTTGCATGAAGGGGCTTTCACTTACCTCCTCAAGTAAATTAAATAACAGCCCTTAGGCTGGGCTGACAGCATAATGCATTTTCATGTGGGAGATCAACAGCTCCCATACCTTGAGATGGGAAATGCTGAAATGACAGGGAAGCTCTGCGCTTTTGTCTTGAATTAGGGCAACTAGACTGAGTTAGGGCTACTTGGAAAATGCCTGCTGCTGACTCTTGTGGTGTGTACAGATCAGCAGGAAGAGAGGGACACACTGGAAACTGTAGCAAGGGAAAACAGACCGTGGTTTTTGTCTCACAAGGATCCACAGGCTACGTGTAAGATGTGCAGGAAAGCCAGGGAAAGCAAGCCTGTTGTCAGCAGGTTTAAATGCACAGCCCTATTGGAAAGCGTGAAGGGATCTGCAAACCAGAAAAGATTGGAAGCCGCAGACGTAAAGCAAATGAGAGGTGGAGGCCCTGCCCTGAGGATGTTTACAGTGTGACTTTGTGGATGAGGAAGGCTGGACTTGTGTTGAGTGCTCTGGAAATCAAAACACATGGGCTTGACTTTCATTTCCACAATAAGCCATCCCGTAGTTTCCCGGTGCTTCATTTCTTCAATTTACAAAATGAGGCAGTAGCCCGTCTGCTGAAATGACAGTCCGCTGCTTTCTTTGCCTGACCCGTTACTCCCAACAAGTATCCAGCCCCAGGAACTATCCTCCTCCGAATGTCTCAGAGCTCTTAGAGCCCTTCATAATACCAGCCTCATGATCCAGTTACTTCTCAGTCATGTGTGGTATACTGATGTAGGTACATCAACCCTTCCCTGGCTGTGGTCACTCTTCCATTTCTTCAGTAGAGTTTCTTTGATAGAGCTTCTCAGGAGAAGAAGGGATCAGGAACAAATGACCATGAGGAAATGTCAATGTATTTCTTCAGCTCCTGATTAGCCCAGGCTTGTCCTGGCAGAAAAGAGGAGGTTGGTGCGAAGGCAGAGAGAGGAACTCCACCTCCCCCAACCATTAGGCTTGGACAAGCCTGGTGGGGCCCAAAACTCTGGGCTCCTCTCGGGCTCTGCCTTTGCAGAATGGTTAAGTGTGCCCAAGCTGGGGGCATGCAAGTAAGTGGGCTGGTGAGCTGTGTGGCCAAACTGAGTGAGCATTTAGTGAGTGAGGAAGAGGAGGAGATGGGCCTCTACGGCAAGCAGGGAATTTAATCTCTGCTCTGGCTTGCTCGTGTTGGTCATGAGTGGGGGTCAGCAACAGGAGAGGCTGCTTAGCTGGGGGGAGTGTGGGGTGTGTGTCTTACGTGGTGGGGAGCCTTGCATATGTGTTTCATGTAAAGGAAGAAAGACCACGTGTGTCCTCTTAGTTCTCTGTAGCTCTGAGGTGACAGCAACCCTCTCAGTATTGTATCTGTAATGTTGAAGTACCTTCTAGTTTTTGGTGCTAATTCTTCTTTCCCTGTATCATTGGTTAGGGATTAAGGAAATCATGCAGATCACTAAGATCTGCTTGAAGGAGTCTGCAGTGACTCAGTTTTGTCTGGGGACGTTTGCTGAAGAAATGCAGTTGACTTGTTTTTCTTTTGAAAATCAAGATTTCTGTTCCATCAAAACACAGTTCCAGGTTGAAGGTGGGGGAGAGCTAGAAATGTTAGTGTGATGGGGGTGTAAACACCTTTTAACTTACATGTTAAAGCATCTTGGCTCTTCCAACTAACTAGGGAACTACTTTGTGATACATTTCTGTGTCTAAGATGAATTTTGAATGCCAGTGAGATAATGAGATTTATCAAATAAAAAGCCCGTCTTTCACTTTGTTCAAGCTTGGCCTCATGCCTCAAATACATGGAGTTTAGCGCAGAAGCAGCTTGTAATTTGTATCACAAAACTACTGCATGTAATTTGTGATGGATGGTAGCCACTAGATACGAGAGGTTTGCAGTTGGGACGTGCTAACGGCTTTTGCTGACATTTGCGCTTGGTCAAAGTCACTGCAGCAGGACAGAGGACAAGTGAATGGTCGCTACGAGGTTACTGTGGGAGAGGCTGAGGAGGTGCTTGCCTTTGGAAATCAGGGATTCTGATTTCTTGTCAATCATTTTTTAGGATGAACATGCATGATATTCACAATGCAAGACACACTGCTGCTTTTAACACATTAGGGGAGATGATTCAGGATTGATACAGCTTCTTCAGTGATCTGGTAGTATACATCCCATTATTATTCACTCCCTGTAGATGTTAGAAAGCTTTCTAATAATTCATGGTACCTCTCAAGCTCTCATCCTTCTCTCTTTTTTTTTTTTAAATTAATTTAATTTTTTTATTATTATTATTATTATTATTATTCAGACTCCTGCTGTACACATCCCCCAAGCAAGTGGGAGGGTGAGTTGGTGGGAGATGACTTGGCTTTGTTGGAACTTCACTTAATGCAGGGTGGGGGCAGAGAAAATGAAGCTAAATTACGCAGATCCTGAAGGCACAGCAAGTGTGCTACATCACTTGTGAGCATGACTAGAACTGAAAATGAATCACAGCCTTGTTAGACACTGTATGTGTCAGTGCATGTGGGCAGAAATATCATTCAGTGAGAGAGAAAAAGACAGAGAGACTACATCTTTTAAAGTGTGCTGGTCCCACTGAAATCGTAGTATTTAACCTGATGGGTGAGAGCTGGGAAATGGTGGGACAGCTGCTCTAGGATATTTTGCTATGTTGATTTTTGCTTCCTTTCTGAAAGTTCAAGAGGAGTCTGGACCTCTCAGCGGTGACATCTATTTTCTAAACCAGAAAAGGCTATAATTGCAAGTTCACATTTGAACCCGCTTTCGAGGACTTTATAATACAACTGCCAAGACTTATTCTGGGCTAGATTTGAATGTGGAGTTGCTTCAGCCTGTGTGTTCATTTTGCATTAGGAAGCACATGTGATTTGCTCTTCCTGTAAACTTTTGATGGTGCATGTGCACACAAACACACAGGTACACACACGTGCACACTGAGCTAGTTCACATATTCCAGCTACAAAAATCCAGTCTGGATCTGTAACCTTGATTCTTGCAGCTGTATAACTCAAACAGCACTTATTTCTAAAATGGAAATTGGTTTTATAGTTAGGTTGTAATGTGACAGAGCCACATCAGGTGATTTGATGGAGAGATGCTGGAATCAGCCGACCACTAAAATCTGCTGTATACATGTTTGTACTCCAGAAGATACTTGCCACAAATGATAGCAACGTTCCTAAAGAAGCTCTCCCACCTCGCAGAAACCTATCCATGGCAGCTAACAAGCAGCGGCCATCTTAAAATTCCCCCCAGCACACCAAAACCACACTTTTTCAAAGCCAGATGGAGTCAACCAGTGTATTCTTTCAGGGATTTTGGTTGTGCATTTTTCCATGTTGTGCTCAGTCCTGCAATCTGCATTTTTTTTTTTTCACTAGCCCTAACACTGTTACTTCTCCAGCAAAGCAAAGGGACCCATTTGTGGACTATCTATCAGATTGTCAGGCGCTTCTGTCTTCTGGTCTGATACTGCCAGTTTTGTATGCAGATAGTCTTGTCCTGTTTCTTCTAAACTAAGGTGTGTCTGCTGCGACCTAATAGAGATGAGAGAATCTGGCCCGAGTCTGCAATATGCAATATGCATATTTTGGAGTTGTACTTCTCCACTGAGGGGGCAATCTTACCTCTCTAAGAGGGATTGCAGATTAAGTTTCTTTGACGGTGAAGAGGGGAATTTATCCCCTTTCTTGAAACCTGGGATCATCTTTGCTCAGCATAAACTGGAAGCTATGGTAGGACTGAGGTGTGTTCCCAAATGACACCTAATAGAAGAGCTTGGTTGTTGACAGCACCAGGCTACAAGTGAAAACTTTAAGGAATTTAAAAAAAAAAAAAAAAGCCAACAAAACCAACAGATTATTAACACTGGTTTTCCTGAAATATAGAACTGTTTGTGTAGCTATTGTGGGCACTATAGGCTAGACAGGCTCCTGTGAAAGCAGTTTTAGATGCTACTTCACAGCCTAAAGTTTAACCAGAACAAACTCTTGTGTTGTGGGTTGTTTTTTTTTTTTTTTTTTTCTTCCCCCTCCTCTCCTCCTGCTTATATTCCCTTAGTTTCTCATCCATCGAGTGCTGGTATGGCTAAGTTTCTTGTTAATTGGAGTTTTATATTCTGTTCTAGGTTGGTCTGTGCTGCTCTTGTCCCCAGCCTGCTTTCCAATATCTCCTAAAGGCTTTTATCCTACTCACCCTTATGCCTGAATCCATACTAGATAAGATTTCCTCCTAGAGCATGTCAAAGCACCTTGTCTTTAAAAAGTGGCTAAAGATGTGTGGTTTGTCCTTTATCCCCCCTCCCCACAGACCAGGTGCTCTGTACTTTCTGAAAACAAAGTGGTTTCTGAATGTTAAGAAGGATGTAAACTGTTCGCAGCTGAGGACACAAGGGTACACCTCCCCTTGCCAAAAAAAAAGAAAAGGGGGGGGGAGGGGGAGAGAAAAACCCACCATCAGTAACTTTTGAAAATCCTGGTCATCATGTGGTGTTCCTAGAATTTCCTTGCTTACTAAATGAAATGGGAATAGCTTGGTATTTTCCAACTCTTACATGTGACTGTTTTGGGAGAAAGGCAAGGAAGGGATCCGTACTTGCAACAAGAAAAAAAGTTTTAATTACTTAGAGCAAGAACATGTTCTGAAAAGTAAAGATTTTAGACTTAATGTGCATGGAACAAAAGGCCGTTGTGAGCTATGTACAAGAGTTGCTGAGAGTTTGTATTCTGCCCTTTTTTTTCTGTGGGAGTTATTTCCTGTTGTTGACTAGAGTTCTTTATTTAGAACCACCTAGCTACTGAATGACGGCTCGCTCGCAAGAAGAAAAAGTGTGATTAAAACTTGCTAGGGCTTATTTCAAGATCTCCCCACTTCCATTTATTTAAGGGGAATCTTTGCTAAATGAAAGAAAAAAAGTTCAAAACAACAAATGCATTTCCTTCTCATGATTTCGCCCACATCAGCCATGACAGCTAGCAAAAATGTTGGAAGTCTGAGGTCTTTCACCTGAACATCTCATGGAAGGCAATGTTTCTCTAACAGAGGTGGTTTGTTTCAGGTTTTAAAACCAAAACAAACCCATCAAATGCCAGGCCTCCCTTCTCGCTGGTAAGAGTAACACACTGGTGTTCTTGGGGGGGCAGCTCTTTCTACGAACCCCACAACTAGAGTAGGAGTGGGCACTTGCACTTTCCCGGCTGCTCAGATGAGAAAGAGTTTCCTTTGAAGAGCACTGCCAGCAAAAAAAGGTTTTTGTCTGCTGACCTGCATGGGAATAGTAGTTGTGTATGTGTGTGGAGTCAAATTATCAGCACTTTGACATCTGCTTAACTTCTTCTTTTGCTCTTATGGCAGGGGCTGAACATCCAGTTAAGAGTTAAGGAAAGTTAGCAGAAAACCAGGCTGGGTAGGGGGGAAAAAAAAAAAAAAAAAATTTAACCTGAAGGTTAGCACTACTGGCCTATAGGTGTAAGTGAGCAAGCAAAGTAACCGGGGTTTATTATGACTTTTTTGCTTAGCAGGAATCACACTAGGAATGTTCCCTGGCTGTGGATGATTAGAAAATGCCCTGGGGCATGAGGTCTAGCAGATGGACAATCATCCCTCCTTGACTTGGCCGGCCCCTGGCTGTGAGCCTCTCACAGAGGGTGCCTATTTCTGCCCAGCTATTGCAAATAGGCTGGTGCCTTTCTGTGAAGTACCTGGCTGCTGGCCGCTCTTGCAGGCAGGTTGTGGAACAAGATTTATGGCTCAAGACAGCCATTCACATCTTTTCTTCTACAAATAAAACTGATAGAAGCTGGTTTGTAAAGCAGGATCTCTGCAGGAAAATGGCGCTCTCTGTAAAAGAATGAGGTGTTTGGGAGACTTCTGTCCATCCCTTTGTGCTGGGAAAGTCCGTGGTTGGGGGAAGAAGCAGGGAGGGCCTCAGTGATATTCCTCATGGTGTTTTTTTCTCCTGCTGCTGTCCAGAGATCAAACCAGAGAACGCCCCGGACTCGGTAGCAACACCGTCAATGGGGATGCAGCTCTTCCCCCTTGTTTCTTGGGTCTATTCAAGATGGCCCGTTCCTCTCTACTCCCATCATGTCTCCGCTTTGGTCCCCCACCAAGGCTAAAATTAAAAAAAGAGGATTATTACTGTTTGAGAGAGCTGCTTATGGCTGTCTCAGAAAGCCACTACTGGCTTTAGGGAACAGTATGCCACATGCGGTACCTGCTTCGCTAGCTCCATGCCATCCTGCCCATAACATGTATCCCCCGCCCCGCCAATCCTGACACATGCTGTGGTAGAAGAGAGATGGGGGTGAGAGATGGGGTCCCTTCCTCCAGATCCCCTGCCAGATTTCAAGGACACTAGCACCCCAAAGTCACTGTGGAGGAAGAAAGCAAGCATATGAAGTGTGAAATGAAGAGAAAGATAGACCATGATGAAAAAATGGTGGATTCTCTGCTTTTTTTCTTTGTCCTAGTGGTAGATCCTAAATACTGGGTGGGTTTGCAGTGATTTAGCGTTTCATCTTTGCTTGGGAATCCTAATTAGGTGTAAACCTCTTTTAGCCTTTGGCTAATGGTCACTATAAATGAACAGCTTCCTTTAAAGTGAGAGAGCATAAAAAAGATTAGAGGAGAACCTAAATTAATTTAGATTGGACATTAGGAAGAATTTCTTTACTGAAAGAGTGGTTAGGCATTGGAACAGGCTGCCCAGAGAGGTGGTGGAGTCGTCTACCCTGGAGGCGTTCAAAAAAGGTGTAGACGTGGCACTCCAGGGTCTAGTTTAGGAGTCATGGTGGTGTTAGTTGATGGTTGGACTTGATGATCTTAGAGGTCTTTTCCAACCCAATGATTCTATGATTCTATGATTCTATAATTTGTGTGGTTCCCTTTTTCTTCAGAAAGCTAAAATGCATTTCTGACCGTTACAGGGGTGGTTTTAGGTAGAGTTAAGAAATGCATACTTCACCCCCAGTCTGTTTACCTGCATATACAGTATGAGCTTTTGCTGACTCTTAGCCGTGCTAGCGCAAGGGAATGTAGAGAGGCAAAATGAATCATTACCACAGGCATAGTCAGTAAAAGCATCCGATACACTCATTCACTTTGTTTTTTAATCTCTTCTTTGCACAAAATCTAAGAAAT
The DNA here is from genome assembly GCA_013389945.1 of Fregata magnificens. Lineage (NCBI taxonomy): Eukaryota > Metazoa > Chordata > Aves > Suliformes > Fregatidae > Fregata > Fregata magnificens. The sequence goes on from WAAD01039747.1 coordinate 221,804, forward strand.
CATGCATTTTGTGAAGGGTTAAAACTGAAAGACTTGTGCATTCACTGCATTGACTCAATGAGTTCAGTTCTCTATGATCTTCATTTATTTGTAGTGGAACAGAATGGCAGTGGGAGTTTATGCTACATTTGATGTTCTTGTGCTAGGTTTTTTGCCAGCTCCATTTTTTTTTCCTCTTCTAAATTTGGCCCTGCAGATTCAACTCCTCTTTTATTGGGGTTTGGTGGTTTGCGTTTTTTTGGGGGGTGTGGGGGTGTGGTTTTTTTTTTTTAAAGAAGTTGTGTAGGTCACTCACTGTTTACTTAAAATTAGACCCTCAGAAACCTCTGTCTGTATGAAAGAAGTACACATAAACATCGTCTGTAAAGAATTTTGCACCTGGGACAGTGAGGACATCATTGCAAACTTGAATTACCTTGAAAAAGCCTCTATCTTACTTGGTAAGCATTGCTTGAATCTAGTGGCTCTAAGAAGCTGCAGAAACTAGTTTTAAACAAAATGCCCAAGCCCCCAAAACGGTGTAGGAGCTTTAATATGCTCTACAGGTTGTATTCCAGCCAGCAGAAGCAGCTAGAGGTGGGTTCATTCATTTGGATGTTCATGTATTAACTCATGTTTTCATGTAAATAAGGGTTGAAATAGTTTTGGGGTTGGTTCCCCTACCCCCTGGTAATGCATCTGAGCATGAACACAATAAACTCCAGTGACGTGGTTTTAAGTGCTATATAACATATTGCAATGCTGTATAGCACCCTATATCAACACCATAGCCACGACACCATTTTGGTTTTGCCCTCCCAGCCTCAAACACATTGCTACTGTTGTACAATGCTTTACTGTGACAAATCTGAGCAGGAACATCCACTTCTACAAGCCTCTAGCCACCCTGCTGGTGGCCCCATTTGGTCTGTCAAGCCTTTGGCATTTCAGCAGGGTTGAGCAGTGCTGAACATATTCTATCTTGCCTATGCAGCCAGGCCTCTTCCAGGTTTCAAGTGTGTTTAAGAATAGTGTGGGGGGGCATCTGCGCTCCAGAAATGTATGGCTTCACGTAGAGCTCTGCTGGAGTAGCTTTGCTTCAGAAAAGGGCTGTAAAATGTGCAGCACATGGGGTAAGCCAGATCAGTAGAGCTGCTCTCCCCTGGTGAATCAGGAGCAGGTAGTCCATCAGCATAAGGGAGATGGTGACAACCTTTTTATTGAAGCATGTGTGTGGCTCGCATGTTTGACAACCCCATGTTAAGATTTTCAGGCTCGTGTTGGGTTTGTGCTCAAGACTAGTGGGTGGCTGAAGTCTTCTGGCTTGATTGCAGTGACATCTGTTTACACCAGTGGTTAATTAGACCTGAAGACTGGCCATATCTCTGTATTTCTCCCCACTGTTTCTGTGTTTTTTCTTTATTAAAAGTGTTCCGTCCTCAGTTGTAAAATAGAGCCTTTGGTTTTATCTGCAGATTTTTTTTTTTCTCTTAATCCACTGGCCCCAGCATGAGATGAGTATCAGGACATCAGTGTAGCCTCTCTTCAAAAAAGTAACCAAGTGTTCCAGAAAAGAATGGCTTGTGCTTTTGATAGAGACTGCAGAGTGAGCACTGAAAGGGAAAGAAAAGCAGCCTAAAATTGTTTAAAATGCAGCTCAGTGCAAAGTACAATCCACTGTGTCTCGAGAAGCAAGAGTAGAAAGGGGAGACTGTTTTAGGAACCTGTGTGCTCTACAGACAGCGTCAATGTGAACACTCTGGCCTGGGTCAAAAATGAAGCACATTGTGCAGGTGATACAGCCTGAATGGGATTTGGGAAGGAACACAGATGTTTATGAAAAGGCAAAAAGAAGTGAGAAGATATACAGCAATGGTAGGCAGCCCGAACCTCTGTCAGAGGACAGAGCGTTTCAGCTGAAGCGAGGATGATGCACACCAGCAGTCTCCAGAGGACTGGGAGTGCACGGGGAATTATAAAGGGAGGGAGTCATCTCAGTGCATGAGGAATGCAGCAAAACCTCCTCTGACTAAGCCAGCTAATGCACACTGCATTTTTTTTCTTTCCTGATAATCCTGTTCCATAATATTTCCTTAATAATTTAATATGTGAAGAGTAGCCCTTTTGAAAAGCATCTAAATCACCAAGTCTTACTTTCAGACGAAACCTTGCCACCCTTGTCCTTGACACGCACTGGGGATTTTTACTGGGTATGACTATTTGAGTGCTATCTTGGAGTTAAGGGGGTTTTTTTTCTTAATTACTTAATGAATTTACCATGTGGCACAACCCTTGGTACTGCCAAGCAACAGCTTTCTATTACTAGATTGTATGGGCCCCATCCTGCATTACTGAAGCCAAAAGCAGTATTTGGGAACAGACGTTGGCATCGAAATCTGTAGGAAGGCTTAGAATAACTATACAAAAAGGGTTAGTTGCACTCGGAATATTGATTCATGAGCTCCATGGTTTTTTGCATCTCTGTTCATTTTACCCAAGTAAGATCAACTGCCCAACTGGACATATAATATATGATACTGCATTAGAACTAAAGCTCCATTTGGTCATACTCATTAATTAAACTGATTTCTCCTGTAGGTTTTTTTTTTTCCTAGAGAACTAACAGAGAATGATAATTAAGCATATTATGCATTCTAGGGAACCGTGTTTCTCCTACTGCCACAAAAACATTAAAGGAGAAAAACATGAACTAAAGCAGAAAATGAAGGAAAAAAAAGAGCTAAAAGTGGAGTGAGAAGGGGGAAGCACTCCTTCCTTCAGTTTTAAGAGATTCCTCTGTGCCTTGGGACATGTGGGGCAGCCTTGTTACAGTAGAAGAGTTGCACCAGCAAAAAAAAAAAGAAAAAAGCAATTGAAATCTCAAGGAAAGCAGCCCAGCTCACAGGTGCAGCTCCCTCCCTGCTAATGTAGAGGTGCAAACCACAGTAATGCAGCACCCCAATTTTTTTTGAGGGGCTTGCTTTCATTTGTGGCTGAGCCTTGCATGAGAAGGGCCCTGCTCCGGAAGGTCAGTATTGACCCCTGAGCTGGCCTGAATGGAGATGGCATGAGGTCTTAGCGGTGTTTAATCACGCCTTTGCTTGTAGAGCGCTTGCTTCTTACCCATGAGACCCATGTTGCTCGGTGGGGAGCACTGGTCTAGTGGACCGAGCATCCTTGGCTGTAGGCAGGCCCTTTGTTTAACTTTTCCCAAGTTATTGGTGCTGACGGGGACTTTATTTGCAAAAAGTTGTCTGCTCTGGGGGCAGTATTAGGTATTTACCTGTCAGCTCCTGCATGCACTGAAGCAAAAACATCCAGGGAGAAAATGAAGATGTTTTGTTCTTACAATTACCTGCTGAAATCTCACACTATTAAAGTGTACTGTAATTAGAAAGAAAAAAGCCAAGGATGCAATTAGAAACATAGGAAGCAGTTCACTGCCTCTTTTTTTGAAAAACGTGAGGGATGCTGACGTTCCAGCATACCAAACGTTGCTGCTCTTTCCTAATTAGCGCATGTGTTGATAGGCAGAGATTACCTGGCAGTCTGTAGTATTTCTAATGAATTGCCCTATGAAGCCTGGTGTCCGTTTCCCCCCCCCCAATCTTTCCAATCTTTGATTTATCTTTGTTAGTTTATTTATCTTTAACACAGGAGGGTTTTTGAATGATCTGCAGGAGACCTGGCCTCAGTCAGGCAAGCTTTGACCATCCTTGTTCAAAAACAAGGCTGGCGCTTAGACTATATGCCTGTGGCCGACGTCAGGTCAGTACCACTGTAGAAAAATGCAGTTTGGTTCCTTCTCTTTTAGCGTGTTGTCTTCATGTGTAAGCAGTTCGAGGGCCTGCGTCAAGGCTATGACTGCACAATTACATCTGCGCTACTGCTCCTCGGGAAGCCCTTGTGTGCGCCGTTCCAAAATGGGATGCGTTTTGGGTGGCTCCTCCTCGCAGACACGCAGACTTTTCCCCCCACTCCTGCAGGGTCTGGAAGCCTGTGCCGACACACTTCCGTGTACAGTGTTTCATGGCTCAGTCGCAGGCTGTTCCTCTGTGCTTACCAACATGTTTGGGCAAACTGTGTTCAGGCCTTGCAGACACTTTCTGGTCAGATTGCTCTGGAGCTGCAGAGCAGAGTTTCTTGGCCAGAAAGGTCTCGTTAAATCAGGCGGGAGGCAATGTGAGAAGCGGTTGGCAGTAGGATTACCCGCCTTGCGTAGCCTAAGCTCGTCCCGCCACGATGGAGCCTCTGCTGTACACAAAACGTAGGAAGGAGCTCTACTCGTATTGATTTGTATCGTGACCTATGCTCGGCTGAGAGTGCTTCTGAGTGTGGATGCAGGTTGTACTAGTTGTGTTCAGAGGAACAATCTGAGTTACAGCGTGACTATAAACTCCTGCCAAGAAAGGCCCAAGGGAGTTACAGTAGGAAACAGAAGGGGCGGTGAGTTTTCTCTTATGCTAGTGTAAAATTGGAGCAACCTAACAAAGTCAGAAGCATTCAAAGCTCAGAATACAGGCTCAGGCCTTTTACTGCTGAGTATAACATGGCAAGACTGGGGCCGTGGATATCGGACTGGAGCCCAGCTGCTTATTTAGCAAATGTTTGTGGTTATGCCTATGGTGCCGGTGATAGCATGCACACACCCAGGCACAGGGACTGTAAACCTGCTCTGGACTTTGAGCTCCGGAAGGCAGGCACCGCTTGGCTGGATGCATCCACAGCGCAATTATGCAAGGCCAGACCCTGCCGTGGTACAAATCCAGTGTAAAGGAGGGAAGAATGTGGCCCTGCAATTTGGTGGATCTAGCATGCAAAAAAAAAACCAAAGAAAAAAAACAGTTGAAAAATGTACAAATATTCTGGCTGGTTTTTGAGTAGCCTGAAGCCCACCAGATAGGTACCGTTCCACTCATGCCCTAAAGAAAATGAAGCTTTTCCTTTTACTTAATGATTTTTTTATTATGACTCTTGTAATTTCAAGAAGAGGCACCAAATTTCAGCGCCTGGCTGCCAGAAAGTATCCAGTCAGGGGAAATTCTGGTTTTAATTTTTGCCAGCTCCTGAGCAATTCAAGATTCACTTGTCAGAATTCAGTAAACGGTTCGTGAATTGGTTTGCAGATCTGGTTCAGGGCTACCTCTGTTGCAGACAGAGAGGATGAGAGGGTTTGGATCTCCTGAAAGGAATGGCTGATAGCACGGGTGGAAGGGGAGAGCTGTGCCGAGGCCTCCAGAACTGGTGAAGTCAAATGCCAGTTTTTAGATCCGATGCCCTTTCCTCCCATTTTAGTGACTTCAGCGGAGTATTATCTGAAATACCAGTCTTGGTGTTTAAACCTCAATTAGATGGGGTCTTTTCAATTATAATTTTAAGAATCCATAAAATCATCACTTAATCTCCTCCTGTTTTGGCAGATTCACTATTTTAATTGGGTTTTTTTTTTTCCTTTGTGGATTTTTGACAGATACAATTTCCAGATTAAAGAAATCTTCCGTCTAAAAGTATCCTTCTTTTCCTTTTTGGTTTTCTAGCTGAAAATGGAACTTAATTTCTAACACGACCATCAGCTTGATTGATCACAAATCATTACAGACCATTTTGAGCATAATACCTGAACCACTCGTGATATTAATGACTAATAATCGCCTTTATGTTAGGTCTTAAAGCTTTATTGTCCTGAAGTACAACCGGTTTAGTGGAACATGAAAGGCCAGAATGATCCGAGATGCCGCTGGGGCTGCAGCCAAAACTGTAAGGTGTTTGAATCGCCTTTTGCAGCGCCGGCTGGGATTACAGTCCCTTTCGAAACACGATCATTGAGGTAACTTAAAATAATCGTCTTCTTTCCAGATAGCGCCTGGTGCCGAGCTCTCCCCCCCTTCCCCCAAGTCTTCGTGCGCTCCAACATCTCCGTTTGGCCTCATTTTTGTGCTTCGGTGGTATCTGCACAGCCCAAATTAGCAGCGAGGATCCCACGGAGGGGGGCCGCCGCCTCCCTCGGCTCCCAGGTGAGCTCCCGGGGCGGGGGGCGGCCGGCAGCGCTCCGGGCTTTCTCCAGCACCCCCCACCCCCGCTCTGCTC
>WAAD01039747.1:228194-238788 GCA_013389945.1 Fregata magnificens
CCTCCTCCTGCGCATCCCACCCGGCCCCTCCCCGGAGCGGCGCGGCGAGGGAGCGACATATGGAGCTGCTCTAGGGCGAGAGTTTGCGACCTCCCCCCCCTCCATGCGTTAGTTCTCAGGTGGAGCTGCATGTGGTGAGTGGGGCTGCGGGGCAGCGGCGTGCGGCTCGGGGGGAGCGGGGGGTCGCGACACCCACCCCCCCCCCCCGCCCCGGCTTTGCGAGTCATCGGGGCTTGTTTTATCTCTACCTTTAAATTTATGCCCGGGCAGAGGAGGTCGGGGCGGGTTGTCCTCCCCCTCTCCTCTGGGGGGGATCGTGCTGAGATGAGCAGAGGGGGAGCGGCGGAGTTGCTCGTAAAATACATCCCCACCTCGTCGATGCATGGAGATCCCGGGTCGAAGCAGGTGCGTGCGTGTAGTTGGAATTTACTTTTTGTCGGGGCTGCTGTGCCGGCCCCGATAGTGCGGGCTGTTGTGCTCTCGAGAGCCGTGCTACATCCGACTCGAAGAAACCGGCTTTACCCCGGTAAGTTAGCGTGTGCGCCGGGGAGCCCGTTGAGCCGGGAGGCTATAGCCTTGCTCCGTTTTCTCAGCAAGAGCGGGGACTTCAGGGCACCCCTAAGAGTGCGTGCCGTAGTGCCGGGAGAGCTAAAAGGGCCTGGGGGAGACTTTCACTCCACTGGAACAAAGCTGACATATGGCTGGGCAGGACCCGCCTGGCCCCGCTGGCTGGACCTTTCCAGGGGTTGGTGTTAGGGCGGCAGCAGGGCAGGGGATTAGCGAGTCTTTTCCCTGAGCAGTAGCGCACTTGGGTCTTCCTTGGGAGCACCGCCAGCACGGACACAGGCGTTTGGGGGGCTTTTGTGAGCCGGGTGGTTCATCTTTTGGAAGCGACGGCGAAAAAACTGTTTATTGGGATTTCCTTCAGGATGGGGGAACGCTTGAAAAAAATCCTTTTGTGATGGCACTTTCATTTAGAGCGTTTGCTGCTTTACTTATGTCAGTATGTCAGCATCTGGAAGGATAAGTTCTCCTTAAGCGTGAAAATAGGAGTGCAGTTACCTGCTGTCATTTCTTGCATTTTGTGAAGCACAGCTGGAAAACCCAGGGAAGCTTTTGTTGAAAATCTATGGAAGGGTTCGTGTGCTGTCCCCTGGGACCCTTGGTGGCTGATTTACAGCTACAGGTCAGCTGCTGGTGTAAAATAAAACAAATCTGGCCATTTCATCTCTATCTGGGGGGGCTGTCGGCCCCTTTACCCGAACTTCAGCGCAGCATGCCAGAGCTGTTGTGTGTGGCAGTCTGTGTTCAGACAAGTCCAAAGCTCTCGGGATCAGGAAAGTCCAGGCTTTTTCAGCTAGTGCCCGGTGAAGTCAGCAGGGTGGCTCTGGCTGCCGTCAGTGGGTGCTGGATTTGGCCACCGTAGAATATGCTATTGCTCAAACAATGGTGGTAGAGGGCTTGGCTGCCCCCTAACATCAGTTTTATGCTTGTGTCTCTCAAATGGAGTAAACAGTTTCTATTTGTGTGAGTCAAAATGACACTTCCTACCTTTCTATTCTGATTTTTTTTAGGGATTCACCTACACAAATGAAGGTGCCTGGGTCTTACGGGCTTCTCACAGGGTACAAAATTGATAGAGGCACCTCAGGTTCCATCTAAGTGCGCGGGAAGCTTTCACATGGTAAAATGAACTGTAGAAATGAATTGTGTTTTCTTAAAAGTTGCTGCTGCTTGTACTTATATTGCTGTAGAAATTAAGCAGTTGATTAAGCAGGGTAGATTGAAAGTAGCCCTTTCTGCTTGAAGTTAAAATGCATACCATCTTACTATGTAAAAACATATCTTTGGAATCTGATTTAACATAATGAGCTAGTGGTGGTGGTAGAGGTAGGAGGAGGATTAGCAGTTTGTGCTGCCAGACAGGTATCTGAGAGTGTGTCTTAGGGAATACTTCCATTGTCCAGGCAAGTATTCCAGCATCTAACATAACAGCTGTAGATCTTCCTCCTTTTGTGACTGATCTTACTTCCATTTAAGTTGGTAGCAAAAACCACCCACTCCTTTTCTGCAGGAACTGGATTGGACTGCTAACGAATGAAGCTAGACTTTGTGCATATTAAAACACTGCTTTGATTTTCGTGTCAGGCTGATTTCTTTTTCTCTGAAGCTGATTAAAAACAAACAAAAAGAAACTTGCTAGCCGTAGGTACTTCAGGTTTTGTCTGTAGACGAAGCAGTCTTAAAGACCATTAAATACTTCTGTAGGTGCTGATTTATTAAGAATTGTAATTGTATTCCTTTATACACCTGCTCTTTTTAATGGGAAAGATGAAATAATGACAGTTTCTCAGTGTTTTGATGGAAATAATAATATAAATAATCCAGGCACTCCAATTGTCTGCCTGAGAGGCATCAAGGAGTTTGAGATAATGTCCTAATATCAAGGAAGACCTCAAATTTTGTTTTCTAAAATTTTTTTTAGCTTCCACGAAGTACAACAGATCTTATGCAATAGCTAGTTTGAAGGATTTTGCCATCATTTACACAAGCTGCTTTTATTTTTCCAATAAATAATTCATAGGGAAAAAAATTTTTTTAGGAACTCTGACATTTTTCACACTGATGTAAAACACTGCTGGCACAGTTCATCTCTGGCTATGCTAACGCTAGACAGGTGATCCAAAATACTTGTGACTATTTTTGCTTTTATGTAACATCTTAAAGTGTAATCTGTCAAGCAAGGAGAATGCAGTACTTTGAAAGTGTAAGTAGTCTTCTGGTGATCTACTTTTTATAAGGGCTGGGTAGCAAGAGAGACACCTTCTTTTAACTCAGCTTTCTATGTGTAACCGGCTCATGAGGAGACAGCTCCAGTTGCAACGGTTCCTGAACGCGCACACGCACACAAATCAGTGCCAGAAACGGCAGCTTTCAGTTACCAAGTCCAAAGATCAGGAGTGTTCCAAAGGAGAGAGCAAGGTCCAGCTTAAATGCAAGCAGGTTGGCAGTAAGCACAGATCTTTAGTATAGATGAATCTTTTGCTAATTAATAGTTTGTAGAAAATGGAATTTGCCAATCTGAAAACAGCACTCATTTTCTTCAGGGGAATATAATTGCATGTTTTCTGCCACTTGTTTTATTTCTAAACTTCCATCAGTCAGAGAAACTGTGCTGTCACGAAGAAGTGCCTGTTTTCTGTAAATGGAGAGAAACCCTCAACATGTGTTAGTTCTTTAATTCTATTATAAACAAAGTCAATTTTTGTGTTTGCAGCAGTGGAGGCTTCAGGTTTGTTCAGCAGTACCAGTGCAAATGCTATAACAAAAAATAAGATAACAATGCTGACTGCTCAGCACAAGTGGGGAAAGAAAGCCCTGTAAATGCAGTGCTAACTTTGCCGTTGGGTGTTTTGAACTGAACTCAGCTGAAGTTGAGCAAAACAGAGTCCAAAGCAAATGTGTTTCTGGGAGACGGCAGAGGTTTTGTGGAAGAAATAGGCCTGTATGTTCTGCGTCTGTACAGCACCGATCACAGCAGGGTCCCTGCCCTCTATCTCATGGCTGTATGAGTATTAAACGGTGTGTTAGAACCGTAGAATAGAAACTGCACGGCGACGTTTGCTTCACTGATGGCTCCCGATGAATGTGTCAGATGCTCGGTGTCATTGCAAAGTGGCCAGGAGGAGCTGTGAAGACGTGTTAGACCTGCAGCTGGGAGATTCCTCTGGCGCAAAGGGGAATTCCTAGGTGGGGAAGAGCTGATTTGAGGGGCATTTCCAAGGGAGAGCGGGGCCAGTCTCCAGGGGCATTGGGCAGCTGGCAGTACAGCCTCATCGGTCTTCGGAAATGGCTTTAAGTCATGCCAAAGAGGAAGGTGGTTTGAAAGGACCGAAGAAGCTGTCAAGTCACCAGAGAGTGAGTTTTTGGTTTTCACGTGTCCCTTCTTTGAGGGTGGAGGTTCAGCTAGCTCAAGTGAGACAGCAGCCACCACCACATCAGAGTGACTGTGGATTCAGTCTGCTGCCGTGATATTAAAACCATGCTCAGAGTCCTGCGTTAGGCGAGTTCAAACCATTATTCTTCCAAATAAGGGGCCGGGTTCGGTACTCTGCTCTGCTTCGTATGTAAAACTGTAGGTGTTGCCAGATAATGTCTGAGGTTCCCAACCTATATAACTTGATCAGTGTTTTGAGGAGCAGTGGACTTAAAGAGGAATTCCTCATTAATGTTGCTCTGGAATTGAGTTTTAAGTGGCATTGAATGACATGAGTCTCAGTCTGTGTAATTATTAGGAGCCAAAGCCTGTTTACTTTGCTTTTACACCAGTAAGATATATTGGATTTCATCTGACAGCTTCTGCTTCCAGTGAAGTTAGAATAAAAGTTGTATTCTTAATATAGTAGAATACAAAGAGAAAAGTCCAAATCTGGGTTGTTTTCTTCAATGTTATTTTTAAAACTGGGTGGTATATGGAAGTAGCAGGAGAAAGAAGTTCCCTTTTCAAAGGAACCCTGAGTTGGTGGAAAGATCTAAACTTGCTCTAAAGCTTGCTTGGATGATCTGTAACGAATAAAACTGTTTTCTTGATCCTAGATTTTTCAATACCCCCAGGAAACCCTTGTGCTGTTTGAGCCACACTCATCTTTAATGGAAACGTGACAATTATCACCTGTTTTCTTACAGTTTCTTATACTAGCCTGTAACATTAGTCTCTTAAAAACTCCTGTTGTGCCAGGCAGGCAATAAGGTTGAGTGAACTGTGCTATAGAAAGAACCACCCATGACTGGAGGTGAACTATGCGGATATATGTTGGGGTGGAGGTTGAAAGGAGCGTGGAGGGCATATTTGAAGCAGACAGTGCAACTGCTACAGCAGGTCTGACTAGTTTGAGATGCCTAAAGGCAGCTTTGTCTTAACTTCAGGTAGCTGCAAAATGAAGTTTTAAAACCTAATTCAGAACTGCATCATCATCTTCCGGTGCCTCCACAAACTCTTTACTTTTCATGTGTTTTTACAGGCGCTCTTTCACCCTTGGAAGAAGCATTTAATAGATACACAGACACGTGCTTGCATATCCTTTGCATATTTTTAAAATATACATTTCATCAAGATAGGAGACTGGCATTCATGCCCAAACCACAGTGTTTTTTTTAAACAGTGGTAACATTTTGCTTTCTTATCACTCTGAGCATGTGTATGTGCATGCATGTGAGAGAGAAGCCACTCTATTTAAGCATTTTTTGTATAGCATGATTTGTTGCCGGTTGGCTCTTGTGCCTTCGCCTGTCCCTGTGTAGGAGGAGGGACTTACACTTTATTAGTCTGTGCTGTGGTCGGAGGGATTTTGACCAGGGCTACTTCCACGCTGGCTGTCCCAGGGGTACAATAACCTGCTTAGGTTACCCTCCTGTGATCTAGCTCACTCTCTCCCTTACCCTCCTACTCCATCTGTTTGGCAAAATTGTCTCTTCTAAACAACTCTTCCCCTTTTCTTCCCTAAATAAAGTATTCCAGAACTAACTTGTGATGAACAGAAGAGAGAGAATATTTTCTGTGTGTGTAACACAGAGTGTAAAGCTTCCTGTTGCTGCTGTGCTTCCCTTCACTGGCAGTGGAACATACGTGATACACATGTGCTCTGATGCGGGTTTTTTTTTAATTGTGGGGAAAATCAGTGTAATACTATCTTGGGTGAGGTAAACTGGTTGTGCCTGACTGAATATGAAATGAAGTTTAGGACATTTAGTTTCAGTCTCCTGATCTCTTCTCCTTTTGTATTTTCCACTCCCAATTTCCAAAGACTTAGTTTGTGGTTAAGTTTGTTTGTTCCATGTTAATTGACTTGTACTAAGCGTGCTTCAAAATACAGGTTTAATACACATGTTGTTAAAATATGCTATTAAAAGGGTGTCCCCATATAAGTTTAAATGATTTATTTGAGAATGTTTAAATTACTACAGATAAAAGTTACGTGGATCCCATGGTGGCTGTTTTAAAGGGTATCGCTTTGGTGTAGTAGTTTTTATTGTGAAATCAAGCAGGTGCCACGAAAAATGGGATCTCTTCTGTCTCTAACTCATAGCTGTTGCAGGTTGAGAATAGTTCAAGGCTGGCCAAAGTTCCCTTCATCAGTTTTCAGAAGGCTCCTTCGTTGCACGTGAAAACACATGCTGTATTTCAACAAATGCAAGAGCTTTAGTACACTGGACTGAAAGGCCAACAGTTATCGTCTTGTCTAACATCATTTAACACCGTCTTAGCAAACTTTCATGTCAAACTTTAACTACCTTTTTTGTTTGTTTGTTTTGTTTTCACTGATGGTGGAGAAATGTCCAACAGCTTTTCCACCTCTTTAAGAGAAACTTACGGGTGAGTGGGTGCTTTTTCACAGAACGTACTTGTTTGCAGGGATGTGTTCATTTCATTTAAGCAAAAATGTTGAAAACGACTCATATGCTGTATAGCTGCTTTAAAAAATGCCAGGGAAATACCTTTCTTTTCTCCTCGTCTAACTCTCGGTAGCGAGAAACTGGTTAGCACATAAAACCTGCAGGCCAGAAACTAAAATGACTTGTCATTGCTGAGATGTATGTTGCATTTTGCAGTATACATTTCTTTAGCGGTTTTTTTTTTTCTCCTCTTCTTCCCCTCTGCCATTCGCTGCTTTTCAGTTTGACTGTGATAATTTATTCAACACTGTTTTCAGAGCAATAACCTACTTTTTGGCAAACCATTCAGTTCTTTCCACAGTAGCGTGGGTATTTTTTTCCCCCATGTGTTTATTAAGGGTCTGCGACAAGGGGGAAAAACAAGGTATCTTTGGGGAAAAGATGCTATGATACGCTTGAAAGCAAGGATTCAATCCAAGTAATTACACATACGCGAGAAAAACTCTCTCATTATACACAAAGGGGTCTAGTCTCTCTTGGATGCATGCGCGATTCTCATTAACCTTTGTAGGAAATATACACATCCAGTGAAGATGGGTCTATACTCAGTCCCTACGTACACTAAAAATATCAGCTAGACCGTGACACGCGTGTGCCATGTCTTGTACAATATAACACAACGTTGCCGTAATCTATTGTTCAGAGTGACGTTGCAGAGGAGGAGGGATGTATAGCCTTGCTATTTTGTCATTCTCCCTTAGAGTCTGACCAGTAGCATCTTGTCATTGCAGGCGTGTAATTTTAGCAGTGACAAGGGAGTGTGTGTTTGCTAGCCTGTGTCACTTTCTGGTCGCCGCACTAGCTCTTTTAGATTGTTTTGAATTTAATTTACAAGTAAGGTGCCTCTTTTTAGCCAGTGATTTCACTGTGCCAATGCCTGCTGGCTCTGCAGTGGGAAGAAAGGGAAGACAGTCAGCCCTTGGCTGAATTGGGCCCTGAAGTGGTACACAGCCATCTTAATTGCTTGCAGCTTCACCGCTTGAAGAGATTATGGCCCTGTTTCTCCCAGTGCGGAGCTGTGTGCACTGGCTCCGGCATGGCTCCTTGCCCGCTGGCGGGGAGGTTTCATCGTGCCGTGGTCCTCTTTGTGGGACCGGCATCTCCTGCTTCCAGGCAATGAGGGCCGGAGTGCCGAACTTGTGAAAAGAAACCGTGACGTGGAGCAGAGGGAGCTTCTTGGCTGATCCCGGGGAGGCTTGTGCATAGAAGCCCTCACATATTTTTCGGGTGACAACAAGCAGAGTCTGCTGAATAATCAGCTAATCACATAGTAAAGTCCGAGGAGCTGGCCTAGTGCTGTGCCTGGTTTTATTTACTGCAGCTCTCATTTCCTACTGCTGATGCCCAGGTGTGTAATGCAGCTCCTAGTCCTTGAGCTTTTGATATTGGCAGCAGAGTTGCTCAGCCCGTGTGTACACAGCACAGTGTAATTTGATTCACGCTTGGCAGGCCTGGCTGCTTCCTTAACGCTGCCACGTGGAGACCCGAATTTCAGAATAACCTTGGCCCAGCTCTTTTGGGTGTCTCTTTGAAGCATAGAGTCTCAGCCAAGCTGATCCCTTGTGAGGAGGTTCCTGTGTGGTGGCACAGGCGCTCTTGTGAGTAGACGGTGCATGCAGCCATCCTGGAGAAGGATTTAAAGAGAACTTGGCACAGAGGTGATGCGAGGAGAGGGCAGCTTTGCCATCTTGCTGAAAATCTTTGTCCCCCCAGTGACTAACCCTAACAAAACAGCTCCTGGTAGTGGAAAGGGGGGAATCCTCCACCCCAGTCTGGCTCAAAGCAGGTACTGCTGGGGTTGGGGGTCAGCAGGGCCGTGTCTGCACCAGGCCTGCGAAGGGCTGAGGCGGCATTAGCAGTCATAGAAAGCTTGTTTCATAAAACTTCCAGTTAAGGACAAGACCAAAAAAGGGCAGGCTGGGGTCTTGTTTGCATCTGCTGGGCGCTGTTGTAAGGATGCTGATGGGAAGTCCTGTCTGAAGCAGAACATGTGAGAATTGACATTTTGGCTGTGTGAGACCTTTGACATAGAAATTACTTCTGCTGGGCAATCCAAACCTGTTGTTTTTTCCAGTAAAGACAACTGCCTTCCTGTATGTGAATAAAACCGATTTTGAATTAATGTTTTCTAGCCCCGGTATGTTACAAAGCTATATCCCCCACCTCTTGCTTCGTACTGAAAAGAAGTTGTCAGAGTTGCTCAGAGCTTTTGCTCTTGACTTCAGCCTTGCAGCTGGTTTGAAATACGCCTAGCTAGCTTTCCATGCACAGAACCTGTGCGGTCTTGTTCACCTTTTAATTCTGCCAGGGTAGTCTTTAATGGTTTAACGAGCTAACAAGTGCTCGTCTGATTTAAACTTGTATTATGTTCTGCTACCCTGATAGAATTCCTAATATTATAAACACCCTTAATAACATGGCTATAATATAGAAAACCTGCTCTCCTTTTTCCAAATAATTACTTAATGAGGCAGTAATTTATTCTAAGCTATATTTATTGGAGCCCATTCCAGCTTTATCAGACATACTCTGTTTGGTGTGTGCAGTTAGTCAAAAACATTAAAACTGCTCCACTTCTTCCGCGGGAACACGTTACATTTAGCAAACTGACAGCATTAGAAACTGTTTCCAATTTAATAGAAGCATATGTTTCCTGCAAGACTTAACACACTACAGAGTCAGAGATTGCCTTAGAGTGCGGCTTTGCCTTTTTTTAGTGCTGTAAAAAGGAGCTGGAAACTGAAGGCAGAAGTGGAGTATGTAGTCATGTTTTTGGTTGTTTTGCTCGCTTTTGTTTTTCAGAGAGCCTTCTAGCAGGGCTTCGACAGGCTGCAAGTTTAAGAAACTATCAAGAAAGTGGTGTGGGCGGCGCACGTTAGAGCTCTCACTTGAAACATGGTTTCTGATCATTAACAAACAGCAAGAGCTTGCTTTGCCCTCTGGGCCTCAAATAGTACAGTATGCAACAAGGGAGAGCAGGCAAGGCACGAGGATGGAAACAGTAGGATCAGATTACAGTTTCAAAATATCACTGGAACACGTTGGCTGGCGTTACACTATTGACTGGCTTTATAATTGCATTGCTTATTTGCTAGGGAAGGCTTCACCTTACTTTCTGATTAACATGGACACTCCTTTGGGGACCTGGGGATTCCAGGCTCCGAATACCAAAGTCAACCCCCACGAGAGCTGCATGACTTCAGATGCTCCTCAAATGAGAGTCTGAGCTTCCTCTGATGTCTTGTCTCCTGTTTGCCAGGAGGTTTCCTTGCACAGTCCTTAACTAATTCCTGCTTAGATTAGCCTCTGAAAGTCACCCGCTATGGTTTCCCTTCTTATTTCGATTTTAACTCGAGACTGGAAAAGATGCCTGTCACTCAGCTTGCTAACTGCTCTCCCCGAGTCTTCACTCACGAGTGCCTAAAGCAGGGTGCTAAGGCTGCATTTCTGTAGGGAAAGGGACGCTGCCTTCCTTGCTAAATGCAGGAGTGGGGTGCTGAGCGGCTTTGCTTGGCTCTCTGTTTCTTCTGGAAGAGCTGAGGTTCACCCATTCACTACAGGAGATGGGAAGAGTTAGGTCCCTATAAAATGTACGTGAGAAATACCTGCCACTTACAGTTACTGCTGGCACCGACAGCCTTGCAGCAAAGGCTTGCAAACATAAAAACAATTCCCTGTACTCTCTGGAAGCACAGAGCTACCCAGGAGGCCAATTTTTTGATATAGCTCTAAAGGAGAGTTTTGTAAGTGCTTATTAAACCTCACTCAGTTAAAAAAAAAAAAAAAAAAAAAAAAAAAAAAAAAAAAAAAAAAAAAAAAAAAAAAAAAAAAAAAAAAGGCAGCCAGAATTAGCGTGAAATGTAAGTGTTGGGGAAAACAAACCTTGTAAATGGGGAATGTCTGAGCACTGGGTCTGGAGAGGACAGAAACCCCAGCACAGCTCCGTTCCCTGTACCTCTTTTCTAGGGTTGGGGGTTTTGTTTTCTAACTCACGTGTGACATGAGACCCAATTCTTACCAGGCAGCAGTTGTGAGGAGTCCTCTCTAGCCAGGCAACATGGACACGTTACACTCGACCAACTAAAATCTGCATCAGATCCCGAGAAGCAGCCTTGCAAAAAAAAAAAAAAAAAAAAAAAAA
>WAAD01039747.1:238955-276483 GCA_013389945.1 Fregata magnificens
ACACACAAAAAAACCAAAAAAACCCACCCCACCCCCCCCGCCAGTGTACAAATTGCGAGCCAGCTGCAGCATATTGAACGTAGCCGTGCGTTACTGCGTGGTACATGCTGTACTAGCTCCCGGGGATGCTGCCGTGCCAGGATTTAAAGACCCCGGTGTCAACAGATGAAATCTTCAAGGAGGGGTGATTTTCATCACATGGTGGCTGTCGCCTCTGAAAGTCCATACTGCTTATTTGCTCCAGTCCTGGAGTTAGACCTCGACACCTGGGCTGTTCAGCTTTCTTCCTTGCTTTTAGCGAGGCTGGGAGAGGGTGCCAGATTTATACTGGCGTTCCCCTCCACTGTTTCTTTTCCTTTCCAGCTTTGAATGGGGGGAGGATGCCTGCGCTCTTGGAGGGCAGGCTGGCTCCCAGCTGCCAGGACAGGTTTGCTCTGCTTTGCCAGGATCCTGCAGGCCAAGGAGCATCATTCTGCGGTGGGTGAGCCCATGGTCCTGCCCCGAGGGAGTCTTCCCGAGACGCGGCCGCTCTCCCGCTCTCTGCCGTGGCCTTGGGGATGTGGAAACAGGGATGGGGAGAGAGAGGTTTACCTGTTTGCCTCCCTAGCTCTAGGGGACAGATGCTTTGAAGTCATGGGGACTGGTTACAAGTTCAGGTGGTCCCTCAGGCTGGATCCAGCAGCACTGAAATGCCTCGCGGCAGCCCAGCCTGCCTCTGCTAGCTCAGAGGATCTAGCCCTCGTCTTGCCAGTTGAACCCAGTTGGCACAAAAGGCCTTTTTATTTTGGTCCTGCAGCTATCTATGCCAAATCCTGATCCTGCTGAAGTCAGTAACAAAACACTCATTGACTACCGTTGGGCCAGGATACAGCCAGTGCAACCCTCAAGGATGAGGAGTGTGGGATGAAGGAGAGGAAAATAATATTTCATGTGCCAGAAGTGACACAGAAAGCGCTTGCGTAATTTACTGGATAGAGTCTCCGAGAAGCCCTGGTGAGGTTCATTTACACCTGAGGTTTGGAAACTTTGTTTTGGGAATGAAACGTGCAAATTCAGTACTCTTTTTGCAGTTTGGAGGGCTTTTATGGGGTTTTTTCCTGCGTGTGTGTGTGAAGTAGTGTTTTATTTTAATTCCCCCAAGTTGCCTTTTTCTTTCTCTCTCTCCCTGCCCCCCCCCCCCCCCCCCCCCCCCCCGGTTTTAATTACCCAGGATTTCAGAAAGTAACTGCTCCTGCTTTAAACTCCACTTTTTGCACGAGCCCCTGCTGTTCACACCTCTCCTTTGGCTTTTGGCTGTGTGGGGAGGAATGGTTGCCTGGGGACTCCGGGGTTTGATGCTTTTACCTTTTTGAGCAATGTGGCATTCGTTCTAAAAGTGAACCTCGCCTTATTGAGCTGTTCATCCCTTAGACCAACTGAAATGGTGGCATAAATACGTGAGTGGAAATGGAACTTCTTAAAGATCCCTTTCCGCCGTCCCTCTTGGTGTTCGGTTCCTCTTTCTTTTTTTCCTTCCTGTCTGCCTTGATGAGCGGGGAGGGACTAGTGGGTTGTAGAATTGATTTCTGAGAAGAGCCCTCAGTCTTGAGAGACGTTTTAAACTAAACTGTTAAAAGCCTTTGAGAATTAACATTAAAGGGTATTTTTATTACTGGTGAGATAACCAAATCACTTATTCCCCTCCATTTTTATATATCCAGTGCTTCCCTATGCCAAAGTCCCAATTATTAAAGACTTCAGAAATAGTCTAGCAGTGACAAGGTATAACATTCTAAGTACAATCAATAAATACAATACTTCTCTCATGATGTGCGCATACCTCTGTCCTCTGGAGAGCAAAGGATTCGTCACTAAGTGGGCTCAGAGACATAGTCAGGCATTGCACAAGCTTTTCTGTGTTTAATCGATGATGGTTGACTCCAGAGAACCACCCGCTCCAGGCTGATTATCTCTTCTGCTGCGCCCCAACTGCATTTTTTTCCAGCTCTGTCTGAAGAGCATGCAGAGCCAATAAAAGGAAGCTAAATGACATGCAAATGAAAAAAATATATATTGCTGTTGTTTTCCAATTAAGAAAAGCCAGCTCCCAAACAATGCTAGGGGTTTCTCTGGCTCTGAGGCGCGTGCAATCGCCCTAAATGGGCAAAAAAGCAAGTTGAATCTTTCTCAGCAACAGTGGTTTAGCTTTTGGGTCTGGGTCTTCTAGAGCTGGAGCCAACTGGTGGATAATATTGGGGAAGATCTCCAAGTAACTCCCCCTGCTCCAGTCCCTGGATACATGCGTTTTTTCCATTGCCTTTCTTCAGCTTTCTGGTTCTACATACCTAAGTAACATTGAAAACTAACTTGCATACCAAAACCATGCAACACCCTTTATTAAACCAACAACAAAAACAAAGCGACATCCCATCTCAGCTCTTAACGCTTGGCCCCAAAGTGACATTTGCTGGCAGATGGGTGGAAATGCAGCAGAAATACATCTGGCTGGGATTGCTGCTCAGCAAAATAGGTGCATGAAAGACCCTCCATGGACATGACCCTTTGTCGCTGCCTGTACAGTCGTGCGTTTTGGTGGGTTGCTGTTGTCTGGCTGTCCCCATTATGGCCATATGACTTGGTAGGCCGCTGTGTCTTCTGACACTTGAGAAGGTGTGAGTATATCTCATTTTGTACTGATCTTTGGCCAACTCAACCTGTAAGTTTGGTGTTTTCATTTTCCCAGCAGGAGCTTTGGCTGGAAAGGCTAGGAACAAAGTTTTTGAGATGAACAGAACTGAACCAGATCAAATGTTGGCATTGTACAGCTTGCTGCCTTTTTTTTTTTTTTTTTTATGTTGTACAAAATTGATCTCTTTAATGTAGGCTGTTGGTTGAAGGAGGGAAGAGATGGTTTGAGATGATTTGAACTGTAAAGAACAATCAGGCAACATTGTCTTAAGCTGTGGTGGTCAGAAACTATACGATTCCTTCTTGGAGATCCAGAGAAAGGCTTGCAAGCCTGAAGCCCGTCTGTTTTTACCAACTCTATCAGTTGGTCTAAAAAGATACTGCCTCCTTGCTTTGCTGAGAATGAATAAAGTGATTTATGGAAACTGGAGGAAAATGTTTTTACAATTCCCATTTACATGCCAGAGGAGAAGGGGATAAAATAAAACTCTATAAAGCTGAGAGTCTAGAGGTGCTCATTTGAGCCCCCTGTTTTAGGCTCCCTAGCCTAGGGGCTAGCCCCTAGGGTTCCCTATTATTAAGGGAGTAAAACCCCCTTGCTTAGGCTGGCATCCTGCTTTGCCGCTTTAATAGTTAAACTCGTTTCAGAGCACATTTCTGGGGAAAAGGAAACTGAAAGCTGCGCTGAAAAGCTAGTAGGTGAAATTGGGAGTTGCCTGATCTATTTTATCTTTTAAAAGAACAAGCTCTGAGCCAAGCTACGCGACGATTGAGTGAGATGTGAAAGCTTGACAGTCATACATACAGGAAACATTGAATCATTTCTAAGCTTCCTGGAAAATGACGTAGCGAGGTTATTGTTGTGTTTACTAATGATGATCCTATAGCTCTTACCGATCAGCTTAAAAAAATGTCTTAACTACCAGCACCTCAATCTTGGATGCAAATGGGCTCAACTGGGTTCATTCGAAATGCCTGCCAGTGTCCCCTGACAATAATAATTAATAATCGAGCGCAGGGAACGGAGCGTGGCCACCCGAATAGTCTGTTTTCTTTATCATGGGGAAGAAGGTTTGCTTTGTGCAGTGAATATTTTTATACATTCCTCACAGAGCCTGACAAACTTCAAAACTCTCCTAGTCCCCAAGCAATTTAAAAATTTCTCCTTTAAATAGAGCATTGCAGAAGGAGCATTGGTATGTCTTTAGGACAGAGCCTGTCTTTTTTTCAGGGGGAGGAGAGAGAAGGAAGGGACAGAAAGCTGCTAGCTTTCCTCCTAACCCATCACTGCTTTGAAAATGTGCTGGACTTGGGCAGGGGTTTTGGTTCTTGCAAGCCCGGTCCTCCCTTTCTCGTTCTGTCTGTCCAAAGTGGAAGGAAGCATGTCTGTTGTGAACGTTTGAACAGCAAAACCCCCTCTTGCGCCCAAAACCCATGTGCACAGCTCTGGAG
The DNA here is from genome assembly GCA_013389945.1 of Fregata magnificens. Taxonomy (NCBI): domain Eukaryota; kingdom Metazoa; phylum Chordata; class Aves; order Suliformes; family Fregatidae; genus Fregata; species Fregata magnificens. Next base: position 243,075 of record WAAD01039747.1, read on the forward strand.
TAGTCCATGGAAGTGACACTAGAGAGCAGAGAAAAAACAGACTTCGGCAGTAGTGCTAAATTTCAGAGGTTTTGTTCACCCGAGATTCCAGGCGCGGGGATCGCTGGTAGCTGGCCAAGGAGCTTGGATGGCAGCCTACTGGTTCCTCAGCTCCGCTCAGCTTGCTCCCTCCCCCCGCCTTTCTTTTTTTAATTGCATAATATGCTAGAAAATGATCTGGATTTGGGACTTATTTTTAACCAGAAGAGGCTCACTTCACCCAATCTGATTTTGGATTTAACGTCCAGCAAAAGCTTTCTGAAGCTCTTTTTGCATTGAAATCCTGACTTCTTTTGCCCCCTGTGCTGCTTCCTAGGGGGTCTTTGTTTTTAAATGTTTGTCAGATATTCTTGGGGATGTTTTCAAGTCCTTAGCTACTGTGGGATGATGATCAAATCGGTGTTAGACCTGCCTGGTGCAGTCATTTCACAGGTATGGATCCTGTTGGGGGAACTGGGAATTGTACTCAAATAAGGAAGGCGAGTTTTGTCTCCTAGACGATAGCTAGGCATAGCTGCATAAAGCTCGTATGAGAGGAGTCAGGTTTGGGGTTAAAAATCTATTTATATGCCTGTTGCCACTTCTCTCTGGGTAGCTGGGGCTGGAAAGCATCTTCTACTTTTTTTTTTATTTTTTTTTTTTAAAATGAGGCAGAAATTTTCATGCCATTTTATTAACATTTTGTTAAATGGAGGGAAGGATGCAGGGATGAACAGGGGGGCTGTGATCCTATTAAAGGGGCAACTGGGTTAGCGCTCCAGCACCTCACCACTCTACCTGGGAAAATGAGAAAGCCAAACGTTTGCCCTAAGACATGGAAGCAGGCCAAGCACGGGGTACTGCTCTGCAACACCTGCAATCCTACCCCTGTCTCCGCAGGACTTTTCCTCGGCTGATTTGATGCAGCCCATGGGACAGGCAAGTGCAGCGTAGTAATGGCTTCTGCACCTTCTAGTTTGATTTAGATGTGATAAAAAAAGCTTGTCTGGTAAATTGGGTCCACGCAGGCGGTGGGGGAGAGAGTCAAAGCGAACCTGCCATCTCACAAGCACTGAAAGAAGTGTCTGTCACAGGGACCATCCATTTTCACCCAAGTAATTGTGGATATTTCAACAAACCAAACCCTGGCTACTCACTGAAGATGGGTGGTGGTGTGAGGCAGAGGGTTCTGACCCTAAAGCCCTCCCCGTTCAGATGCATAATGGTTGTACCTCTGTCACAGAACAGCGATTCCTTCATTCCTTTGCGTTTGGGGGGCTATTCATGTCACAAAAATAACGGTGACAAAATGAGGCTGGGACTGTGCTTTGTAGAGGAGCATTTCCAGGTGCTCCGAAACATCCTGGAAGAGATAGCACCGGGGATTGAACTGCCCTACTTACTCTTAGCTCAGAAATTATTTATGATGCGGGGCAAGTTTGGTAAAATTCCCTTTGTTTCCTTCTTCAAAATCTGCCATCTGACCAGGAGAAAAGCACATGCATTTATGCTGATTTTTGTTCTCTAGAAAGCCCTATGGCATTCTTTTGTTGTCAGATGAAACCTGACATGGATGTAGTCTTGAGTGAGGGACACGCTTTGATGGGGCAGAAGTGAAGACAAATGGTGCGTCTGGAGCAATGTGTCCTTGCTCTGGTGCAAAAGCTATTCTGTCTGTGGCTGGCAAGATCCTGAAAGTCTTACCAGAGGAAGCAAAGGCTGCTGGCATTGCCTTAGCCAGGCAGAAGCTGAGGAAAGGATTTCAAACACTGTCGTGTGAAAATGCTTCTCACACCCAGAAGACCAGGGGGTGAGAGCGTAGCCCACCCCAGCCCTCTGTCAGAGCTGCCATTGCTTCATGCGCAGGTGGGGACGCAGCGCATCCCTCCCAGCACAAGGGGCAGGCAGGGCCTGCGCTCCCACGTGGATTCAGAATGTGGGACTAGGGGTGCTCCCTGGGGGCCTGGTTCCTGGAGGGGGGTGCTCAACGCTTCAGGAGACACCAAACTCCTTCGAAGCTTTCCAAGGCAGATGCTCCCGTCCTCAAACTGGGACCCGGGCACTGTCAGGATTGAAGGCCCTGGCTGCAGCAGCAGAGTGTAGTGCAGAGAATGGTCTTGGAGATTAGACTAAAAGACCTGACACATCATCTTTTTCATTTGTAGTATATCTAATTCTGAGTGTAATAACTGCATTTCCTGCTCTAGGACTTTAGTCCTTATGCGATCAGTTAAATAAACCCATGAGGTCAGATATGCATATATCCTGGTGTGCTAAAGGGTTGAATCTCCCAACTTCACCGGGAAGGTTTGTCTCAGTATACAATTGCTTGAGCCTCGCTCCCCTTCCCCCTGTGAACACACTTTTGAATAAAAAGGGAAATTAATTCTAAGAACCTCGGTGTATTATGTTTGTATTCCCAGGCATAGTACTGCATCAGTCAGGAAATGTAAAGGAACATTCAATATAGTATCTGTAGCTTGTGCACCTATATACAGATATTTGGGGACCATATGCTTAACATATGCAAGAGTGAAATTTGCTGCCAAGCGTGCAAGGGCTTGAGTTTTATAGATGCTGTTTGAATTCCTGCTTGGAACTTACCAGCGTAGCCGTGCTTAGACCAGAGCACTGCGTTAAGGCGGCTTCTGCTTCCTCGTCCTGCTGCTGTGGGCCAGGAGTGAGTTACTTATGTGGACAGATTTCCACTTGTGACTGTTAGGGGCAAGCGAGGAGGGGACAGAGCAGCCGATCTGCCCGCACCATGTGTGCAAGGGAGTAGGTGGACTGGGGTAGTGATTCAGGCAGGAAGAACAGGCTTCAAGCTTTGCTGGCTTCATCGGTCTCTTCTCTTTCCTTTCAGATATATGTTGGGGAAAGGAGGAAAGCGGAAGTTTGACGAGCATGAAGATGGGTTGGAAGGCAAAGTGGTGTCTCCTACTGATGGTCCCTCTAAGGTGTCTTACACCTTACAGCGTCAGACTATCTTCAACATTTCCCTTATGAAACTTTATAACCACAGGCCATTAACCGAGCCAAGCTTGCAAAAGACAGTTTTAATTAACAACATGTTGAGGCGAATCCAGGAAGAACTCAAACAAGAAGGCAGCTTGAGGCCCGTGTTCGTGACCGCTTCGCAGCCCGCCGACCCTCTCAGCGACAACTTCCGCGAGGCCCAGCCGGCGTTCAGCCATCTCGCCTCCCCGCCCCTTCTCCCTACTGACTTTGTAAGCACTACGCCCCTGGAGTCTTGCCTCACCCCAGCCTCTTTGCTCGAGGACGACACTTTTTGCACTTCCCCGACTGTCCAGCACGATGGTCCGACAAAACCACCACCTCCTGCTCTCCAACCAGTAAAGGACAGCTTCTCTTCAGCCTTGGACGAAATCGAGGAGCTTTGTCCAGCACCTACCTCCGCAGAGGCAGTAGCAGCCGAAACAGCAGCCGATGACTCTAAAGACCACCCCAGCGAGTCCAACGTTCAAAAGCCCGAGGGCCTCCCGGAGAGCAGAACGGCTGAATCGAAACTCATGGACTCGCTACCTGGCAACTTTGAGATAACAACTTCCACAGGTTTCCTCACAGACTTGACCCTGGATGATATTCTGTTCGCTGACATTGATACGTCCATGTATGATTTTGACCCCTGCACGTCTGCCACAGGGGCTGCCTCAAAAATGGCTCCTGTCTCAGCAGATGAGCTCCTAAAAACTCTCGCTCCATACAGCAGTCAACCAGTAACTCCAAATCAGCCTTTCAAAATGGACCTCACAGAACTGGATCACATCATGGAGGTGCTTGTTGGGTCTTAAAATATAGAAATATAGCAACTTTTTTTTTTTTAAATTTTAATTTTAAGTACCAGTATATACACTTGGTAGTATTTCCATAGTCCCTCCCACCCCCGATTCACAGCACTGTGCATGCGTCCTTGCTTGCCTTTTTTGAAAAGAAAAGGATCACACTAGTTTTTGCTTCAAGCAGAGTTGGAGTGCCTTCATCCATGTATGACCACTTCTAATGTATTTTTTTTAAAGTGGTTCCTCAAGGAAGACCGAATATCCTGGTATACGAAAGAATATGTATTGTAGACAATGTTATGTTATTACAAAAAAAGAAAAAAAAAAAAAGAAAAAAATTGTAAAAGCTAAGCACAAGGATTATGTTGGGGAAAGCTGTAAATTGCATGTGCATATTTGTCTATTTTTTCTATAAGTTTTATTGCAAGAGGTAAAAAATTTTATTATTTAGATAATCTCAATACCATTTTAGCCCTGTATAGGTTGACTTAGCAATTCAGCCTTTTGGAGGCATTAACCTGCTCCTCTTTAAGTGTTGCATTTACATGGCTGTTTAGAAACTGCTGCCCAAATTTATTTTATATTTTTGTACAGATTCTGCAGTTTATGATATTGTTTTTTCTAAAAACAAATGCTGTTTATACACACAAAAAAATAGCTATTTTGATAGGATTTGCTCACATAGTTCCTGCATAATTCAGATGTACAAGAACCACTTGTACTTTTATACAGAGTTGTAATGTTTTATATGTGTATGGTGCAAAGAGAAAATTGGATCAAATAAGCCTGCAGTCGGTTTCCCTGAATGCAAACAAAAAAGTGCTTTAAGAAAGGGCTGGGAGCTGCTTCTGTAGGAGTTTCACAAGTGTTTGCTCCCTGCTGTACCCACTGCGCACTACTGTGATTCCTGAAACTTAGAGCCATGTCCTTTTCCAACACGTATGTGAAGCAGTTGGCAGGAAACAGTTGTGGAACTTCATCCGAAGAGGTCCTGAGCACCACCGCGGCTGCAGCCTCCCCGCCCTGGTGCCAGGCTGGTGCCCCCAAGCCCGCCCGCGTCCCCTTGCCGGGGCATCCATCCCGCGTGACGTGGAGCGCCTTAACATGGCAACAGATCAGCACTTCCTCACCCGAAACTCCTGGGAATGATTTTCAGGGGGAACGTGCCCGTCGCCCACTGAGAGCCAACCTCTTGTGGCAATCTTCCTGACCGACGGGCGTACATGCAGAGCGGGCAGAAGACTGGCGTTGACAGCGTCCACTCGCCCTTTCTTGGAGCATTTCTCCTTCCCTCTCCCCACCTCACTGTGCTAAGTGCTGAAAAAGGCAACTTCAGTATTACTGCAGTGAAGCTCATATCTTACCTGCACTGGATGGACTTGCTTTAATATCCATTGCTGTTGAAACTGGAGCCAGTCATGTTACATCACTTGGCATCTCATATAGGGTTGGTTTCTTGTATCAACTGTGTTACCTGCTTTACACTTTATAGACCTGTTTTACAACAAATATACAGACACAGCTTTCTATGCATGGTCCCGTTCCCCCTAACACCCGAGAAGTCTTCTCATTACTGCACCAATAGCATTTTTTAAGTTCATGGTGGTGTACATTTAATTTAAAAAAAAAAAAATGTTTGCAATGTATCATGCCTATTGCTGAAGTTGCTATGGCATTTTAGTTTTTCAATGGTACTTTAGCTGTTGAGCGCCGGTTACAACCTATATTGTTGACATGCCTATGGCTTCTTTAGGAATAACTTTTATATTTATTTAAGAAATTTTAAATTATGTTTTACGTCATTTGGCAATATTCAGTCAATTCTGCTCCCTTCTTGTCATGGATGAAATTGGGTCTTGTCTGCCCTTTAAGGAGGCAGCTTTTTATAAATTGGCACTTTAAAACAGGCCATATATATTTATTAGTATATAGGTAGGTGGATGTAACATAGATATGCACACAGACACAGTGTAAAAGCAAATATGTTTTGCAATGAAGGAACTCCTAATCGAAATGAAATGCATCATGTACAATTACGAAACGCGCTTTTGGCTCCTAATACATCTGCCAGGGTGAGACATGGGGCTGCGGGAGGAGGGGGGAACTGGCTGAGGGGGTGCGTTTGCTTTCTTCTTTTTTCCAAGCTGAAGTCAGTGAAGCAGCAGGATGCTGATGGATTTGCAGTTGTTTCCTTACAGGGACTGAAGAAAAAAAAAAAAAGTTATTGCTTCAAACAGAAAACCATTGACCAAGCGTAGCTTTAGGGACCATCGGAAGTGAAGGGGTGGGGAAGGAGGGGGGACTGCTTTGTCTCGCACCTGGCCGCCCTCCTCGGCCCTTGCAGGAAAACAGCCCTGCTGGAATCTGCACCTCAAGTAACTGGGAAGACTTTAGCCATGCGAGGGTTGTGTGTCTGTCTGCACAAACCTGTAGGCACATGGTAACATCAGCGGTTTCACACAGTAACTTGGTAAGCGCTTGCCTTACCATGGTTAAAAACAGATTTACAGCAGGAGCTGGCTTTTTTTTTTTTTTTTTTTTTGGGGGGGGTGGTACTTACACATTGAAACAAATACCATATGCTAGGCAAAAGTTCACATCAATGCCATTTTTGGAGAGTTGTGCTGCTGTTTAAGTGGGGTTAAAGTTTTTGTATCCGCAGAACAGGAGAGGAGCTCTAAATCTACTTTACCACTCAGAAGACTATGTCTGTGTACCCTTGGTGCTGAGGTGCACATCCTATGGCAGAGTCCTTATGGGAATCCCATAGGACATAAACATACCTGACTTACGGGCCTAGGCAAAAGGTGAGCAAGGCTGGTGCTGGTCTGTAACCGCGGCAGGCTATGGAGGGAAGGGCTCAGCTGTGGCTTCCTCCCCGCACGGTCACTTACTGTCTCTAGCGTGGCCTTTGCCACAATCCTAACAGCAGCCACGCACAGAATGTCTCCGAGACCTACACCAGGGATGGAGATTGACATTAATGTGCAATGAAGTGACAAGATGGGAGCAGAATAAAGGAGCTTTGGATTTGAAGTGATTTTTTTTTGTTTGTTTTTCATAAATTATTTATTCTTTTTTTTCCTTCTGTAAATATATTTATTTTATTGTGAAGCTAACAACATCTGGATTGTAACATGTACAGAATGTATGGTAGGAATGTATTCTCTTGTAGGAATGTAAATCTGTATGAAAAAGAGTATGGGAGCCAGATTCAGAGAAAATGAATTGAGTTCCAGTCAGGATATGCATGGTTCACATCATTATTTTTTTTTTTTGCCCCCCACTCTTTTTCTAATATGGGTCTGGTTGTTTGAAATATGCAAAAAAGGTATGGGTGAGGGACAGTTTTATGTTCAAAATTAGTCCTAGTCAGGCTCCTACCCTATCAGCTTCTCGCAACAGGCCTCCCCCAGCACTCTGCTGGAATCTGCAACAGGAGCCAGGAGCAAATGCAATCACTTCCATCATGCTGGCCTGGTAAATGTTTGAAAAAGGGTGATTTTTTTTTTTTAAACTCACATGGGAAGCCTAGCTGAAGTCCCTGGGGCTGGACAGCTGAAGAAGGTTGCAGGATGTTACCTCCAGCCCCAGAAGTTGCAACAAGAGAGCTGACACCCCGTCATTACCAGAAGGTAAGGCCAGGCAGGAAGTCACGACCGCACTTTGCACGTGCGACAGAGGGTTTGCTAGCTCGAGTTCAAACTACCTGCGTCGCTCTGTGCGTCTACCCAGCCAGCCCTTGGATGCCACAGGTCCCCTCCAGAGCCCAACGGGACCACACAGCCCTATAGGCAAAGGAAGGGGAACTTTCCTCTTCCAGAGAACGTCGTCGAGCAGTGTCATATATAAATGCATCTATCTGGCACCTTCCTTGCAGCCAGCTAGAAAAGCAAGACAGTAAAGCCGCCGTCTGAAGTAGTCACTGTAAGAATAAATTTGGACCTTGTGAAAGGTAATTTGTTTTTTTCCTCAATGCTGTGTGGTAGTAGCCTGGGTTGTTTAAAAACCAATGTTTTGAATCCAAAGTTTACACTTTAATCACCATTAAATTGAGTAAATCGTAATGGGTCCTGTCTGACAAACGGTTTAATTCACTCCAGCGTATTGTGAACTTTTTGTTCTTGTTACAGGGTTTCTTTTGGTTTTGTTTTGGGTTGGTCCCCCCCCGCCCCCAACAAGTTTCAGTATCCTGCTTCTGTGCAAGTTGCTTTCAGTGCTTCTATTAATTAATAAGACTGAACATTTTTAAAGAAGTTAGTTCTCTTTTAAGCACTTTTTCTGAAAATAAGCCTAATGCAAGTTCTGGAACATCTTTAAAAACACAAATTGCAGATAAAATCCCAACCTTGACTCCTATCTAGTTCTGAGCGTAATCCATACTAGCGCCTGTAAAGGCCAAGATTCTGGAAAAGGTGTAAATAGTGTGATATGTTCAGTGCATGGTTGTTTGAACAGGGCTTGTTATTGTCAAAAAAAAAGAAAAAAAAAAAGAAAAAAGGCTGTATTTCCCCTTCCCCTCCCACAGACCTTAGAGCTGTGCCTTTTCTATGCAATATTACAGACATATACATCTGAAACCAGATTACTGTATTCACATGTAGGTATGGGCTGTAATCAAAAAAACCAATTGGACAAATGTACATGGAAATGAGCAGTCTTACTTTTGTAGTTTTATATTATACAATAAACAGTTAAAATAAATTCTGGCTTTGTTCTTTCCCTGCACAAAAGAGGACGGTAAGGGGGAGGCAGACCCCACGGGTCAGCAGCACGCGAGGGCTGCAGGAAAGGGCCTTGCCCACCGTCCGGTGCCGGTGGGAGGTGGCAGGGGACAAGGGAGGGACAGCCCGGTCTCACCCTGCTCCACCTTATAGAACAAGAGAAATGTCACCTTGTGTGAGGCCCGTTCCTGGTTGTGAGGCTTTTGTCCCCGACACAGAGAGGTGCCCTCGGTGGCCGCGTCCTTCTGTGGCCATTCTTGGCCTACAAGTGCCACAGGATGCTCGGCTCTCCTGTTGCGTGAGCTGCAGCCCTGAGCTGGGCCATGCGGTGCGTGCAGCTTACCAGGGTTCCGCTAGGCTAGCCGAGAGCAGAATCCGTCTAGTTTTAATACATATAACACACTGTCCTTTAGGGCATTAAATCCCAGCAGGAAACATCCGATACCTTAATCCACTCCTTCTTTTATCAGTGCCTCCTCCCCCCCCCCTCAGGTGACCAGTGTTTGCTTTCAGGGCCAGCCAGGAGGGAGATCTCACCCCTGTCTTTGGCTCAAGCCTTTTGTGGCAATAAAGCAGCAAGTGCAGCCCAGGAGTGCCGCCTGGGCTGGCCCCGGCTGTGGTGCACAGCAAATGAGTCACACCCCACCCCACCCCACCCCCAGCGCACGCTTCGCCCGGCCTCCTACACCCACAGAAACATGACTGCTCCGTTCTGGATTTACAGTGAACCAAAAACCAGACAGAAAAGCAGCAAGTTTTCCCCGTCCCGACATGCCGCACATAGCATCTCAGCTGCGGCAAACTGGCTCATGTTACCAGCGCAGCAGCCAGCAGCAGCAGCGTGGGGCACAGGGCCCTGCGCACCAGCTGCTGCTCAGGGACAAATGGCTGCAGAGACACAGGGCACGGGAAATGCAAAGAAAGGAGAAGTGGAAGAATTAAAGCCAGCCCAGGGATTGAATTTCTGTCTGCTCAGCACGTGTTGTACTCAAAGGGGTGAAACGCACCCGAGACTACAGTGTGAACGCTTTCCCCAGCCTCTCTGCTCCCTCCCGGGGTACAACGGTGCTTACCCTGAACCAGTGCACTGCCGGCTCCCGTACAGACATTGTCAGTGCATCGACCTGGTGCAGGACATGGGGAGATGCTGCTGTTGCATTCCCAAAGCTGCTCCAGTTTTGTTACCACCTACCATTTAAGAGCTCATTTTCTCACTTGTGACTTGCTAGTAAGAGATGCCTCCAGCCCGAAATGTCAAGGCTACACACGGAGCCCTACTTACCGCTTCCTTAAGTGTGTGGCTTGCCACCCACTCCAGACCTTTCAGCTTTCCAGCTCAGCAAGGGCAAACCATTGCTCTGGCCTTTTAAAATGGGGTACCCACGCAGGGAGCTGGAGAGCTGCATCTCCCTCTAGTGTCTGCCCCAAGCTGGAGGGCTCCCCAGTAGCTGCCAGGCATTTCTCCGAAACCGGCCTCTGCTCTGAGCTCGCCTATGCTGGGGGCAGGAGAAAGCAGGCTGGGGTTCAGCACAGGTACTGACCTGCGGCGGACAAGGTTCAGGTCCGAGATACCTCACACTGACACCGCAATGGAGGAGAACAGCGCTTACCTTGTTTCTTGGGGTGACAGGAGTCTTGGGGTGCCCTCAGGATTGAAGGACAGTCCTTCCCTCTCTGAGGTGCATCTGCTGATGTGCCCCAGGAGTGGGCTTTCCAGGCAGAGGAGCCACCACAGCACAGAGCAATGGCTCCTCACAGGCATTGAGACCACCAGCAGCGACAGCCCGGGGCTGGCCCACGTCTGCATCCAGTTCTGCCGCTGCTCGGTATCACGACGAGCCAGTGCAGCAACTCCACAGCTGACATCAGCCACTAAGCTCCGCTCTGGGCCCAAATAATTAGAAGATTGGGGTGTTGCGGCCAGGCAGAGTCACCAGCTTTCACAAACCTTGCTCAAATATGTGCCGTATGGGGCAGAAACACACAGAAACACAGCAAGGAGAGGACAGCAAAAGGCACCCTTGCCCCACCGCGCTCCTGGCGCCCTCACCCAGGAGGGATAATGGTCCCTGCCTCTAACGTGCGCATCCGACCCAGGCCCGGAGGGACACGTGTTCCTCCCCTTCTTGGCAACAGGAGCAAGCCCTGCTCCCGGCCCTGCCCGCGCAGCAGAGCCGGCTTCCCTGGACCACACGCATCTCATACTCAGAGAAACCACAGAGGGGAAAAGGCACTGGGGAAAAAAAACCCCTCCAGCCACAGACAACGCTTTGTAGAGCTGCTCTGGACCACGGCTAACCGATCAGCTGAGACAGGTCCGTAGGGATGCTGGCTCAACAGCTGAGCTGTGCAATGAGCTGTTTCTTCCTGGTCCCCCCTGCCCCTTTCCACTTCACCCCTTTCCTCTGGGCTCCTTCACCTCCACTCCCGCTGAGCCCGTGGTCCCACTTGCCTCCATCGCTGGCGGTTGCAGGCTCCTCTCTCTGCCTGGTCCCTGCGTGCATCATCTGCCTCCTCTCCAGGCAGCTCCCTCCTTCCACAGCTCCTCTCCCTTTTGAAGAAACTGCCTTAGCAACTGGCAGCAGGCCAGCAAGATCATGGGTTTTTCCTCCCACCTCCCTTCTCCTCCAAATAACGAGATGGCCAGGGAGGGGGAAGGAGCCATAAGACCTCGTGTCCTGTGGCCGCAGGAGTCCTGTGTGTGTCAGTGGGCTGGGCACACCTACCGACTTCCAAAACTCATCCTCTGCGACTGATGCTCCAGGTACGCCAGGTGCTCCAGGGTCATGGGCAGGGAGGTTTCTTTCTAGTCCTCCTTCCCTCTCCCTTTTCCAACCAACATATCCCCAAAAGCCAGCCCATTCCCCCCAAAACATCTCCAGATGTAGAGCATCTGCCAGGGGAAGGCACATCACAGGGCACAGAAGGAACAGGTTTTAAATCGCCCATTTCTGTGAGGATTTCCTTCCATTCTTCTGGCCCTGCTTTACCCACCTCATGCTACTCTCCCCGGACTATTTCCTCTCCCATTTCCTCTCCTTTTCCCCCTATTCACTGGGCTTCCTCCCCCTCCCCCTGTTCCTCCCCTTGCTTTCTCTCCCTTGCGCAGCTTGGCCTACAGCCGTCATTACTTGCTGCCTTTACGTCTCCCTTCCTGGTGTGAGCAGGGATGACACGGATTTTGTGCTTGTGCCAAGCTCTGCATTTATTGGGGGGCGGCGATTAAGCCACGAAACCCTGGAAGTTTGCTAGAAGACAATACTTGGGCAGTCTTGCTTTCCCTGCACGCTGCCTTACAGCTCGCACTGGGAAGGGATTATTCACGCTGCTCCAAACGGAGTTTACCAGTTTACCGTATCGCTCACAATCCCGCGGCAGAGCCAATGTGGCCAGCCAGCTCTTGTTGCCCGCTCCTGCCTGCCGTGGGGGGTCTGCACTGGGGTGGGAGGCACCGAGGGACGAAATCCCCTTCCCTCTGCTCTAATGTCATCGCCTACCACCACCTTTTTCCTGCCTCAGGCCTGCTAGGGGTTAACATCCTTGCAGCCAGGGTGGCACCTTACTTTAATCAAAGGTTTCCTCCAAAATCCTTCAGCATCATCACTCTAAGTGGTCTGCATCTCTTCCCCTGCCCTGTTTGGTGGGAAAGCTTGGTGAAGCAGATCTGCCTAGTATGACCTTAAATTACGGCAGGGGGGAAAGCAGGAGACCCCACTGGGAAAAATCAGCAGGGGAATTTCAGTATTAGGGCCACAAACCCAGGGCCTGGGGGACACAGATGGTGGGGGGCTTCGAGTCCTGACTGTTTTAGCAGATGCAGTAGCATTTTCAAGTGAGGCCAGGCAGCTGGCTCAGAACACAAACACGAGGGGCTATCGATTTCAAGACAGCCATTTTTAAGCGCAGCCCTCCATAGGGCTGGGAGCGAGTCAGGAAAAGGCCTGTGGTGGCTGCCAGGAGGGCTGCCCGCCGCAGGGAGGTCCTGCCTGTAACAGTGGCATCAGCCGATGCCCGGCCTGCAGGAAATCGGCAGAGGTTCTGTGTCAGCTTTCGCACCTCCTGCCTCCAGCAAAATTTATGAAGCTGCTTCTGCTGCTCTGAATGGGACTGAGGGTCACTTCAGCCCCTGATGGCTGCCCCCAAACAGAGAAGACAGACAAGTTAATGCTCTCATTTCAGGGCTGAGGAAGCGCCCTTTTTCAATTTGGAGAACACCTGTCCTGTAACTCCATTTTTAAAGCAGGAGACCACCTGGTGCGAGTGCATCAGAACATCTTACCTCCAGGCCATAGGCACAGACCTCTGTGAAGCCAGCTGCAAGGACACAGCTTTAGGCTACATCAGGGTTTAAGGAAGGTCCGGTGAGCTGAGTTGCCAGACCACAGCTTTCACTGGATGAAAGCAAGAGCGAGGTCTGGACCCAGATCATATCCCCCAGGAAGAAACATGTACAAATGGAAGCAGCAGCAATACCCAAAAACCACAGAGGGGCTGGCCAGTGCAGCCCAGAGATAATCCAGCTTCAGCAGCAAGACTTGATCCCAGCTATGGAGCTTTCATCCAAGGAGAGGCTTGGAGGTCAGGACATAAGCAGCCCAACTCCAGGATCTCAAAAGCCTTTGGGGGTTACCTGTGGGTCCTAGTGGCCTCCACAAGCAGCAGCTGCTCTGTCTCCTGCCCTCTGATGCTGTCAGACAGGGAGGAATCGAAGCTCAGTGTACACCATCAGCACAGACCTGAGCTGGCTGTGCTCCAACAGCGTCACGGTCATGGTTCCTCAGACCAGTTCCTCCCGCTGACGAACCTTGTGAACACACTGACTCACAGCCGCCTTAGCCAGGGAGGGAAAACTGGATTTTGCTGCTCTGGGAGCCAGGTTGCTCCCACCTTGGAAAGGAAAAGGATTCAGGGAAGCAATAGGGCAGGGGAGCTGGGGAAGAGCTGAGCTTGCAGTTTGCTCTTTGGTGTCTCAGATGCAGGTGACAGCTCTGGCAGAAGCGATGCTGGCAGTGAGGCCACCCCTGTTTAGATGACCCGCACCACAATTTGGCAACAGCCTCAAATACAGAGAGCAAAAGCAGCTCTCAGCAGAGTTCAAAACACCACCTCCATCCCTCCAGCACCACAGATTACTCCCTAAACACTGTGTGGCCTCATCAGTTTCACTGCTTATTACTATAAACCGAATTCTGGATGGTTACATTTGTCCAATCTAAGTGAATAACCCTAATGCAACCAGACAAAAACCAACCAACCAAAAAAAAAATCACCTAATCACCTCTGCCACTCAAAAGGGGTTATTGAAAAGCCTCAATTTAATGGGTCAGGGATCACCAGGACACCCAGAATTACTTGCAGAAAGGAGTATGATTATGATTTGTACATCCCCACTGTGTGACGGGGCAGCACCTCCTGCATGGCAGGGGCTCCTGGGACAGCCGCGATACAGAACGACATCTAGCACATCTGTAAATATTGCAAGCTTCTGACAGACGCTGCGGGAACAAAGCGAGGGCCAAAACGTGTCCAGTGAATCATCTGCTATGAATTGGTTCAACCAGTTTGAAGTTCCACACCCTAAAGCAAAGGCAAACCGGGACTGTGTAATCCCAGGCAAAGGAGTGGGGGAGAAGGGGTGAGAAACGTGCCGGGCAGGAGGGACGGCTCTCGAATGTGGCCCTGGGGATGAGCTCTGAAAGGCAGCGAGTCCCAGCTTGCTCCCTCCTGCCAGAAACTCTTATTCCTGCCTCCCCTTCCACACCCCGTGCTCCTGCTGCGACCTTCCTCCTGGCACGGCTACTCCCTCCAGGCAGGAGCTGGCAGCCGGAGATCAAACAGGCGTCTAGAAAACAGGTCCCTTCAGGGAGTGGAGGTGCAGGGGATGAAGTGAAGGAGACCATGGAAGGAGAAGGGCTCCAAGCACACAAGACTTGCTGAAGTGTCCTCAGAAGGGTTGGGAGAAAAACCTGACCTTTCCACAGTCCACGGGCTGCTCCTGGGGGGCAGCAAATCTGCTTGGCTCCCACTAACCTAATTTCATGCCTTGATCTGATGCTGATGACCATGCCAGGGTCAGTGCTCTCCAATGGTGAGGATTAAAAAAAAAAAAAGATTAAATATAAAGAATACCCCTCTCCAGTTAATCCCAGCCTAGCTGGTTGTATTGGGTTTGCGNTGAGATAAAATATTTAAGAAGGGGGAGGAAAAAAAACCCAAAACCAACAACTGCGCAATTGCAGCTGGAGAGGAGTGAGATGTTAGAGAAACAACTCTGCAGACACCAAGGTCAGTGAAGAAGGAGGGGGAGGAGGTGCTCCAGGCACCGGAGCAGAGATTCCCCTGCAGCCCGTGGTGAAGACCATGGTGAGGCAGGCCATCCCCCTGCAGCCCAAGGAGGTCCACGGTGGAGCAGATATCCACCCGCAGCCCGTGGAGGACCCCACGCCGGAGCAGGTGGATGCCCCAAGGAGGTTGTGACCCCATGGGAAGCCTGCGCTGGAGCAGGCTCCTGGCAGGACCTGTGGACCCAAGGAGAGAGGAGTCCATGCTGGAGCAGGTTTGCTGGCAGGACTTGTGACTCCACGGGGGACCCACACTGGAGCAGTCTGTTCCTGAAGGACTGCACCCCATGGAAGGGATCCCACGCTAGAGCAGGGGAAGAGCGTGAGGAGTCCTCCCCCTGAGCAGCAAGGAGCAGCAGAGACAACGTGTGATGAACTGACCGCAACCCCCGTTCCCCGTCCCTCTGCACCGCTGGGGCAGCAGAGGTAGAGAAATCAGGAGTGAAGTTAAGCCCAGGAAGAAGGGAGGAGTGAGGGGAAGGTGTTTTAAGATTTAGTTATTATTTCTCATTACCCTACTCTGATTTGATTGGTCATAAATTAAACTAATTTCCCCAAGTCGAGTCTGTTTTGCCCATCACAGTAATTGCTGAGTGATCCCCCCCATCCTCATCTTGACCCACGAGCCTCTCGTCATATTTTCTCTCCCCTGTCCAGCTGAGGAGGGGAGCAATAGAGCAGCTTTGATGGGCACCTGGCATCCAGCCTGGGTCAACCCACCACACTGGTGCCTTCCTGGCCCTGCTCGCCAGGTTCAGAGCATGCAGGGTCACTCCAGCCTGCCTAGCACCCGCGCCCAGGCAAACTTGGCTTTATGCATTACGGCTGGGCGCTGAAATGCACCCTGGCTGGCTGGTAAGTTCTTGGTGGGACAGTGGCACAAAGGGAAAACTACAACCTCAGGAGCACTTAACACACTGAGCCTGTTTTCTTGTGCTGCTCTAAATGCTAAAAGCTTTCAAGTGAGAGGCATCAAGACTTAAGCTTAAATTAAGATTTAAGATGAACAGCAGGAACAAACCTATTTAGTGCGACTCCTTTCTCTCCAGCAGACTTGCAATCTGTACCAGGCGAGGAGGACCAACAATTTCTGGTTACGGTGTCTGTTCTGCAGGAATTAATCTAAACTTTTTTCCATCAGCTTCAGTAAGACAGGCAGTTTGGCCCTGTTGTTCCAGAATGCCCTGTGCCATCTGCAGATAACTCAATGCATCCTACCAAAAAAGTGTTAAAACAACCTGTTTTAAATAAATAGCTTCATGTTATATATAATCTATCACCCAGAGTAACCATAGGAAAAGCACATTTTAAATGTGGTTTTTGAATGTGGCTAACCCTGAAATTAGGGACTTTATCTTTTCTTGATTATTGCACTCATCTTTTTGAAGTACAGCTATCCCCGAAGCTGAGCTCAACTCCGCCGCTTTAGAACAGCTCCTAACGCGACGCCTTCTCCTAACACAGCCAAGTGTCCAAAGAGGTTAACATGCACCTTCTGCATAAAACAGGTCCTGCAACCGTACATCAGCCAGCAAAGTTAATACCTGCCACACAACGAGAATAAAGTTAGAAACATATTTTGTAAAACATTGCCTCCTTGTTAACCTAAGGGAGAAAAACCAGGCGCTTACTGACGGTCTACTATCTCATGCAACCCTGAGAAGCATAATAATTTACCAACATATAAATAGGGGGCTTAGCGGCAGCTGCACTACATAAACAGTCACTGGGGTGCTCTGAAGTTTCTATCAGTATATGGTATATAAAGCTGGGTGAATAACTGATTTTTCGGTTCGCTGGCAATCCTGAAAAAAAGTTTCAAAAAAAAAAATCATTTGGGGTTGACTGAAACAAATGTTTCACTTTGACTGTTCAGCCCTTTACAAAAGTTAGCTCCGAAGATCATTCAAAATGAAAAGTTGCTTCAAAGAGAAAAATTTCAAAGCCTTTCATTTGGAAAATGCTGAAACAAAATAGGGTTTTTTTCCTTTTCTCTCCAGAAAAAAAGTTTGGCAAATGAAATCATTTTATGAGTTGCTTTGATTTTGCCAAAATTTGCTTTTTTTTTTTTTGCTCAAGATTTTACCCAGCTCCAGCACAACCAATTTACACCTATAACAACTTAAACAGAGACATTAGTAATCCTGATGAAATACAGGCTTCAAAAAAAAAAGTCTCAGCCACTGCACAAATGTCCTGAAACTGAAACCCAGAAGAAGAAAGTAAGCTAAAAACCACTAAGCTTTTCTTGGCTTGGCAGGAGAATCTTATTAAGTCTCTGAATCGTATAGCCACAGATTTGGGACGTTGTAAAAATTAAATTAGTCTTAGTTCTTATTAGCAAGGCAAGAAAGGAACCAGGAGATTATGATACAGCAACTGCTATTGTGAGCCAATTTTTCAGCGTGTTTCTGCTTTTTTCCTGTAAACCAACAATTAGTGGGCATTCTTGCTGCTCTCATAAAGGCGGTGTTATTTTTAATCTCGGGATGCAGGTTTCTGACTTTCCACTCACACTAATGCAATTCAAGGATTTAATGCCACACCACAGTGAGATTCTCATTTCATTTCCTGATTTGTTTCGTTTGAAGTCTCTGCTTATTTGTGCTCTGTAGTTCTACCCGCCTAAGCAGCAGGCATATGGAGAGACCCAGGGCAGCGAGGAGTTAAATCCCTGGGATACAGAAGAAGAAAAGGCATCCATCCATATGCACTTCCAGAAAGCAGGACGGCCTCACTCCCCTCCTGTTTTGCCTTTTGCTGGGAGGGTAACACAGACTGCTCGATGGCTCTGATGACTCAAATGAGGACACAGGCTGGCCGGCTGGGACAGGAGCCCCTTCACGTGGGCTCAGAGAAATAGATGGGATTTATCCAGATTTATCCACATTTTCATTCAGAATATGATCATTTCATGTGCCAGGGAAGAAGTGGGAGCAAGATGACGCGTTTTTCTAGCTGCTGTATTTTTAAGTTCAGCTGGGCTTTTCGTAATTCGCAGCTTCCAGACACCCCACCACGCTCCTCAGCAGAAACGGTAGAAAGCAAAGAGCAGATATTCCAAATGTCACACCCAAGCCTGGTTTTAAAACAGTAGAAAACAAAATAAAAGCGGTTTTCCTATTTCATAAACACACAAGGATGGGCAGCGACAGTTTGCTGGAAATTGTTTTAACAGCTCACAACTGAAAGCGGCTTTGAACCCAGAGAAATCCTTGGAAGAAAAAAAACCAAACCAAACAAAGCAGAACTTGGACCATCTCAAATCACAACTACACTATGAAACTGTAGCCTTCCAAGGACAAACTCCAAAGCAATATTTAATGAGCCAGTACCTCCATTTATCATGAGTTCATTTGAATACTGGAGTCCCTACTTAACACTGCAGGCAGGTTTGATTTATTATTTTTTTTCTAAATAGCACCTTTAATCCCCAAAGGGCTGGCTATCAGCACTACAGGGGCACAGCGGAGCTAGAGGCAAGCAGCTGGGCAGCACAGCACCGCTGGTCCATTAGGCAATGATGTTTCCAGCAGGTGAGGTGCAAAGGGCTGTCCTGCTCATCCATCCTCAGGCCTCCGGGGAAATAGCACTCACACCAGGGAGAAACCAGCCATCTCCCACCCTGCCCCGAATGAAAGGAGCTGCAAATCCCTCCCAGGGGGATGTTGCTTTTACCCCTGCGCGCTCAGAGTGGAAGCCCAGGGAGCTCTAGCACCAGATAGCTCCAGCTACCACTTCTTCAGCCAAAGACGTCAGGATCTCATCCCTTCTCCCCTTCCAGTTTATAGCATCCCACAAAACACCCAGGTTTTACACGGTGGCTTGCTAGCCTGAGTTAAATGAAAGAATAAGAAAGCTTGGTTCTGTGCAGAAGAGTACGGAGAGCTGGGGTTCCTGCGCACCAGGACCTCTGCGGTCCTTGGCCATATCCCAGGAGGAGAGATGAGCTGCGGGGAGCTCCCAGCACACACACTCCCGCTGCTCCAGACAGGCTTGCACTTGCTCCCGTTTTCACACCTCCTATCCTAAAGCTACTGCCGCATGCTGCGCTGGAGGAATATAGACATCCCCTCGCTCTAAATCTCCCCTCACGGCCTTTTGGAAGCTGAGCTTTCCCCTTGTCAGAGGTCTCCAGCCCAGGGCAAGTACATGCAGCCTCCCAGGATCGATCAGAGCCTAGAGACTCACCTATTTCTTGGAGAACTGCAGCCCTTCAGAGTACCAGCTGCTGAACACCGCCAGGTGAAACCTATAGGAGATGTGATGTGGTGCCACTGGTTTTCCTTTCAGCAGAGGACAAAGGGCTGAGGTTCTGTAAGCACCCCAAACACCATTTCAACACCGAAGATGAGCATCTCCCACATGCTGCAAAATCCTGAGCAGTGCACTCATGAGACGCCTCTGTACTGGACCCTGGCACCAACCTAAATGGCATCCGGTACCTCACAGAATAATCCCAACCGCACCAAATATCACATATACACCTATCTCTATGTATCTATAACCGTATGGAACTATATATGATTATATAAAATCAGCTCCTAACAGCAAACTCCAGACAGGGAAAATGGTCTGGGCAGCGTAAATTATACAAACAAAAGGAAATGCAAACCCCCCATTCAGACACTTAAGTTGAAGTGTTTTGCTAGAGAAGCTAGTCTTGAATTTACCAGCCTGTTGGAAGCCTCTGACCAACTCTGAAGACGCAGGAAACAATCACACTGCGACTGTAGCATCTCTCTTGACCCTGGCATTTGAGCCAACTCTCCTTGCAGGGAAAGGGCACCTGTAATCTGTGAGCTACACTTCTGCAGCTATAACAGCAGCTGCAGGAGAGCTTTTTTCTCCCCCTCTCTAGTTAATTAGAATTTCTTAGGTCTGGGTTTGTTTTGCAGGAGAAGAGCAAGGCCTACCTCTGTCTTGTTTTCCTCTTTTTCCAGTGGCAGCTCTATTTTTGGGGAACCTACAGCAGCAGCGGGGTCTGCAGTGCTCCGTCAGGCAGGAGAGCAAAGCACGCCACGTTGAAAGTAGAGCATGAACTCCCTTGTGATCCTGCCAGCATTCCCTCATCCGCCTCTACCTGTTTGGGTTGCTGAGAAGAAACTAGAGCCTATTATCAGGCCTGCTTCTTTGTCAGGTGTTTCTTTGATGTAAATTCAACCATGATCAAATGTGCTGATCACAGCAAACAGCCAAGAAGTAACAAACATGCAAACTGCACAGTGACCTGCAGAGATTAGAGCAACCCAGGCTGTAGACAAATCGGGAAGATTAAACACAAATGAGCTAAGAAGTCTTGGGAGAAGTGCCCAGGGAGACAAAAATAAGCAACGCAGACAGAAAATAAGAGAACAAGGCAGACCAAAGATTGAATAGACCCTACTAGTACATAAACCAAAGTCTTCCCCTGCCTTCCAACACTTTAGCTTTACCCTAATGCTTCTGCTCCATGGAAGTCAGCGCTAGGCTTGCTGCAGGGAAGCAGGCTGAGAGAAACCCTTAGTGCATCTTTGCTGTATTCTGTCTGTCACACCCTTGTCACTGCAGAACCAACTCAGCCCTCACAGAGGAAAAAAAGGCTTTTAAAAAAAAAAACCACAACAAACTTCTGGAGAGCTGCTGACAGGAGTTCCTTGCAATCAGAACTGTCCTGCTAATCTCAGTGTCTGCAGAGTCCACCTTCGCTTACAACCCTGCAAATTCAAGGAAAGGCTACCTGGAGCTAATGGCACTATTGACATCCATCTTCCAGCAGTGCAACCCTCCCAAGTGCAGAGGACCAGGAGGGCTTGCAAGGCCAGAAAAGTGACATGCATGTATATAATGTGATGCAATCCCATGGCTGTACAGCTTGCCCTCCTGCTTTATATTGGGGATGCATGTGCTAAGGTACAGTCTAGAGTTCCTTGCATGCCTCGTGCTGTTCGAACACACCACAAATATGTCCCTGCCTGCCTGCAGCACAAAGGCATCTTGAAAGGTTTCTTTAAAATTTGGAGGGTAGGGCTATTCTTCTGAAGGTGGAAATATTTAATTTGGGGCAGCATAGAGCATTGCATTACTTCATTCTTCATCTGTTGCCAGTAGCAATGTCATCACCCTGCACGCTCTCAGATTTGAGGACCATTACTGATTTAGGGACCACTTAGCAGTATGCCAGGTGGCAGGAGGGTATTAGACACCCAAATTGATGGAGAAAACAACAGAGCACCTGAGAAAGAAGTACTTTTTCCAGCCTTCCTGCAGCTAAATGGGATCTGCTGCCTAACTAGGGGCATATTTATCTTTCAAATCCCGTACTTGTAGACAGCACTTTCTGTATCCCTTGAAAAATGAACTTCTCTAACTGCAACACTGGGAAACCTGTAAAATTCCTCCTGTAAACATGCTAAAATCCCCCTTGCCGCTGCATACGATGGCTCTTTGCACCATCACTTGTAAACCAGGGCAGTGACATTGTGTTCACACTTGCAAAACCAGAATGGATTTTCAACCCTGCTGATCAGAAACGGTGGAATAAGATCAAGATGTCAGCAAGGCAGATTTCTGCACACAAGGCCTGTTATTTGCTAATGAGATTTCAGCTGCTATCCTCCCCACTCACATCCCTGAGATCAAAACACACTTCAGAGATCAGAATGCTCAGAAACAGGTCGACAGCAAGTCCTGACCTATCTCCCCTAATGCTGCAGTGCCGTTAGGCTGGCATGGGCAGTGCTAAACCTCACCGGTGCTAGTGAGGGTCTAGTCTAAGTGTGCATCAGTCCAACTCTGGTCTGACTATTTTTCTCCTGGGCGTTCAGCATATTCTTCTGCACATTTAAATGACACAATGCAACCCAACATGCAACACACAACACTTAGCAGAGCCACGATCCACATGCAGTTTACAGAAAAAACTGCAAGGGGATCAGCACAAATTTCAAAAGGCAAAGGCAAATGCCAATGCCACCTTTCTCACCAGCACTGAGGTAAGGTCTGCAAGTCCTGCAGAAATCACTCGGAGGTTCAGATATTCACTATCCCTACATGCAGGGCCCCTGGCTGCTATGCAGCACTGCGCATGCAGGCCAAGGGGAACTATGGTACTAATAGCACCAGAGGGGCTGACCCCATCCGTCCCATTTTCTTAAAACCTGCTCAACTTGGAGGTTTAACCCGAGCAGGGCTCAATTAGAAAGTCCAGATCTCCCTCCTACATCCACTCCCAGTCTCAGGGGAAGGTGGCTTTCACAAAGAGAAGGGAATTCAAGCATGCACACTGCAACATTTCAGCAGTTTCCTGAGACAGGCGAACCTCCAAAGTGCCAGCATAGTCCTCCAGTGCACTGCATGAATGAAACACTGGGAATAGGAGCCTGTGCCAGCTGCAATGGTCCTACAAGCTGGAAAGGACCAAACTCCCTACCTCTTTGGTCCTGGACTGGGGGAGAATTGGCTCAGGCTGCCTCCTGAATGAAAGGGCAGCTTTCCTAATGACTGAGCTCACACTGCCAGCCTGCTAAGGAGCTGCATTGATTTGAAACCTAAAGGACAGCTGTTTGTTCCTCCCTTTCCACCCTGCTTCCTCCTCCCTGGCCAAAGGAGGGGGAAAATTGCCAGAACAGACTTTATCTAGGTGGGCAAGGATAGAAAGGGGGAGGACACCCCCTCAAAATGGAAAAGGAGGGAAAACTGTACCCTTAAGAGCACAAAGCAGCCATACAACTGCTCATTTTGCTATTGTCAGAGGCAGGCAGTTCAGCCCAAGAGAAAGTGGAGTAACCTGCAATAGTCCTAACAGCTGCAAAACACCCGTCACCAGCTGCATGTTGATTCTTAACTCACTTCAGCATTAACTAAGTGACAAAAGGCTTTAATGCTCCTAATGAAAACACAGTTCCTGCACTCAGCAAAACAACACAGCCAGGGAAAAAAACCCTTTTTGGTACTAGAATTCACGTGCAAACAGGTTTCAGGGCTAAGTTGCTGAGATTGGGACAAAACTTTTGATGAGATTTGGGGCCGACGGGGTGGGGGGGAAAGCGAGGGTTTGAAGGTGTGTGCAGGGGACACTTAATGTTGCTTTTGATGTTTTCAAAACAGCCACACTTTTGTATTTGTGCTAAGGCTCCCTGTAGTTTTAAAGTCAAAATGTGATCAGAAAAGGTCTTATAGATCCTGAGCCAGCCTTTGCATTTTTGAAAGAGCCTGTTAGATACTTTCCACTCTGCTCTGCACTCCTGTGGAAGCTGCTCCCAGACTCTTCTCCAAGGCTGCTGTGAGGAGCTGAAGGGCCTTAGGAAGAGATCCAGCAAAACTTGTTGCCTCGTCTTCTGTGAACTCCTTGGACTGCTGAGCGTAAAGGATTAAGAAAACCAGCAGTCCAACTACTCATGGAGTGTCTGCGCACAGCTGCCAGCATTCACTTGCTCTTTCCAGGCAGTCTCCTCAAGCCCTTCTTTTTCCCAACTGAAAAACCAGCTCCAACCACAGCAAAAAATACAATTCAGTCAATATCACAGCTCTGCAGACCTGAGTGACAGCCCAAAGGGACACTAGGCAAAGCCAGTTCTGCCATGACCACACACATCTTCTGCACATCCCACCGTACATCAACCTGCTCCTCTGTCCATATAGCTGTCCACTGACTTTGGAAAAGCACACTGGGATGAAGTTGTGTGGCAGGAGCAGCAGGATTGCCCTCCCTTTCCCTGTGTCACTGTGGCCAAGACTTGTTGCTATCCCAAGCAACAGGGCAGATCCTGACTAGCATATTCTTTTGGATATTTATACGAACAGGCTGCCGTTAACAATTAGACATATCACCAGGACTAGCACTGGAGAAGCCAATTTGTCTGTTTCATTTACTACTACAGTTGGACTCTGTTACAGATAAATTCCCCAAAGGGGCACAAGGTGCTGTAACAATGCCACCAGAAGTGGTTGGGGTGGGATGGGAGGGCTTGTTCTCCCCAAGATACAAGTCCAAAAGGCTTACCCCTCTGCAGAGCCAGGCCAGCTCCGACACAGCATGGCTCATTAGGATGGAGCTGAATACCACAGTGGTCTTTAGGGTTTGTACCGCAGCAAGGTTTGCAGTGCTCTCTGTATTACGGCACAAGGCCATCAGTGCTTGAGGTACGCTGGACAACTCCTTTCCCTATGAGGCATCCTCCTGAGCAACTGGAGGCCAGTCAACAGATTAAGGTCCGATTCAAAGAACTTGCTTTTCTCCCCTTGTGTAATGCCTTCTGAAGACCAGCTCAGGCAAGACAACACTTCCTGCCATTTATAAGATTAAGGCCGTCTTGAAAACCACACCTGGCTTCAGTAAACTGCCTTCACTGCAGTTCTTCGCTGTCTGAGGGAAACAAACACCAAGTGTTTTACCACTTAAAGATTTAGAAACAATTGAGACACATTTCATTGGAAAAGCAGAGACAAAGGCACAGAGAAGGCTGCTGAGCTGAGCTGAAACTGCCCCTCTGCTTCCTCTCGCCCCCATTTAATAACTTCATTACTTTAAATATGGGAGGTGAGCCTTGCACAATGACAATAATCCCCATAGGAAACCCACTTGTATTCTGAGGGGATTTGCTTGCTAGACCTGGTGTCAACCATGCAAATGCTTGCAGCATGGGACTGTGCATGCGTGTGTACTAATAAACCCCCGATAGTCCAGCCCTAACGAGTAAGGATCAGTCATAACAGCTAAACTGCCAGAAGCAGGTCAGCAGCAAGTGCCACCGTGGTCACACAGTGAGGACACAGGTGGAAGCCCAGCAGAGTATCTTAGGGCATAAGCCTGAGAGGGTCAGCTTCATTTTGATGCCTCAGTTCAGTTTATTGCACACATGGGTACATATTCTAAACATACAAAACTATGCCAAAAGGATCATTAAGCACATGGAAAACCATGCTAAAAGGGATCATTAAGTCTGCTTAGGCAAATATTCAAAAATATCTATACCACCTTAATTTGACTCTCCTTTGAATTAGTCCTTAGGTAGAGTCTCATTATTTTGTTTGCCACAGGACCACAATCTCTCTTAGTTCAATGAGAAGTATTTTTTTGCCCCTTGACATTCTGCAAGTAGTCCTATTATTTAAAGCGTACAATCCACTTCCTATATGGAGTATAGTATTAGGAACCTCTGCAGGTGTGTGCCCTAATGTTAGGTGAGTACGGTCCTGACAAAACCAGTGGATCTGCAGAGGAAGATTCAGAGCCCCTAAACTAGGAACATACTTCTCTTTGGTGACCATATAGTGAGTCCAGACATAAGACAGTGCACGTTCCCCCATGCCTCTGAGATGTGACACCTACATCAGATGAGTCCTTCTCAGATGTCACTGACAAAGAGGAGCATGGCATTTCAAACAGAGTTGGTCTTTGCAACCCTGCTGTAACGCAGGGATAAACAACATATATTACAGATTTAAGAACAGGTTGACAAGATGAAAACAAGAGCTCCAGCAGTTTCAGGTGCTTAGCACATGCACCTGACCCCTGGTGTCGCAGAGCCCTGACTGTATATCAAACAAGCAAAGCCTCTAACTGCTTAACCTACATCCCGGAGCAATTAGCATTTCTGCACATCCCAATCAGGCAACTCATGCTGGGCACCAAATGACAGAAATGCACAAGTGACCTCCTGCAAAAAAAGCCGGCATGGTCAGCTGCTTCAAGCCAGCAAAGCATCACACTCCACTGTGCTTTCTCCATAGTTTCCACATAAGGCCATCCTTTCTCTTTAGCTATATGAAGCAGGGGCCCTGCAGAGAAGAGTTACACTGCACTATGCTGATTCAGAGAATAAATCTGCGCAGGGCATGAGGCAAGGATCGGGTGAAGACAGAATGATATGTAAGTAACAACTGTCACATTGCAGATGCGTGACAGGACTGAAGCTGCAGTTCCAAATCACAGCAGCAGAGCTTAGCTTTTGAGGATTTGATTTTTTTACCTACAGTCTGGATTTATAATGTACCTCCTTGTTTAAAAATAATTTTTAAAATAGGTCTTCTAACATCTGGACTTGTATCAGTACTAAAACATGCACCAGCAGCTGCATTTAAACCCTGAGGTCTGCAGTCCAGCTCTCTACCGAAAATAATTGGATAGCAATAGCAGGCTGTTGCGACGCATGCAACTTGCACTCACCTGATGGGTTTGACACATTTTCTCTGCAGTATAGTAACACAGAGACTTGGGTCTCTGAGGCTCAGTTCCAGATTTTGGAGAAACACAGCCAGTGGGCACAGTGTGTGCACCTGTAATCCATCCCAGGCTTCTCTCCTCTCCAAATGCCCCTGCTCTTCATGCTTGTATCCCACTTTCTCCACCACCTGCTCTTCCTATAGCTATCCCAGCTGCCTACACTCCAAGTCCTGCTTCACCTTCTTATTTCCCCTATTCAGAGTTTCTCCTGAGCTCTTGCTTTATATTTTCTTCCAGCTCCTCCTCACCCTGTTTTTAGCCCTCTGAATGTGTTGTTTCTCCCCATCTCCTTTCATGCTCCAGGTTCACCTAAGGGAGCAGACCAGGATGCTTGCTGCCTTTAGTGGCTGTGCTCTTCAGCACAGAGGCCAGACTATGAAAAACTTCTCTGCTTTTGTAGCAGACACTCCCAGCAGGTGCTACGCAATTATTAGATGCCATATGCTTTTATAAATTATATTCAAGTGTATTTTGCAACTGTTCGGTATTTTCAGACTGCTCTGAAATTTAAAAGATAATTATGCATAGCTGCAGAACTGGCATAAAAGAGTTGCACCTAGATATAAGTGGTTGGGCCAAGGCTGATCGATCCATCTTACATGCACTGAGGTAAGTCTCCCTTGCATCCTATAAAGACTACTAGATATTCAGCCCAAGTGCAGCAGTCCTGCAGTCCAACAACAAAACTTTCCACAGCCGATTTTGTTACCAGGTAAAATTCTGTACAACAATCCAATGCGATGAAGGGTTAACTTCAGTACACATTAATTGCGTTTGAGGGCATCTACGTACATTATTTGTAAGCTCTATTTTTGGCATCTCAAAATAAATCTGTCAAGCTAATGGTATTCTGAGAAGGTCTTAACGTTTCAAGTGCTGTGGGAAGTACAGCACTGCTAACACCTGCAGCAGGTGGTAACGCTCCCGATAAGTCAGCGCTGAACCACTGAGCGTCAGAGTGCAGTCTTTTGGATAATACAAGCAGAGTCCAGCTCTCCTTAGCAGTCATTCAGGGGCCTGCAGCTCGCTTCACAGTGGGAGTTTTGGACTTTGCTTCATGGCCACGTTCCAACTCAGGCAATTGCATCTGAACCGAGTGTCCTCTGTTGCTTCTGTTGGATGGGCACAGAAGCGCCTCACTATTAAATGACACTAGTCTCAAGTGAACGTGATACACATTGACATGTCTGATGACAACGCACAGCAACGCGTATGTGCAGAAAGTATCAATTACCATCCTGCCCATAAACCTACTGGCAAGATTATACATGCCGTGTCAATGGGAACAGCATGGAAGGACAACCCCGATGCAGCCAGATCTGCTAGACAAAACTTTCTGCATAAGAACAAAGCTGCCTGTACAAGACAGGAGGAGAGAGAGAGAGGAGCCTGTCTGTCCATCCCACAACAGACAAAAGAGAAGGGGACTTAAGCTAGGAGACAAAAAACAATGCTACGTTTTAAGGCAAGCAGCATCCACCTCAAAAGGCTGAATCTGGACGGAAGATTTACGTCTTTCAGCAGTGTGAAGGTCTGCGGGATGCTATTTTGTTTGGGTGGTTTGTTTTCTTTTGGGGGGCAGAAAGAACATAAAAACCCCATAAACACACTCTAGGTAGTACCAGGTTTCACAGAGTTTCAGATTGGTACATCAGTCACAACAGAAATCTCCTTTTCCCCCTGCCATTTCTTCCCCCTCCCCCACCTACGGTGGGCCACCAGTACTGCACTTGGAGACTGGAAGACAAATGGGCAGCTGCCTCTAGAGGCAATTGTGAGGAGACTAAAGATCAACTTGCAGCTGGCACTTCCACCCCCACCTCTCCTTAATACTTCAGTCCACTTGCTGCCAGACAAGGATCATGAGTCAGCTCCTAAACATATTCTCCTTGAAACAATAGCTATAGCTCTCTGCTGCAGCTATACCACTACCCTGGCTCCAAGGGACACGCCACAGTTATGAAAACAAAAGGACCGATTTTAACATACAGCAGCCCAACACCAGAACTGAATAATGTAATAAGCATGCACTAAAGAATACTGTGCTAAACCTGTGAGATTAGCAAAGCTAATTTTGACATGTAACAGGCATGAAGTCACTACTGAAATGAAAATCTGCAGAAGCAGCAAATAGAAGTGGTTTTGGGGCTACATGGTAAAGCAGATGGCTTTTGCATAAACCTTTTCAGCTACAACAGGGTGCAGTTTGATACCACAGCATTGTACGCTGCAGTACTAATTAGGCAAAGGAGCCAATTCAGCCTTTACGAATTAACTTTATCACAACAGTAGGAGCTGCTCTCTCAATTCTGAGTAGCCACCACTCACTGAAACTCCTGCATTCACAAAGTTGGAACTCCAGTGCTCGTCTCTCGAGGACACTTCAAGAAGGAAAAAGCTTCCTTTTGTGAGGACATTTCAGCTTACCAGCTAATGACACCAAACTCAAACTTTTCTGACCCAAGTGCTGTCAGACAATAAAGAATTCAAATAAGAGGTAAGCAAAATGCATTGGAGATTTCTCAGAACTAGATATTAAGTGATGAACTCGTGGTGACTGCTGAGCACTTAGAGCTGTGCACGTAGTGAAGGTTAGACTTGGGAGAGCCTAAGCCCACGCAAAGCACCCTCAAGAAATATCAGCACCCAGAGCATGGCCTTACCTGCAGGCAGTCCACTGATATCCTCTGAAGAGATGTTGCTGAAAGAGCTACAGTACAAGCTAACGTTAGGAAACTTAAGCAAATGCTACGTTTACATTTTTATTTCTAGCTAAGAAATAGGCAAAAACAGTTGTCCTTTCTCACCTCACCATAATTTGTGTTTCTTACAGCTGAGTATTGCCAATTACTTTGAAGAAGCCTCTAACCCAAAATACCGACACGTCTTGAGCCACATTGCCCTACAAGCCAGAAGGCAAGCTGGAGACAGAAATACAAGACTACTACATCACAACATGTTCAAAGAGACGGGACAATTAAGGAAAAGTCTGCTCTCCTTCTGCAGGACCCTGACGGGTGTGTTTTGTGGGACTGTGCAACACAAATTAGAAGGTTCTACTGTTAATGCAACATGAATAATATATACATTCTGTATAAAAAGATAGCAGACTATATACATACATATCTTTTAAATTATTTTATTTTGTGTAAGCTAAAAGGAAATTTACACACTTAAATCTCAAAAGACCTTGGGCATGCACATTGACCTTTTTAGAGGTTCTTCTACATAGCTCTCTTTTTTCCATAGGAATTTCCCCAGACATTTACAACCCATAGTTTTTACTGTATATACAGCCTAAAACCATAGCAATCTATGATTATGTCATTTTACACTGTGCAAAATCAAACAGGAATAGTGGTACAACAGAACATAAAAATTTTTAACAGGTAAATTTCATTGTAAGACATTCATATAGTTTTGGTCCTTCTTTCCAAATCAAACTGATTAAAAGCAGACAACCTTCTAATGATGATCCCCCCCCACACCCCCCCCAAAGAAAAAAAATCAAGTGTTTAGACAGTGATCCATAACTGGAACAAGAAGTTACTGACAGCATACCTTTCAAAAGGCTATATAGTGACAGAGCCGTACTACTGAAGTTTAAGAACATAAAAATTGATCAGCCAACCAATCAACCAGGGGGAGGGGAGGGAGGACAATAAAATGAAAAAACCACATCTTAAGCTTGTTAAAATAGAAAAGAAATTATTGGGTTTTAAAGAAACAACAATAACTGAAAACCCAACAAAGGGACAATTTAACCTTTTGGTTTTTTCCCAGCAACACGTATTTTAATATATGCAGGAAAGAAAAAGATGCTCAATGCAATCTGAAAACCTTTAACGGGGGCTTCACAGATTGTGAAGACTGAAGTTTTCATTATATGTTTCTAGGATTTTTTTTTTTTTTTAAACTTTTTAAAGTTTTGTAAGAAGGACACCACCAGTGTATTTCACAAAGACATAAATGTATACACCCCAGCACAACAAAAAGAATAGATCTTCAAAAAGATTTACCCCCAATTATTTACATTTTTCTCTAATATAAATTTAGGACTCCAGTATGTAAATAAATATACATGACTATGTATACCTTTCTAGTGCTGCTTACCAACAAATCATCTGAACTTGATTTTTTTAATTAAAGCAAGATTGCTTTTTACGACCCACAGAGGGAAGAAAAAAAAAATCAATAGAAAACGTCCAATTCACATCACTTTAGTCTACCTTTTCTTGGCAGCTTGTTGAAGGTGTTAATGTGGCTGGGAACATCAACACCTTGGCATGCATGAAAGTTAAGTCAGGAAGGCTAGAAATCACCTTGGCAGCCTCTTCACTAAGATGTTCTTCCTTTTTAGGCTTCCTGTTGAGAAGAAAAGAACAAAGTGCATTAATCCAGTACCTGATATCCCTTGGATCACTGAAAGAACCACTGATTGAAGCAATGTTCTGGCAGTTTGTCTCCCATTGACAGGCACTTCTGTAAGCTACTTGAAGGTAGTCTAATGTTATAATACCTACCTGCCTACCAACAAAATGTTAACATAGAAAGTCAGCAAAGTGTTCCTGAATATTCTTGCAATAAGGAAAAAAAATTTCCTATTCAGATGCTAATTTTTATACTTTTTTTTTTGGCAGGTTCCAGCATGCCGTTCTGGGACTACTCACTTGAAGAAATGACCATGCCCATATTCTAGGGATAAGACAATAGGAGCATTAGTTCTAAACTACCTAAATCCAGTATAATCTTTCAAAATAAAATGGAAAAATCTTGAAAGGACATTAAGAAGTTCCTAACTTACTTCTTAATACTTTTAAAAGAAAAAGAAGGTACTTATGCTGCGTTTCTGACATGACCGTACTCAGATTATCCATCATACCGCTCTACATCGTGATCCACAAACCCTTTTTTCCCCTAGGGCTCAGCAGCAGCAAAAGGTGGCTCACAACTTGTAGCTACTTGCTTTGAAGTGCAGTACTATATGTAGCCATAATGATACCGACAGTAGTTTGAGAATCACTGGTTTTTACTTTGCCTTTTGCATTATTCACAAGAATTACTGAGTGCAAACGAATAAAGAGGTCTGAATCCTATGTCGCTCGATTCTTGCAAGAAACTCGTATTTCCTAAGTAAAATGAAGACTGGCTCAGACTGCTACAGAAGACCCCCCTGCTCTGCCCAAACACACATACTTTACAGATGTCTGGCTTATCTTGAAGAACGCTGCCTATTACTAGAAAAACTGAGTATTCCATCAAACATTATTCCAGTTCCAAAAAGGCACCTGCTGCACCCTGTAACGACATTAGAAATTCTAGCTAAATAAGCTCTCCCATCTCTGAGGCAAAAAGCTGAGTCAAAAGGCTTGAACCAGATAAACTGCCTTTCCCTAGAACACTTCAGAAATTTCCTTTCTATATCTTGTCTTAGCTATAAACTTTAAACTGAGCCTATGAGAGGGCAATCACCACTCTGATCACGAAGCAGCATGTACTCATATTTTCTTCTGTCAGCACCCATCAGGATTGTTTCCTGAACTGATCAGAGATCAGGGGAAAGCAAGGGGCTACGTGTTTGCTTCAGCAGCAGTCTCAGAATTTCTTAGTTAGGAGGAGAAGAAAAAAAGAGCTGGAGTCAAACTCATCCTTGACATCACTGATCATTATGTTGACACTGAACTATCACTTTTGTTTGCTACTTGAAATCTCCACTTGATGAAAGATCTCTAGATGAGGCAGCCTAGATACTAAATCTGACTTTCCTTCACTAGAATAGCAATATTTTCTTTTCTCTGCTGCAGTGGAATTTCATGAGCCACTGACTAGGCAGATTACCAAATTCTGGAGGATAAACAAAGCTGTGTGCTGGATTTATTGAAGGAAGAAGCAGAGAGCCAATATGTGCCTCCTTCTCTAACAACTTCACAGTCAGCTCTGTTTGCAGTTGAAGGACTATCTCTGAGCTGTTGAAATGTGGTTGTCACCCACCACTGTGTTATCAGTATCTGGTGCCACTATTAGTAATCACTTACCACAAGCCTCTTAAAGGTACAAACTCCTGGTGATCAAGGACTTAGAGCTAACAAAGGAGTGTTTGACAGAGGAAGCCAAAGGAAGAGGGCTGACTCAGAGATCTGCATTAAAAGGAGTTCCTGTAATTGTTAATCAGGCACCGAGATGGAGCTCACACACTCCTTGCTATTTATATGCCTATTCCTCTGCTCAACTGTGGCATGCTAAGAAATGGCACTGCTGGGTCCCAGAGGCAGTGCTGCATTTTATTTGGTGATCATATGGTGGACCTTTATCACAGAGCAATGCTATTGCTGCCTTGCTGTACTAGCTGGTCTCTGCAACATCATCACAGAACATGCACACCAGTGAGCACAGTCAGATGTGAATCTCACCCGATTAGTGAATGCTCCCCTCCTGACTGGAGGCCCTTTGCAATAATTTATCTACTTAATGTGCTCTGTAAGAAGTATCTATGAAGAAGGACAAGCTAACACACTTACACAGCAGACGTTATTTAACTATGACCAAGTTACAGCAATAGATACAATCACTTGGTAATGAGGGTCAAAACCTTTTTTTAAATCTTCTCAGGGCAGAGAGGGATGAGACAGCCTAAAGTCTCCATTCCTCAATGGAGAGGGGCAGGTTCCTCCAGAAGACAACAAAACTGGACACTGCAAGTACCCTTTCTGGGTAACAGTCAGCACCTTTGGTAGCAAATATCACCAGGGCAAACCCTAAAGAATTACTCACTAACTCTCTAAACTTAAAAGACAAAGTAGCATCATCACTGCAGACTGTTTTTACCCTTAAAACTTGCCAAATTGCCTAATAACTGTGATGCGATTTGATAGAGGCAAGAGAAAGAACCATGTCACGTCTGTTAATTTCAGTCACCACTTTTGCTGAAGGTGTTCCCGCTGTCAAGAGAGTCTTTTGCTAAACCTTGGTCTGTGGGGGCCTGTTGCAGAGCTTCTACTCATACACTCTTAATTTCTAGCTACCGTGGCTTACAGAATGGACACCCAAGAGGACTGTCAGTGGCAACTGTACTACCTCTGCCTGCTTTGGAACCATAACTTTTGATTACTAAACCATTAAAGGACCCAGCCCTGGCTCAAAACAGGGTCCCTGCCTATTCAGGTATTAAAACAACCTTTTACAGAACATTTTGTCCCCATCCATCTCTTCTCTCGCACTAGGTTACAGTTCCTCCCAAGACAGAGGAGATGCCCTTACCCAAGCAAATAATTGCAAGCCCCTCTACCTGTTGGCATGAAGTTTCCTTTTCAAAGACATGTT
>WAAD01039748.1:4647-18775 GCA_013389945.1 Fregata magnificens
GTAAATTCAGACCAGGGAAACACCAACAAAGAAATCAAAGTATAAAGAGAAATTCCTGGTACACAACAGCAACTAAGCTAACAGTAACGTTAAAGAATACTTCCATGAAACAGAATCACAGGTCCATTTTGCAATAGCTCTAGTTTTAAGGAATGCATGACTACCAAAGTTACCAGTACATCACATACCTATGGCTTCCTGTGAAGTCACTTAAAGACAGAAACGAGTTTTGCACAATACTGAAAACATTCATATGTGTGTGTTTACTAGAACGAGACCATTGGTGCTTTGCAGGCAACTGTAAATGTAACTACATCTAGAACTCTACCCACTTACAAGTAATTTCAATTTTCATTCTAAATTTTATTTTGGTACCCTCCAATTCTGCAACATGTCTACAAATATCTACCAAACTGTCATTCCCTATAGATAGATAGATAGATAGCTACACTTTTCTCCATTGGATGTTTCATTTTTAAATGGCTGAACACCCAGCTGCCCTCTCACAATCCTTTCACCTTCTAGAAAGCCTTCAAAATATCTTCATTTAAATCACCCAAGTGAAAGCTAGATCAGGTTATTTTTGAAAAACCACTTTGAGCAGCAAGGGCAAGAACTCTAGCCTTCAGCCACATTAACTGCTTTATTTAACTCCATACTACTGCCTGTGTATTTGAACTACTCAAAATGGAAGAATAACTGCAGGGAGGGGTCCTATGATGAGCTGACTGACCAGACATTTCCACAGAAATGCAGCTATAATTAAAGCAATTTCTCTCTAAAGAAAGCAGCATCCTGAGAGTTGCAAAGACCATCTACAAGACTAACTAAAGCTATGCCACTTAAGTGCTCCATAAAATTCCAGAACAGTGGAAACGAAGAAATTCTGCTCTCTTTCAGTCTTAGAACAAAGGGGGGGGTGGGGGTGGGGTGTACAATGTTATCAGAATGAGCAATAGATATTAACAGGACTTTTTTTATTGTCCACTGTTTTAAAATACTTCTTACATAAGCATCAAGACAGATGATATTTCTGCCTAGAGAAACTGTCTTTAATTTCAGACATTGGTCTCATTTTCTCTGAGGAGCAGCTTATTTTGGTTAATGACAGAGCAGACGTCAGAATTTTCTTTCCTACAAAGCCTCTCTTCCCAGTACAGAAGCACTGTTGTAATCACGAGATTAAGTGTGCTTATTCATGTGTGAAATGCAGGCTTGATCTCTGTCTCATATTATAGACTGTCTACAGCAAACGGTCAGCATATTGTTCATAATTTCCTAATACTTAACAACTGAAATGTATAAAATTACATCTCACTTCCTTTATTGCATTTACAGAAAACAGTAACAAGTACTTAGTATTTGAAGTAGTAAAACCTTACTAGTGGAAGTATGACCTTTGATCTTTACTCTTCAGCTACACGAGCAGGTTCTGCTATGAGGCAGCAGCAATATTATTCAAAAAGCAAACATACACAACACTGTGTACAAGAAAGAATGAGCACAAGCACAGAAAGCTGTGAGACAGAGGTGTACTGTTTAAATATAAGTTTGTCTGCAGTAAACCTACACAACAGCTAATTATCCTTCTATATTCTTGCTAAAGATTTCAAAACACGTTAGAAGTTATTTGCAAAGAGGGTCTATATTTCAAGAGATCATATGGTCTCTTGTATGACCTTAAGTGATAGAAAACCAAAGCTGTCAATATTGGCATTTGACTTCCAACACATTTTCATCAGAGCTAGGTGTCTTTAAGACATCCATGAATACATCCAACTTGCCCAAGGTCACACTGAGACCCTGGGAGGCCTGCAATAACCTGTCTCCAGACTACACTCATAGGACTCGGCAAGAAACAAAGCATACGCCCACCTCCTCCCCTCAATTTCATCTCTACCACTCTAAGAAGAAAAAAAAAAAAAACCCCACACAACCACAAAAGTCAGTCTACACTGCTTATGCATACAGGTGTTTCACAGCAAAATTTGTTACTATCCACAGTCCCTGACTCCATCTTCCTGCCTCTTCAAATAGCAAGGACTTAAATCACCACATAACATTAGGGCATGATTCCCTTGTTCAACGTGCAATAGTGTGTGATTGTAACACTTCATTTCATTTTAATCAGAAAGGACCAGCTTACTTCCATACCGTCATCAGCTAAGACTGAATGTATAAGATAACAAATGGTAGTGAACAAGTAATTAGGACATACTCCATCTCTTGATGTCCTAAGTTTTTAAACACGAGAGAAATCACACAAATCCCACAGATTTGGTTTTCTTTACAAATAGCAAGGAAAATCAGAAGATATAGGTTGTCTTAACAAACAGGATCATGAAGTAGAACACATTAACAAACAAAAAGCCATTGTCTACAGTCGCTTTTAGATTATTCTCTGTAAGTTAGGAAAGCAGTAACATTTGCTCCAGCACCAACAAGTAACTTCTACTACAACTCTCCTAGTATAACTGAACCAGTTACAATCAAAGCACTGTACACCCTAGCAAACCACAGCAAGGAAACAATAGCAGTCCTCCTCAGTTCCTACAGCTACCACCATCTGCAACAAGTTCTTCGCAAGTTCATGCAGGCAAACGGAGACTGTATTTAGACCATGTTAAACAGCCCAGGGAACTCACCTACACGCTGTTCTTGCCAGTTTACATGCTACACATGAATACCAGATTTCTCATTTACTCAATGGCATCCAATATGACTTCTCACTGTACAAGCTTCTGTAAGTTTTTTTTCTTTTAAGTCTGGTTCACTTTCCTGGAAATCAGTGAGTTTTTGTGGTTTTTTTTGTTTTGTTTTGGTTTTTTTGTTTTGTTTTTAAAAAAAAGTACATAGTATCAAAGGTAACAGAGAAATTCACCTTCTTTGTAGCCATGTTACTGCTCCTGGGCAGCAACCAATTGAATTCCTCATTAGATTTGAAGCACTATTTTTGAAAAAAGGACCAGTTCACAGGTCTCACACATTAGGTGTTTCAACACTATACATTATGTTTCAAACAGCAGTCTGTCTCTGCTACAAATACCATCGCATCAGTAATCTGCTGGCCATTGCTAATGAACCCATTTGAAAGGGACTTCATAACTGGCTGAGTCTTTCATGAGAAGAGGAAGAAAACATTAAGAAATGCTCCAAGTGATTAGTCTGCTTCTAATCTAAACCAAGAGGAAGTATTTTAACACTGCATGAAATAACTTCTGACTTTCATCATGCTTCAGACATTAATATAATTTCTACTTCCAATACTCTCAGTAGATACTCTCAACTATTGTATGACTAAAGTAATGGAATCTCATGTGACAGAATGAGGCAATATAGTTGTGTTAATGTATTTAGGTCTGATCTTGTAAGCTGCTGAGAACAATGTTGCAAAATTAGACCATAAGCCATTAAGCGTAGAATAACCAACACAAACGATGATTAAGCCCCACATGAAATCTGGTGTCCTCGTTCACATTACAATACCACCACATCTCATCACTTGCCACCAATACTAACTGGGAGATGCAGAAGTACTGTGGCAAAAGTTTGATTTTGTGGCCTTGTGCCTTGCTCTCAAATCCAGGACTGCTCATCCTTTGTGTACTGAATGATACATTCTCATAAAAATAAGAGACCCGAAACATTTAAAGAGAAGAATGAGCACATAAAATCAAGAAAAAGGAAAATATCCTTAGCTTTCACTATTACATGCTAATACCCCATGACATGCAAATTAAGACCACACAAGCCATGTATCATACTGAAAATACCTTCAAAGTGGAGGTTATTTTTCCTAAATCAAGCAGTTTGAAATTCCTAAATGTATTTTCAAGGTAAAGTTTTAAGGTTAGATACCAGTAACAGCTCTGAAACAACGTTAGAAGATTACTAAAACCGCCATCTACAGTGGACAAGACACCAGGCTAAGCAGAGCCCCATAAACTGTTCATAGCAGTGTTTAATCAATTTGTGACCAAGGCATGTCTTTTAAGACTTTCTTTATTCCCACAATAACATAAACTAAGATTGCCATATTTTGCTTGTTCTTTCAAATAAAAACCTGAGGTGATCCTTTAGCAACCAAAGACAGCAAAACAAATTACACTATTTATTATAAATATGATGCTATGAAGTTTTACTTGTAAAAGCATACCTTTGAAGATTCTTGTCCATGCAGTTTCCATCATTTACTTCATTCATCAATTACATGAGCATTCAACAACTAAACAAGTAGTTTAGCAAGATGTCATGTCACAAAGTTTTTTCCTGAAACACTTACCTAATCAGAAGCTGACTTACGAGCTACTTTCAAAATACCACAGAAGAAAATTCACCAAGTGCCAGCTACCCAAGCAACTGGGACCTAATTAAATCTATCCAACACTTCAGGGATTAGCCTGTTTTCTCCTACAGTCCTGTAGCCTCCCCCATGAGATAACATATACAGCTATAGCGAGATTTATTACTTGCTGACTAGTTCTTAACATATGCTGAATTATGATCTGGCCTGTGAATCAGAATGAACTTTGATATAAGCAACATTTCAGAACAATTATGTAACTATTTTTTATTCAGAATATAAAATAAATTCTTATGTATAGCATCAAATGGCATTGATAGGGCCAAGAAAAAGATAAACTCCTATAGAAGGATATGTGTCAAGCTCTCAGCCCAACAGCAATGTTAAAACCTTTTCATGATTTTTCATTAGTGCTGTGCATATTATTTCTTTACCCATCACTTACTAGATGGGTATAACTTCACTCCCACTGGTCAGAGTTTCAAAAAAAAAAAAAAACCACCCACAGAGTAAAGGGGGGGAGGCGGGGGAGGAAGCAGCAAAACACCCAATAACACTCCCCCAACAAAGCAAAAAACTGCAGCAAGAGTTCTGAGAAAAAAAAAAAATCCCTATTTAATTCCAGACCAGAAAAAAAGGAAAACCCCCACACAACCACTGTTTTCCTCACATATTAAGACCCATGCTTCAAAACAAAAATGAACTGAAGTCACATGCACAATTTAGGCTGTAAAAGGCAGGAAAAGCTTCAAACACATCCTAAAGAAAAACACAGGGAAAGTTTCTATTATTCATCATCTATCCACACACTTACCTATAGGACTCAATCACTTCTTTATCTGCTTAAGAAGAATAGTTAATATACTTCAGAATTTCCATGAAAGCAAACTCAAAACAAACTTAAGCTACTGCTGCATTTCAAATGTTCAAACTGCATTAAAAAGTCAATTTTGAAGAAAACACCACCAGTGTTTAAGAAGCATGTCTGGCCTGGTTGGAGTTTCCTTGAACTCTGAGATATCCAGAACAGCAATGCAAAAACACACTGCAGAATCCCGTGCTTAAGTTTAATATTTTCAATGGGTATTTCAGCTGCATCAGCTGTCTTTAGGAACCTTAATAAAGATGTAGGAACACAGAAAAGGTAGCCGCCTGTGCAGCACACTCTTCAGCTTGCAGAAGAATAACTGAGGTGTTCTTCTGAAGCAGCCCAGTAAGGACTTGATTTTTCAACTATGAAAAAGCCTATGACAGAAACTTAACATGCCAGTTTAGCTTAAAGTCATGGCATTGTACGAGTGCCGGAGAGTCTGTTCACACTATTTTAATAAAGCTCATACAGATTTGCATGTGCAGAGATGCTGTCATACCTGCATTATTGTAAGCTTCCACTTCTGCCATGCCAGAGGGCTTTGCACTGAAATCCCTCTGGGATGCTCATGCCACCACCACGGCACCAAGATGAACACGGCAGCCAGTAACCCCCAACTGAGCTCAAGGAACCAAACAGCTGAGGCTGGCAGCCTCTTAGAGCTCTCTCATGAGACCCTTGTCAACCTGACACTACACATCATAGTATGGGTTTCAGAGTAGAGAATGACCTCAGAATTTGATTAGCCTGACATAGAATGTTTATAATTTACCTCCAACAACAATTCTCTATAGTCAAAATGAGCTAAGAGACATGTACTGAGCAAAGATTTGCCGTCAGAAATGTTGTAGTGCTAAAATTCTAAACCACTGTTGAACTCCCACATGAATGTAACAGAACAAGATAGTTATATTTACCTTTGGCATCTCAGATACCAGAGTGTGTCCTCAGAAGAAAATCGCTCAGCCAAAAGCATGGATTCAATAGAACTTAATGCCAAAATATAACTTTATACAGCAGCATTTGTTAAAAAAAGTCAAACTCTGAAGTTCAGCATGTACATCTTCAGCTTCATTCCAATTTATATTACTGACTCCCCGCTTTAAAAATCCCCAAGAACTGCTTTTATCAACTACATGAAGTTTGCACATCTTTCTAGGGCAAGCTCCAGACAATTAGTCCCTCAAATCCAGGCTCTGACTCTCAAGTACCAGCGGACAAAAGTGACATGATACAGGAGGTTACTACTGGCACCTGTCCATCCTCGTTACCGCCCTGCTGGAACAAAACCCAAAGCGGTACCTGTAATCAGGGCATGCTGCTACATTCCAGTAAATCAGCAACTGCCTCACAAGCAGCTAAACCATTCTTCCAGTAGGGAGGGGACTTCTAAAGGAAGCACAGGTATAACAATCCCAAAGTAAGCCATTCTTAGTTGTAACTTAGAGATCATAGCTATACTTATTTTTCACATTAACAATATTTCAGTCACAAATTGTATCACTCAAAGCCACAGTTCTCAATTGTGCAGAAAATCAAGTTAAGCTAAAACTTTTTTTATATCTTAAAATTTCACATTGCTATTCCCCAAGTACTGGAGCATTTCATTATGTGCTAAAAATAGAGCATCATGACCACTTCTTTCCAAACACTACCTTTTCTTATGTCAGGGCTGCACAGAAATATCCTACCAACAGATGAAGTTGCAACAGCCCTGCTCAGTTGCAACAACTACATCCATTCATGAAAGAATTCTTTCAGTTTAGACCAGAACATACTTCAAATTCCCTTAGCAACAGTGGCATGTACTATTGTAACGAGAACAGACCCAAGGTGAAATATTATCAAGAACTGAAAAACCTCACAGAAAACCTATACAAGCAGATGGCATAATTTGTTTTTTTAAATGCTACTTAGCATTTACAGCTGGAAGTGGCAAATATCTAACATGCTTTGAATATGCAAATTATAAGATCAACACAAAAGAGGACAATGCAATTTCTTTTAAAGACAGGCAGTCATAATGTTGAAACAGACTGCAACCAATTTTCATACACTATTCATAATTACTTTATTACACTGTGAAAGGGTAATCAGTTTCCAAATGATCTAATAACCTTGGGCTGCTCTTAACTCTTTTCTACCAGTCTTAACTACAAGCACAGGCTAGGTCTCCAACTTTAAGCCAATTACAACAGTCTAATATTAAACACGAGGGTTAGATGTGTTCTTCCTCACATACTCTCATACAAACCGGCAAAAAAAAAAAATCCATTCCCAGCTCTAATCTCAAAGGAATGGCTTTATTATCAGGAAAGGGAAATCGGATTTTTGGCTCCTTCGTTAGATTTCAATAGGAAATGGAGCAAACACAGTTATGTTTTGACTGCTTGGAAGAGCAAATCCTACACACATCTGTTACTATGTCAGACTTCAAAAAAAAGTCCCCAACCTTAAGTGCTTGAATTGTGTTGACTTATATTATGGCACAGTCATTTTCATATTGTCTTGTAATGGTAGCTGGGGCCCCTTTTAGTCATCAGTCACTGAATAAATCCAAGAAACTTCACAACATGAAAAAATACAAAGTTCCCAAGTCCAACTTGTGCTTGGGCTAAAATACTTANCTTCCCACAGTCAGAGGAAGTAACATATTGGTCCTGGTTTAGGTAAATACGTTGATTTTGTAGACTGATTAGATTAACAGGCGAAACCTCCCCAGTAAAGAAAGAACCTAAAGCAACATCATTTTTAAGTTTTAGAACTTTTTACTGCCATCATTTTCCTAGCTAGATGAACAAGAATAGAGATTACAGAAGTATGGATTAAAATGTCCAATGCAATGGCTAAACTCTCTGCACTTTGTCCAGTTCCCAACAATGATCAAAACAGAGGCCCTGATCTTCTAAAACAAGATTAACACACAAAACCTGACAATAATGTTCAAACTACTAAACGCTTTTAATTTTAAATATCTAAACAGAATAAAAGCTTACCAGACTCCAGATGCTGCTGAAACACTTATTGCCTATTAACAAAAAAACCCTCAGCTTTATTTCAAAACCAAGTCATTTTGATCTCTACAAATAAGCAAATTCACAAAGAAAACACTGTCACAACCAAAGCATTTTTTTATTGCTAGTTTCAAAAAGATTCAAATCAGCAGCTAAGACAAAATTTATTACATGTACAAAATTAGTGTTACAGAAGCAGCGATGTATCTATACCAAGATTAGTTGGTTTTAATAAAAGGTTTACCTATCATACAGCTTTTCAGAGTCAGTTCATTAAAGAAAGAAAGAAAGAAAGAAAGAAAGAAAGAAAGAAAGAAAGAAAGAAAGAAAGAAAGAAAGAAAGAAAGAAAGAAAGAAAGAAAGAAAGAAAGAAAGAAAGAAAGAAAGAAAGAAAGAAAGAAAGAAAGAAAGAAAGAAAGAAAGAAAGAAAGAAAGAAAGAAAGAAAGAAAGAAAGAAAGAAAGAAAGAAAGAAAGAAAGAAAGAAAGAAAGAAAGAAAGAAAGAAAGAAAGAAAGAAAGAAAGAAAGAAAGAAAGAAAGAAAGAAAGAAAGAAAGAAAGAAAGAAAGAAAGAAAGAAAGAAAGAAAGAAAGAAAGAAAGAAAGAAAGAAAGAAAGAAAGAAAGAAAGAAAGAAAGAAAGAAAGAAAGAAAGAAAGAAAGAAAGAAAGAAAGAAAGAAAGAAAGAAAGAAAGAAAGAAAGAAAGAAAGAAAGAAAGAAAGAAAGAAAGAAAGAAAGAAAGAAAGAAAGAAAGAAAGAAAGAAAGAAAGAAAGAAAGAAAGAAAGAAAGAAAGAAAGAAAGAAAGAAAGAAAGAAAGAAAGAAAGAAAGAAAGAAAGAAAGAAAGAAAGAAAGAAAGAAAGAAAGAAAGAAAGAAAGAAAGAAAGAAAGAAAGAAAGAAAGAAAGA
This sequence comes from Fregata magnificens, assembly GCA_013389945.1. NCBI lineage: Eukaryota > Metazoa > Chordata > Aves > Suliformes > Fregatidae > Fregata > Fregata magnificens. The sequence continues at coordinate 13,740 of WAAD01039748.1, forward strand.
AAGAAAGAAAGAAAGAAAGAAAGAAGACTGGAAAATCTGCAAGCATTCTAACTTTTAGGAACCGATACCAATACATTCCAGGTTTGTTATTTCACACTGTATTGTCATCTTATATGAAAATGAAAATTATATCCATTTTCAGAGAAGCCTAATCAAAGCAAGTTCACTTTCAAAATTTGCCATTACTTCCTAAGAGCAAGCGTACAGTTACGTTGTTAATGCTGAATTTACAGCGACCATTTCTTCTGTGCCTTTGCTAACATTAGAAAAAGCCTGAATTCCAAACCCACCGTTATATAAAAACACCATGTGGTTATAAGAAAATCTACGCATCACAATCAAATACTATTTATTCCAGTAATAAAATGTTTATCCAATCACCAAGACCTTTTCTTGGCAAAACTTGACAAAAAAGTTTCCTAAAGAAGGCCAGCTTGTTTTAATCATTTACATTTTTAACACTATTTGTTCTCACTTTGTATCCAAAGGTCAGAACTCAAACCACCACCCCAGACAAGCTTTGGAACAAATATTATTTCTGCCCATTCTTCTGGAAAGAATTTCACCTCTGTTAAGAAAGTTGAAGTATAAAAACCAGATCTCCCTCTGATCCATTTAAAGATGCTTCACGATATTTTTAATAAACAGAAAGCTAGCTTACAGGAAGTTTTTCATGGGTCCTATCCTTTATTACTTAATTCAGAGTGGTACACCATTATAGGCTTTTGCTTTCTTTAGTAAGAGACACATTTGTTCTGCGAGAAATAAACACACCAACTAGAGAAACAGTTAAAGAGCAAGGCTAAGCAAGGTCCAGTTAACACAACAGTTTGAACTATGCTGACTATGATTCCAGTTTCCCTGACACAGCCCTTCTTCCCTAAAATGTCCCTTCTGAAATAATCTTATTTTATACATATTAGAAAATAGTTGCACATTAATCTACATGTTATTGACTAGTAAATTACTCCAAGAAAAGGCCTGCCCATCGTAGTTGGGAATCTTCATTACATTGAATGCTTATATCCATACTACATGCAGCTCAGTGATGCATAAGATCAGAAAACTGGAAGAACCTCCCCTCACACAAAGCCACTTCTGCTGCCCCTTGGACAGACCTGTTTCTAAAGCAGTGTTCAGTGTTCTGCCAACAAAGATGAAAAACTTTGTTTAAAGATTCATGCAACTGACTATCAATATTAGAGACTCACATCAGCATATCAGGTAGCTTTCTATTCTAAGACTACGGTGATTAAGATACCATTTCTCTTATTTACCCTTAAAATGCAAAATAGACCTACCCAGTGTAATTTACTGATCTGAGTCTTACACTTCAAATACAGAAGGTTCAAAAGATATTTTAAAGGAAGAACTAGACATCTTGGCAAAGACATCACAGCTCACAAAAATTAGTAAGACTACTATGCAGGCTCGTTGACTGACCCAATCACATCTGTAAGTGACCACTTTAGTAAAGCAGTCAAAGCTACTCTGTAGCCTTTATAGAGATGGAAGTGCTGAGCATTTGCATCAAACACTACAGGCTATATGGAATTTCTGCTTCCTAACGCCTAGAAAACACTGCTAGTTCTCTCCAGTTTTCTGAATCTCTTAGGTACGGAACCAAGCAAGCCAAGTCCCCAACAACTATCACACCCCTAAGAAAGAACTCTCAGATGCACTTGCAACTTAGCTCCTGAACCGCTTTTGTTTTCTGCCTGGTGCATTCAGCTAAAGTAGAATTAGAATTTGTTTAACTAAACATGTCTGGCTGAGAACAGTGGCAGTTCAAAACCAAGTTTCACTCATGGTTTAGATACCCCTGCTTTGGGGACTAGGGTAACAACGGCCACCGGAGGGATAAGGCCAACAGCTGGGGACTGCAACAACTCCAGTCATCACCTTTCAATCCATTCATCTGTCAGAGCCTAGGTTCATGCTGCAAAGAAATACGCTTAATTTGAAAACCACTTGGCCAAAACAGCATTTCATTATAATCTCAACACATGACATCTATTTTTACACTCTGCCTTCACAATTGTGGGGTTTTTTTCATCAGTAACTGGATCTCAGGTGAAATACCTGCTATCAGCACATATCAACAAGTTACAGAAATACTGGTTTTCAGTGTTACAAGCTATTTTTACCCCTAATTCAGCACACACAGTATCAGCACAATCTCTCTGTATCACTTGAAAAAGTCCCAGAACAAGGAAAGATTAACATATGCACGCTGACCTAACATTCTGAGCTAGCTCTATAAAGCTGTACATTCATTAAAGAATACAATTCATCTCTGCAAGAGACAGTCTTCCTAAAAATCTGCCGCACCCCATTACCAAGATGAAGCAGAAAATTATTGGAAGGATGGCTTTTTTCTGCCTATAAACCTCAACCCTATCAAATGCTACCGAGTAGTTAATTTAGGTCCTCAGTATGGGATTTTTGGACTACGAGCTGGATATCAAGCTGTACTTGCAGCTGATTCTGAAGTACGCCACTGAGTTTGTGGAGATCTGAATATTTTTCACCTGCTGAAATTTGGCCCATTAAAATCAAAATTTCAGCAGTATGAAGATTATCTCATGTGCCAAAAAGGAATGGCATTGTTTCTACAATTTAAAAGTGGTTTGGGTTTTTTTTTTCCAGAGAGAGAGTACAATCACCTTTTTCAGTGCTTTACCTACACATAGGTCAATGACTATAGCAGTAACTCATTCACAGTACACCTGGGAGAAAAAAATAAAAAAAAAAATCACTGACCCTGTAAAATTAGGGAGTTACAGGTTCCTTGCGGCTACTCTTAAGCAAAACAATAGGTAGCATAACCCCCCCTCAACCCAAAAAACCAAGGAGGTTTAGGATTAGTTTAATAATAAATAGCTTATCTTCCTTCCCACACACAAAAATCAAAACAAAGCTCTCGCAGATGAGCTATTAACCACTCACATCAGGAAACAAAAGCCCCATCTTGTCACCTTTACATAAATAAAAGTAAGCAAAAGAGGGGTTGAGAGAGAGATTCTCTACAACCTGTAATAAAATTGCAAAGACAGTCGATGCATTCTGACAGAACAGCTGTATACATCATTATGTTAATTAAAATTAAAGTCTCATCTACTTAGCACACAAGCAATTCACTGAACCTTAGTGACAAAAGGAAGGAACCATTTCCTCAAAAAAGGCATAGTCACATACAACTTTAACAAGTTGTCTGCTTATACTGAAGGCCACAGCATAAAGGAGATAGAAGAGTATTTAAGAAACAGTTCTGGCTATTTTAAGTAACACAAAGCACTATCAACTATAAAACACACACAAAGGAAGTGGTAGGATACATTACGTCAGCCCTTGCCTCAATTCATAAATCCTAACCACAAAACAAGACAAATTCTTAACTGCCTTTCTCTGGAAAGATGTTTAAAGTGAATACATGCAGTTTGTGTCTTAAAATACCCTATTGAACAACAGTCGCTGATGCATCACTTTCAAGCAGCCACGGGGGGGGGAAATGGTGTAATCCTAGTCAATTCTATCGTGCAGCCAGATCAAATAACATTTCAAGAACTGCCTGCCAAGCACCCAGCCTGCCAGAGTACAATAAGCACTCAAGTGCTCTGGACTCAAAACCACCTTTCACTGGTCCCACAGATCTTTATAAAATAGTTTAAACACTACTAAACTACAGGGTTGGAAAAACAAATAAAAGCTTTTAAATGCTGTTCCTACACGATTCTCAGCTTGCTGTTAAGCATCTAAAACGTCTGTCTTGTGATATTCACTAGGCATAAATATTGAAAAATGTGATTGCCTGTAAGAACAAAAACTGACAAAAATGCGGAGTTGGTTGCACTTCTGGAACTAATTGCCTGCAGATTAACGGCTTTACATTGGAATACTGTTCATCTGTAGGGTTTTCAATCCAGTTTACTTTAAACAGCGTTCCCAGAAGAAACATATCGGTGGAGCATCTGAAACTACACTTCACTAGATTTCTATTCTCAACTTTCTTCCGCTTCATGCCTAACATTAACGTTAAGTTTAAAAAAAAAAAATCAAGTCGCCTTGTCAACTGTCATTTTCATTCACATACAATTAAAGAAGCCCCATATGGCTGTAAGGAGGCCATCCAGTCACACAATGCCCCGCGCAGTGCAAAGCCACATGTACTCAAGAGGAGCTTAAAACCAAGTGCAAAACAAAGCAGAGCTGGTTTCTGTCTCAGGAAACAACGTGGCCAAGCGGGTCTCCTGTCGCTATCATAAAACAGGATTAAACATCGCTAAAAACAGTTACACCACACACCATACCAATTAGTACTTGAAAGGCATTCCACTTGATAAAGTGCAGTGAAAAAATACGTTCTTTCAGGATAAGGAAAAGGCAATCCTTATCTCCTTACCTCATTTGCTTAAAAAAACCCAGAATTAAACACAGCACTCCGTTTAGCTTAACTGTTTATATTTAGAACACAGAGGTAAAGCATTTGCTAGGGAAAGAAAACCCTGCAGCCTTAAAGCATTCTGAACTTCCTAGGCCAATAAAAACTATTGCCTCACCTACCACGTCGATCCAACTTTTTCTGAAAAAATTGGAATAGCCAAAAGGGGAGAAGAGAATCAAGTCAAGCTTTCTCTCCATCCAGGTGTTCTCTGCGTTATCATCGCCTAAGTAACAACTGGTCAACTTGAAGAGCAACCCTAGCAGTTTTCCTCTCGGAAATACAACGTGTGTGCACAAGGCACCGAAGTTACCCGCTCCATCCGGTCTGGAGACAGACGCACTCTATTGCCCCTCATCCGCAATTCCAGAGGCAGATCCCGATCCCGCTCTGCAGCCCCGCCGCTCCGGGGCCTGCGCCAACTCCAAGGCGAAGGTCCCGGCCCGCTCGGCAACGAGGGGTGCGCTCGGCAACGAGGGGTGCGCTCGGCAACGAGGGGTGCGCTCACCCGCCAGCCTCGGGCTCTGCAGCTCTCGGAGGCAAGCCCGACTCGTCTGCGATCCCAGCGGCTGTTACAGCCCGACCCCGGCAAACC
>WAAD01039749.1:0-21163 GCA_013389945.1 Fregata magnificens
GACGGGATTGAGGAAAACACTGCCTGTGCTCCTGACCCTTCAATCAACCTCCGCAGTGCCCTGAAGTCCCTTTGGTTGCTTTTGGACTTCTCTCCGCAACCTCATCACTGCCAACCTGCATCACCAACAGGGGGTAATAATCAGCGGGCCGTACCAGACCAGGGAGTTGCCTAGTGACGTCTCTAACCCGGGCCCCAGGGAGGCAGCAGACTTCCCTGTGGGTTGGGCCNTGGTTGCTTTTGGACTTCTCTCCGCAACCTCATCACTGCCAACCTGCATCACCAACAGGGGGTAATAATCAGCGGGCCGTACCAGACCAGGGAGTTGCCTAGTGACGTCTCTAACCCGGGCCCCAGGGAGGCAGCAGACTTCCCTGTGGGATGGGTCTGGTCGGCATATTGGGCCTTCTGTTCCCCTCAGCAGGGAATCGCCTATGACAATTACCCTCCTCTTCTTCTTAATGGAGGCAGTCCTAATGCGTGGGGCTGGCCGACTCCCCCTAGGCGACCCCCCGGATGGACCTTTGCCCGCATCTTTGTTTTCCTGGCCCTCAAGCTCCAGCGCCCCATACCTGTTGTGTAGGGGCAGTTGGGAAGGCGAGGGAGGCCGGGCAGGGATTCGCCTGCCGCCCTGAGCAGGGACCTGTTTCCATTCCCCCCTGTCTCTTGGGTCCCCTCTTTCTGCTTGGTGGCAAGAGGGGAGGGGACCCTCTGCTGCTTGTGGAGCCTCCGTCTGCTGCCTTGTCCTCAGGGATGGTAGGGAGCAGCTCCACCAATCTGTCTCCCTCAAGTAGTAAGAGCGTGTGAAAGATCTACCAAAATGGTGGGAGAGAGACCGATCTGTGCTTGTTGTCTGACATATTTCTGAGCACCTTGCTGCCTTAAAAATGTGGACCTTGCCAGATGGCAAAAAGACTCCGAGAAATAGATACTGACATGAACACCACCTGGGGTCAGATGTGCTATATAACTGGTGGTATTGGTGATGGTCTCTGTAATGCCAAACAGAAAAGTCTGGGAAAGATGGACTTCAAAGGGAAAATGACTTAGAAATCAGTGATACGAAGCTGAAAATGAAACGTGCTGCATGATATTCTGACTTTGACCATACACAGATTTATAAGGAAAAAAAAATTCACTGTGAGGATAATTAATCACTGGCACAGGTTGCCCAGAGAGGCTCGGCAGTCTCTATCCTTGGTGGTTTTCCAGACGTGACTGGATAAAACCCTGAGCAGCCTGGTCTGAACTCAGCATTGACCCTGCTTTGAGTGGGGTGGATGGACTAGGGACCTCCTGAGTTCCCTTCCAGCTTGGACCATTCAGTGATTCTGTGATTTAAGTCACTGTTGGAACCAAGGGTAGGTGAGGTGGAGAAATAGTGTTACAAAGGGAGAATGCTTAGTGTGCCGTTTCCCAGTGTGTGCTGGTTTTGGCTGGGATAGAGTTAATTTTCTTCACAGTAGCTAGTATGGGGCTATGTTTTGGATTTGTGCTGAAAACAGTGTTGGTAACAAAGGGATGTTTTAGTTACTGCTGAGCAGTGCTTACACAGAGCCAAGGCCTTTTCTGCTTCTCACCCCACCCCACCAGCCAGTAGGCTGGGGGTGCAGGAGAGGTTGGGAGGGGACACAGCTGGGACAGCTGACCCCAACTGACCAAAGGGATATTCCACACCATATGACATCATGTTCAGCATATCAAGCTGGGGGAAGAAGGAAGGAGGGGACGTTCAGAGTGATGGCACGTGTCTTACCAAGTAATCATTAGGCGTGATGGAGCCCTGCTTTCCTGGAGATGGCTGAACACCTGCCTGCCGATGGGAAGCAGTGAATGAATTCCTTGGTTTGTTTTGTTTGCGTGCGCATCTTTTGCTTTACCTATTCAGCTGTCTTTTTCTCAACCCATGAGTTTTCTCACTTTTACTCTTCCAATTGTCTCCCCCATCCCACCGGGGGGGAGTGAGCGAGTGGCTGTGTGGTGCTTAGTTGCTGGCTGGGGTTAAACCACGACACAGTGTGACTGAGACTCTGCAAAACTTAGCTGCTGCCATCTGTGTAAGGTGATCCCTTCTTGCTCCAGGTCCTGTCCTGGTGTTCCTAGTCTCTCTCTTGAGCTAGTGCTGGCCCTTGTCCAACATCTCTGTGAGCTGTATCAGCTCACCGACCTGGCAGAAGCTGATAATTTTTTTTTAAACTGGTTGGCTTTCTGCTGATTTAGTTAGCTCAAGTATTTCCCTAAGAGACAGATGAGCACCACAGCATGAGGAGGAGGTGGGAACATGTGGTTAAGATTGGAAGGAGTTAAGGCTGGGCAGGGCCCTCTCAGTGGGAGTGAGCCATTAAACTTGCCTTGCTGCCTCATGAAACAATGTGATGTATCTGCAGCAGCTTCAACACGGGCATAACAACAAATTGGGTAAGCCCAAAAAGGCTGCATCATAAAGAAAATAAAAGCTCATATAAAAATTCTTTAATGCTAAGACCAATGAAAAGTGTGGAATTACATAAAGGAACATGAAAGCAGACAAATCAGTAAAAAATAATGTTCAAGGAAAGATGAGCAGGGATATATTAAAGACCTAACACTTGAAACTGAAGCTCCTGCCATGGTAGGAAACCACAGATCTTGTTTACTGAGTTACAAAAATCCTGTGTGGCTAGTTTAAACAGGAAATGGGCTGATCAGAAGCAAAGATAGGGAAATGCGTACAACAGAGATAAAATAGATGGGCAAAGCATTTTAAAGAAGTCAGCGGCAAAAACTGAGCCCTACCTTGACATGAGATTATGTCACACGAGATGATGTGACTTCAAACAACAGGAGATTGCCACTGGCTCAGTAGTGATATCAGAAAAGCAAGTTGTAGTCCAGCAGGTAGCAGCAACAATGCAATGAAAGACAATTTGATCGTAGCAGAAATGCTAAGAGCCCAAGATGTCGCTGCAGAAGTAAAATTTAAAAAGTTCTTGAATAAGATCTGGGAAAAAAACAACTTTTGATGAGGGGGAACATGGAGTTGTTAAAATATTTAACAATGAGACCGGGAAAGTGTCTCTCTGCCCTACACTATAGGGGAGGTCATTTGCAGTGGAATGCCACACAAAATGACACAGATGATGGATGCAGAATTGGAGGAGAACAGCCTCTGGACTCAGGCCCAGAAAACTGGATATTCACACAAAAGAGCATCCTGAAAGAACACATGCAATGACAAGCTTTGCTCATCACCAGTTTCATTGATTTTTTTTTTTAAGGTTACTTGACAGGTGCCTCAGGAACGCCTTGTGGCACTACAGCACTGAGCTCGTCCTCCATCATCATGGCCTTGCAGAGAGGGATGGATGGCTGCATCTGGGAATGCATCTAAGTAATAGACTGGATCACTTTGAACACTGGTGTAAAATAAGGGCACGCTTGCTTTCTGTTGCTGTTTTGCATTATCGTACATAGCTACTGTGTAGGCAGCACAAGTAGCAGCATACCATGGGGTGGATTACACATATCTTGGAAGGGTAAATTGTGCTAGTAGCATTGTGTTACTGAGCCATAGATCTGAAAAAAGCTGTGAAGATACATAACCTAGCAAAAAAAGAGTAAGCCAAACAGGATTCAAAAACAGCTATCAAAGCAAACATCCCCTGAAAGCTTAATACCAAGCATCAAAGTCATGTTAGAAAACACAAATTCTGGGAAAGTAGAACAGCTTGCCTGTCCTGTCCATATCCCACTCCTGAGTAATTAGGAAGGAACTGACAGCAGCGATAGTTGAGTATTCCACCATTCACGCTCGTTTCAACATATGGAAATCCAAGATATTCAGTCCCAGAATGAAAAAAAGATTTTACAAATTATTATTTACATGTAATTACAAAGCTAAAATAGACCCCAGAAAGTAGAGACATCAAAGGTGCTAGAAAACTAGATGCCTTGAAAGAAAAAGTGCCTATGAAAAAGTCTGAACATTGGGCTCTATCCTCAGCATAGACTTGAACTGCCTACCAGCTCATCTTTTACCAGTCAGCAGGGAGCACAGGATGTATTTGGAGTGTGTTCTCTGAATGGCAGCCCCCAAGAATCCCCCACAAAACAGAAACTCTCAAGTGGAGACCAGCGTGTCTGAAGAGGATGCTCACTAGAGATCTTGAGAAGACCCATCTCACAGGAATGACAATGATCAATCTCAACTGTGTCCACTAGAAACACCAACGAATGACAGAGAGGAATGGAAGACACTAGCTTCCACTGCATGTCCCAGTCTTGCTATAGGAAGAAGACAGTAAGAATAACATAAGGGCTACTAGAAAATCAAGTATATTCCCTATAATTGCTATGTTTTCTCTGTGAAACAAAACTTGTGTTAGCTAACTTGTTTTATTAGCTGCCACTGGAGGTAATAGTTGTGAACCCTACTGAAGGGGAGGAAAATAAAGCTCTTGCTCCAGAGATGCAGAGAGTAGCTGATGTCCACACTAAAGCACTCTGCCAAATGCTTCAAGGAGCCGGGGGCCTGTTGCCAAGGCACTGCCATGTGATTGCTGCAGTCATGATAGACTGGGGAGAAAGACCATGCCAAGAAGAGTTGGCAGGTGTGGGACTCAAGTAGTCATGCCACAGTGGAAATTACATGATCCCTGATTAAAGGGTTTTTGCCTTTCATGTATCTTCAAAGGTATCTGGAGCCTACTGGCGTCATAAGCAATGATGGTTTATTTTTTATTACCAAGACTGAACGAGAGATCTTTAATCAAACTGTGTTGCATTAGAGACAGTTCTGCTGTTTAACCGTAAATATTTGGGTGTGCAATCTGGTGTTGATCTGCAAGGTTACTACTATCTATAAAATAAGTAGTCCTTTTTTATTTGAGTGATCTACCAGGTTGTTTCAGCTTCAGCTTGTTAAGTTCGAGCTTAGATCTGACCATGCTTTTTGAGGTGATGTTGTTGATGTAAGAGGGCACACAGACTCCTGTTGCCCTGAATACAGAGACATTCAGGATATATTGTCTCTGCTACAATTCCCAGCCATTTTCTAGCCAAGTTTTAACACAAAACCACTATTTCTATACTTTTTTCTTTTTTTAAAGTCAAACTCTGCGGTCTGTTCTCAGCTTTCTTCTACTTTTCTCATAAAATCAGACCCACACATAGCCCGGATTCCTCAATGGTATCTGGTGAAATTTTTCCACCTTCTTGTGCTATATATATATTCGTATGTCCTGAGCAGCAGCATGTGTCTGTGTTTTGAGTACAGACTGCTGTTATTTTAGACATCTGTATCCATAAAGGACCATCAGTGTTTCTTAGATGTATTCATAATAAGAATGTATTCACTATTTTCACAGAGGTTTAACCTCATTTCCAAAATGAGGTTGTTCTTGTTCTCCAAGTTAAACAACTAAATTTTTTTTTTTTTTTTTTTTTTTTAATTTGGGAGTCTACCCACCAATGCCTACATGTATTTATATGTATATAGCAGTTGAAGTAAAGAGCCTTATTCAGGAGAGGCTCTTAAATATGTGCCTTCTTTTTAAGCACCTACTGAAGGTAAGTTTAGTGTGCGTTTACACACTTTTCTAAATGGGCATGCATTGAAGAACAGGCTTGTTTTCTGGAATGAAAACCTTCACTGAAATGTCACTGCCTGGATCACTTGCTGCTTGCAAGGCTGATAGCAGTGAGGGAATATAAACCATAGCCCACACTTGCCTCACCAGTAATAGAAGTGCGCATTGTACACATTGCACCTAATCATACAACCGTTCCTCGAGTGAGGTCATGCTGTAAAGTATCCTGCCTTTATGTAGTGGAAGCATCAAGATGAAGGCCATGCGTCCCAGAACACAGCCGTGACGAAGCAGTATCTACATTATGACATTCAATTTTGTTATATAATTAGAGTATTCAATTATAGACTGGAAGACATACTTACACAGTATTAGAATATTCTCTGCTATAAATGAGGTTGGGTTAATTCCCTAACAGGCCGGGCAGTGAGAAGAGGTAGAGATAAGCTCTCAGCATTGACTAGGACAAAATCAAACAAGTGGCGTGCTTGCCTGCCCTGCCCTGCCCTGCCCTGCCAGATCCCGCAGCCTGGTCCTACGGCTGCGACAGCCAGCTCCGCACCAAGAGTCTCTGCGGCAGAGAACAACAGGGTGACTTGCACTTTCAGTTATTATCTGCTAATAAAGGATTTCTCCTTTGGATTTTCGCTGCAGCTCTGCTCTTGTGCAGGCTATCGGTTGGGTGGAGCAGCTGCAAGCTTTAGGAACAGCTAAGACTCTTCTACAATTTCAGCAATTTTCTTGGATTAATATTGGATTAATTTCATCTCTGTGAAAACAATGACTTTTGATACGAGACCTTGTCTCTCTAGGCTGATCTGGCAGGTTCAGCCATAGCTCATGTAAGCTGGAACATTAAGGCTTGTTTCGAAGAGAGAATGTGAGCCAAGACACAAACATGGGCCCCTATTTTCCTTTGAAAAATATGATTAGCTTTTCATTGTCCTCTTAGGCAGCGTTAGGCTACTCCCCTGAGTGAGCAAAGGGTCCTTTATAGTTTGTAGATATTTGGGGAAATTACCTTGGCATTATTGTTCCATAAGTCACTTTCAAAATATTCTAGATACCATGCAGAGATGGAAAGACAGTCAGTGACCAGGGCACACAGCCTAGAAACAACCAAGATTAAATGCGAGGGCAGCAGGCACAATGTACAAAACAGATAAATCAGGATGACTGCATAGTTGCATTCTTGTTTTTTCCACTGTACTAACTCACAGAGAGCATAAAATGAGCCTGTGTAGCAAAGACACATGAAAAAAGACATACTGGAAGAAATATTTATGTTGTATTAGCATATTCTCTGCTGTAAATGAGTTTGGGCTAATTACTTATCAGGCCACACAGGGATAAGAGGGGGAGATAAGCTCCTAATATCACATTAGGAAAAATTAATTAAACAGAATAAACATAATTTATTTGATTCTGCTAGTTCCTATTTCAATTGCTTGACTTAGCAATCTTGGTAATGTTCTTTAACAAATTCTTTATTTATTTTCTTAAACAGAAAAAAAGAGAGAAAAATGAAACCAAGCTGGAAAGAGATTAATTCCATCATGATACCTCATTTTCCTCAGCAGAATGAGAACTGCAGAATTAGCACAGATTTCTGCTACTTGAGCTAATGGAGTGCCACTGCCAGTCACGGGTTGTCATCCTCTGAGTAAAGCACTCCCAGAAGAGGATCATTGATGGGCACTGGTGAGAAACACGAACTGAGGATTTGCTTCTTGGCTGGGGTGACAAGTAATCGGGTAGATGGATACTCCAGATGTAAGCTAACCTGCTGCATCTCCTCCAGCCTCTCACCATCCTTGTCCTTTGCCTTCCCCGCTTCCTCCCAGACCCAGTCTCCTCATACAGCAAGTCACAGTGGATCCCAGCTCCTGATTTCCCAATCTGACTAGCTCTTTGCTCCCTCCCAGTATGACGTTTTGCTCCCAGTCTACTTGGCTGGACCACCTTAACTCCCCAATCCCTCCTCCCGACCCTGTTCCTCATCTAGCACAGCTCTGGGATCCAGTATATCTGTCTGTGATTTTCTACATGGTGCATTTGAACAACTCTGTCCTCTGTACTCTTCATTTGAACAATGGGGCTGCTGGGACCAGAGGAAGGCAGACCCCCTGCTTTCCATTTGGGTGCCTAGAGCTCTCACGGCTCACAGTAGCAGACGTCTATCCATAGCAAATGGAACCTTTAGGGAAGTTTGCTGTTAAAATCAAAGTCATCTTTATTAAACATGCGCCATGACTTTTCATACACTTATTTCATGATGATAAAACCAGCACGTCCCTGACACAAATCTTCTATCAGATTTTAAGTCCTTGCAGCACACTTGCGAGATGTAGGCTTTGTCACAGAAGACACCAGAATTTTTAAACGCAGCACATTTTCCTCTACAGCCTGTCAGACACGTCAGACATGTCTGAATTGTTTTACACTAGTTCCCCTTGAGAATGTATGTCAAGTAAAAAGTCTTGAATTATACAATTTCATATTGTTTAGATAGGACATCAGGGTTGATGATACATTTAATCTCATAAAAAGCATTCTACTATCTTTAATGACCACCATACAGACTTTCATTCCTTAGAGAAGATAAGAAATGTCCTTGCAAACAAGAAAAATTAGATCCTGCTGTGCCAAGGGCTACGCTCTAAATAGTTCAAGGTGACCAGTGTACAGCTCAGCCTGTTACATAAAATAATTTGCAAAGGTCAATAAAAATTAAAGACAAAATGACAGTCTTTTCAAGAAAAAAAGACCTGGTGATAAGCCCCAAGGACTATGCTGAAATCACGTCCAGTAAAGAAGAAAAGTGTGAGGCTAGATTTAGTGGGACAAAATTGATACACTGTAGAGTAAGACTAGCTGATGAGCAAACCCACGAGTGCATGGGCTATTCCGCCTCTACTGGTGCCCCCAACCTGGTGAGTCAGCTGCAAGGATGCTTAATTTGACCCAAACTACAGGAAGATAGGTAGACAGCCGGAGCACAGCCCAGCATAGTTGCAGGCATTTGCCCCATCCCCTGCAGCCAGTCCACCACAGCTCCTTTGCACTGGGCATTTATTATCAACTTGAAAGGTGTACAGGTGTACAGACAGGACTGGGCCAGAAGGAGGAATCCCGGTGGCGTCACACCTCCACTTGCATTGGCTAAATCCTGAACAATACCTGGAATGATACTGTCATAGCCCCCCTGGTTTATGCTTTTCCTTCCCTCCCTTGTTATTTCCTTTTTCACGTGTGTTTCCCTTTCTTTTCTGTTTAAGAAGAGTCTGCTTGAGATGTTAAAGCTATGTCCTTTGGAGAGCTGCCGCGATGCTGTTAACAGACAGCTTCCAAAAAACTGTATTAAAGACAGCAGGGCACTGGTGCAATTTCCATGTTTCCGTGTGACCAACACACAATATGCTGTGCTGGAGTTTTTCTAGCAATGAACTTGCTATTCAGAGCCAACGCCAGAGTCAGAGGCTGAGTTCCCTTCCCCTGCAGCTCTTGTGCCTTCTTTGTCCCTTATTTGTATTGCCTGCCTCTCCAGGGAAGGACTGGGCTCTGACAACAGCTCCTGTAGCAGTTCCAGCCCATCTCAGTGAACTGAATAACTCTCTTTTCTAAAATAAAAACAACAATAAATTGTCTTTCTTACTATCTCTTTAAGCCTGTTAAACAATGGTGTTTTCCTCATACAGATTCTTAACAGCAAATGGAAAGTGCAGATTTTTAAAATGAAAGCCTTACTTTTCTGCATTCCAAATATTTTCATTCTCTTTTCCCCTTATTTTTTCTGTCTTTAATAAAGGGTTTAAAATATTTGGTGTGCTTCATGTTGCCACGGGAATAACCAAGCTAAGATTTATGCATTTAAAACCTCAAACGGTATCCCGTTTAGCAATATAGTTTTGTTAGTGACACAGTACCTTTAATACATTTGACCCTCTGGGTCTATTTATTTTACTGAAATTTGACTCAGCAAAGTTAAATCCCCTTATATCATTCTGCAAGACAACTCATTTTATGTCTAGATACAAACCAGTTCACCTCCTAAGCCGCAAAATTGATTCCCACCCTAATATGCAAATTAGCACTAGTGCAGCTGAATGGAAAAAGAAATTGTGATGGCTTTACAGAAATGCACTTAATTTCTATGGGATGCTTGGTGACTATCAGAACAATAGACAGTGTATTAACTGCTATGTCTACCACCATTCTTTTTCCTTGGCTTAGGTAATATTATATAATATATTTGAGAAACTGTTCTGTAATGACAAGCTCTGGAACAAAATCTAAAAGACAGGGTATTTTCCATGTATGAAAGATTTCTCAATACATACGATTGCAAATAAGAAAAATTATGGAAGCACCTTATTCTCCCATTACTCCATATTCTCCATTCAACATGGTTTACTCTTCCCTCTTGCTATATACTCTTATGTGCAGATTTTGGTGTGTCTTTGTTTTGGTTTGGTTTGGTATTTTTATATTCATGTATATTTATTAACAAGCAAAACAGAGAAATCAGCTGTTTAAGGATGTGCTGGAGTGAACCGCTATAGGAAAATAATATTTATTTCCATGTTCAGGCTATGGAAGGCAAGCTGGGGGATACCTCTTTTCACTTAAACATTGTAAGTCCATTGGAAAAGAATTAAAGGTTGGTCAAATAAGGCTTTTCTTTTAGTTTATTTTTTTCCTTCTTCCCCATTTTGTATTAAACATCAGAATGTGGGCAAGACAGCCCATTACATTGAGCCGTAAACCAGTTCTTTCCCTGTTTCAGTGAAATCTGCTTGCTATGTGTCCAGCCCTTTTGATCTCCAGGCTCCTGGTCTGGCCAAACAGACTGAGATGTTTCCATCTAGGCTATTATTTTCTTTTCCTCTTCCCCCCATTGATATAAACCATGTTCCCCATGCAACCCGAGAGGAAGGGCTTGTAAACTGACATACAGCAACGTCCTTGGCTGAGCAGGTTACAGAGAGAGCCTAAAAGGTCTCAGTATTCTCAGGTTCCAACACACCAGCTCTTATGATACCCAAAGCATCATTGCACATCTGTCTCATTTCCCTCACACTGCCTGATTACAGCACTTCCAGGCTCCGCCAAGTTGGTGATGGCCACAGGATTGCAGCCTGAAGAGAGAAAGACTGAAATACTGCTTTTATCAAGACCGATGTAATCGTTGGTTGCTTTCAAGTCTGAATCACTCAATTTTTAGTGGCTTGCAATATCACTAACAGAGTTTTTTTTTTCCTCTACCTTGTTGAAGTGGAAGAGGCCCTTCCCTTTTATTTGAAACATTGTTTTTCTTCAGCTCTCTATATTTCCTCTGAAAGTCCGTAGGCGTTTTTCTTAATATAATCCTGTGCCTTGGCTACAGCACATTATAGGTAATCATATAAGAAGAGTGCGGTATATCTGATATGACTACTGCATGACTCTGATCTGACATGTTCTTGTGGTGACGCTGTTGGGACGTGATTGCTATATTGCAGTCAGCACGGAGCTGGCACAGCGCTGGCGGGAAAGCGCAAAGGCTGCAACAGAAATGCAGCAAAATTGGGAAGAAGGCAGTGAAGTGTGGCAAAATGTGAGCAAAGGAATGCAAAGACTGAAATGGGAGGGAATAATAACTGTAAATGCATTCAGGAAAAAATATTGGAGGGTGAAGACTCCTACTGTCTGCAGATACTGGAAATGCAGATATTCACAATGAGAAGAGAATGATTTTTTTTCTTTTTTTTTTTTTTTTTTTTTTTTGATAGAGAAGAAAGTGCGTAGGAAAAATGAGGCAGGAAAATGAAAGAAAAACATTAACAAATGCATCCAAAACTGTGAAAGGTGTTGGACTGTGGCATCACATTCCAGTGGCAAGAGTGGGAATTGTTAACTTGAGCTATTTAGCATTCATATCTGGGCAAATCTGTAGAAAATTACAGAACAGAAAAATTCTGCACTGGCCTATTGGATAACCATAAATAATTTAAAGCAACTTCTACCTTGTCTTCTACAATTCAGGGGACAACTGACTATGCTGTTATGTAGTTTTATTATAGCTATCTCCTTTTAGCAGAAAATGGTGTTTCTTTTAAGCTAATGTACGGGTTTTTTAACCACTCCTATTTTGGTTGTTTAATTTTCTGAAGGGAAAAAGCGTTGTAATGTTAATTGCTTGATACTGATACTATTCAAGTCCATTTTTACATTAAACCTTTTCAGTGTGTCATTCATCTGTGATTAATCAAGTAGAAGCTAAGAAGTAAAATTATGGATTTTGTAAAGGTGAACTAACATTTCAGTCACTGCAAAACTGTGAGCAGGGACACTAGGACAGATTGTCAGGAAGTCCAACTTGGTCTAGTTCTAGCTACTTCAGTGGAGTTATGCTGAACCGTATTTGCTGATAATCTGAATGTTGGGCATCCTTGTTATGTTCTTTTCAATACAGTATAATCTCAGTAAGAGTAATAAGTTGGAATAACTTTGTTTTGGTCCATATCTGAAATGAAAATTATGCCATTAGCTGTAAGTTGTGTCCCAAGATGGAGCAAAATGCACCCAGTCATTACTTGAGACCAAGAAAAAATTCGCAATACTCTAATTTTAATCTTATAGTAGATGGCAATAATGGCAAATTAGAAATTACTTCTGAGTTCCAACTTCATTTTAACATTTAGGATATCTGCCTGCTGCACATTTTATATGACTTCCAATTACAACAATATGTGAGACATCTCAGTCTTTGAGGTCTCTCACAACATGCCCGTGGGACAGGGAAATGTTGTTGTTGTGCAAATGCAAACAGAGCTATAGACTCACTAATTTGCCCAGAGAAGTATGTGATATATATAAAAAAAGTCAATCCAGTCTTTAATCCCAGAGTGTGTCCCTAATGGATGAACCATCACCCTTGATCCTAGCTGAAAAGTCAAATGATACCTTAAAAAAACCATTAAAATTCACAATACTGTAGATTACTAAGATATTCCTTTGGGGTATGGCTTGTTTGAAAAGAAGTAAAAGAAATAAATTAGGCATTTAGTTAGTTACATATTGCTGACAGTTCTACAGAGTTGTGAAGAAAACAAATCTGGAGTGCTGCATTGCACAACTTTATAATGCTGCAGTTAGATTTTCCCTTGTATTTACAGACTGGTTTATTTTAAAATCTATTCAAGCATTGGAAAATCATAAATATGCAGCTCTACAGACCTGGAGGTCAGATTTCTGTGACTGTAATACATAGCTTTTGCTTACGAAGCTCTCCAATTTAGGGTCAAATTCTGCTTGCTTTACTCACATTTGATTTAGGATGGAAATACACGTGTGAGCGAAGGAGCAGGTTTTGTCCCAGTATTGTATGGCTGCAGAGTGCTGACACTGCTCCAAATATAAACAAAAACATGTACTAAGGTACTAATCTAAGAGGGGCAGAATATGACAGAGTTTGGTAGGAACATTTCTAAGAGGTGTAACAGCACTTGCACGGTTTCATAGGAAATATAACTGAATCCTGATATACGGCTGGTTTTGTCTCCTTACCAGTACTTCCAAAGGTTCATACCAATGCAGCTGAAGCCTCCTTTTGACCCCTCTATTAATATTACAAATTTTAAATAAAGCAAGTCAACAGACGCAAAAGCTGGTATCAGTCTTAACCTCTTCAATTTTACCTGTACACCAGCATGCAGTATTTTGGATTATGCAAACCTCAAGTCCTACTGTTTGCTACACCAGTGTAAAGGAGCAGAAAGTAAAAATTTTAGCATGTAAACTTTCTGCCAGAGGGACATAGAGAATGGCCGGCCCCAAAGTCATGTAACATCTTAAATCAACAGTCATCCATTGATCCATGTGAACCCCAGGCCTCTGATCTTACAGCTAATCCTTCTTTAGCCCGTTGGTACTGAAGGTGTTGACTGGGATACTGCAGGGTCCTTCCAGCAATGGCCACCCTGTTGGGGTATTTAACGAGAGAGAGACTGCATGGAACCAACCACCACAGGTGTGCATCTCAGCTCGTAATAATTAGAGGAATATTTCTGTCACCTTATGTATCATTTTTTAGTTTGTAAAATACTGTTTCTGACCATAAATGTAATCAAGAATCACCCCTTTATTTTAAAGCAAGAGAGTATGCCTCGGAAGCTGAAACATAGGCATCGAGGTATCACCAACGCTTTATAACTCTGTTGTGATGGGACAGTAGAGTTGCCACTGGCATAGTCATTGACTTTTAAAGATTTTCTTTCTAGCAGTCAACAGAAGGATGATAACCCCCTGCCCCACCAAAAACCTGGAACACAAAAAATGTCTTATTTGTCATTTAGCAATGCTATGTTCTTGTAGGCCATGACTCAACATTTGAGCAGCTAAGGTGGCACCACTTTATCACTGGCACTGTTGCCAAAAGAGTTGTATGTCAAATCATAACCCCAGGAAGGAATTTCTCTACAGCTGGAAATTGCATGCGGAAAAGCAAAGGCAAAATGAACTTTGCCTATCTCCCAGCCTTCTCCCCCAGATGCTAGCCAAGCACAAAGACTCTGAGAAGGAAATGCTCTTAGATGTTCAGTATTTGCCTAGATCCATACATGTCTTGTGCTAATTGAAAGTAAATTATGTGGGGTTTAGATATTGTCTATCTAAAGTTGCTATATATATAATCTATTCCCTTTAATTTCGTTACCATATAAACCCCTAAGAATTAAAACCATAAATAGTGATGACAGAATGAAAAAATTGGACAGAGGCTTGGGCTATCTCATCCCTTAATTCTTGGGGCTTAAACAAGTCAGAGTGCCGTGTCTCCCATCATAAAGAAGGCTTTCTGAGTCGAGAGGCCAGGTGAGAGCCTTGAACTTTGCGTGCAACAGTCCTGACATCTGTCCAGACACAGATGGCCAGAGGGCTCGGAAGGTATTATTCCAGGTAACACAGTCCTGTGTCTATCCACCGTGGCTTTTAGCCAGGATTGCGACTTGTTTATCCTCTATTTCATTGTCCCACTCTCTATTCAGGGCTGTTCAGAGAAGTTGTATAATAAAACAGAGGAGTTGGTTTGGCTCCTGCTGGTCCTGGTGCCTGTTGTCCACTGTAGGTTCAGTTTAGTTGTGTGGATGAGACTTGGGACACAATGAGAGGGAAACTCCAAATAGCTCAGAGGCCTTTTAAGGGGTGAACATTATATTTACTAGCTAATTGCTACTGCAAATAAAAATTTCAGTAACCAAGATAAGGTTAGTTATATCTTTCCGCTAGGAAATTTGTAGCATGCTCCTTTGGCTTAAACTGATGGGTTCTGAATCTTCTAATAAGCTTTGCTTCATTGAAAACCAACCCTGTAAACGTAGCAACATGTAAAAGCAAACCAGCCCTTCTTATTTTCCCTGCATGTGTATTCAGAATCCTATCACCAAACAACCTTAGAGAAAGTTTCCATTGCTATTTTTTTTTCTTGTTAGCATAGCCAACAGTAAAGGCCTTGTTTACATTAAGCAAATGTGCAATGATGCAGCAAAATCAATTTAGTCACACTGATGCAAATCCCTCATACAGATGTAATGCCTGTGTGCAAAGTAGGGCATTTCTCAATATACACAATATTTAAAATGAAGTGAGAGATTCTATTCTTCCCAGCTGATTCCTTGATGTGATTCATATAGATGCCCCTGAAAGCCTAAGTTGAAAGAAAGGGATTTTCTGGTCAAAAATAAGGGTTTATTAGGGGTACCATTGATCATGAAGGAATATCATGACCTTTAGATTGCTAGTTGCAGTAGCTTAACAGATAGATTAATACTTTAAAAAACACCCTCTACATTTAAACTGAGCATATTTGACCTTAAAATCATTGGAAAAATAAATATGTGATTGCATAACTCAATTTTACGGTTACTTTTCAGAACAGAAGTGAAAATTAATGTATTTTTGGTCCTGGGCTGTTCTTAGTAATTTAATGTGATCTGTTGTCAACAAGAGGGAAAACAAACCTCTGACACTCAATAAGAATACGAAGAGAACAAAATGTACCTTACTGTGGGTATTCAGCCAAAGATCTATGGGCAAAAAATGGCACAGCCTGTGAAGGCGTTACTGAAAACCAAGTGGGGTCAGCAAGTGAGGTGACAGTAGGAATACCAGTAATGAGATAATGACCATTTTCCCTTGCAGTCTGCAGAGGTTTGGGGATTTTTTTTTTATTATTATTGGGTTTTTAGGTTTTGTTTTTTTAATAAAAATGCTTCGGAAAATTGTGAGTTGGAGTAAAAGTTCTGGTAATTTGGTAAACATCTTTTAGATGTTTTTGGGGAAAAAAAAGAGATTCCAAATACTTCATGTTGCAGCGTAACATTTACTTAACATAGTAATAAATGAAAGACCAAAATCCAAACAAAATATTTTTATTGAAAACATAGTTTTTAATCAAATCCAGATTATATCTCAAAAGCTTTTCTTTACAAACTATTTTAAAATTGGGGAAACTTTTTCCTAATCTGAATGGAAGCACATTCTGAAACCTGGGAATCTTTTGTCAAATGAAATTTTGGTTCTCCTTACAGCGAAAGACTCACACTAGGGAAGTGAAAAAAGATGTCATATGGGGCTTCCTTTCCATGTGCATTCACCTGCTACCATCACTACTGATGCTGAAAGTGACTGTTAAAGTAACATTTTTTCCTGCCTCACCCTCCCTAAAAAAGAAAAAGAAGTTTAGGAAGTCCCTTTTCAGGAATGAAGTCAGGGCAGAATCTCATCCTGGTGGGTTACAGTCTCCCCGTGGAGCCAGGTGACCTGAGAAACACTATTCTGTAGGTCCAAGTCCTCTTTGGACCTTCCCAGAAACATACCTTAACAGGAGTTGCTATGCTTCATTTTTTCTAACAACAGCGTTAATGCTAACAAGAACTCCAGTAAGAAACCCTCATCAGAGAAAGAGACAGGGGCAAGGGAAGTGCTTAGGCAGGTAGGGAGCTAAGCACTCAATTATTACCGAATTTCAAATCCACAGGCGCTACAGCTATACCCCCTACCTTATAATTCCTGAGATTACTGAGATTTATCAACAGAAGCTGTGGCCCCCACTGGATAATTCCCTAGTTCTTTGAAATGAGTCTAATACCCAACAGGGTTACTTGTGCTCCTGCAGAAAGCTATTTCTGGCCTTTTACACGTCAGAAAAGAAACTGGATGTGACGGATTTGGAGCTGCCCTGTGATAATTTAGGAATATGGTCTGTTGGCCTGATTATTTGGATGAATATCTGAATTTAACTCATCAGGGGTTGGCTTGCAACTGCACTTTTAAATTATCGCTGGGCCAGTCTGTACTTGCAACCCTGGGATGCCCCACTTCCATTGAGGCTGCACAGCCAGGGAGCACGGGGACTTGGAAGGGGGAAGAGGTTCAGTTTTGAACAACAGCATCTCTGCACGGGCAGTCCTAGCATCCTGCTCATCCCTAGGAGAGATGTAGGTCTCCAAAGGTCCATTGGGGATTAGAGATAGGACCTGTAACTGTTTGATAAAACAACTGGATAGAGCATTGTTAGGGGATGTTACCTGGGATGTGTCCATGTTTAGCCTTGCTAATTCCACATGTTTGTGGAATTTTCTATGGAAGTGGAGGTTAACACTAAAAAATTCATTTCTGAAGAAAAAGGGTTTGTGAATAGCATGGTCATTTTCAGCAGTTTTTAATCTAATACTGGATGTTCAGAATCAGCACGTTGCCTCTCCCCTTAGGCAAGCCCCATTTCCGTGAAAGGGGACTTAATGGGACGACCCCAGGGTTAATTTACAAAAGCACAGTGACTTCTCTGAACATGAAACTAATGGGAAGCTGTGCAGTGGTGGTGTTAGTCCATAGTTTACAGTGAAGGCATGTTGGGTGGAGCACTGGAAACATTACAAGGCGGCTGGCCCACTCCAGGGTGTTGGACCCAGCCTTATCTGTGGTGAGCTTCCAGCTGAGACCAAGCTGGTCAAGTGAATCTCTTCTCGATTGCGAAAGAAGCGTGCCAGTGGTTATTTGCCAGGTGCTGAAGAAATACTTGACTTGGGTAAATAGCATATATAATAGGACACAAAGAAGGTTTCTAAGAAACCATCCCTCAATTTGGAAGAAAAGATTTTTTGACTGTGTGTATGTGTATGTTGGGTGAGTGAAGTATAGAAAACAGAAAGTTGAAAATCCTAAGAAAATTACCTGAACCAGGTTAGTCTAACTCTCTCCTGGCTGAGAGGACAAGTAGGTAGTTTACTACAGCTTTATGGGTTCTTGACTGTGGAGTTCAAAAAGGCAGTCTACAGGCTTAAGCCATATTCTAGATTAGTTCCTAATTCAGCCATCATAGCTAGGGAGGCACTATTTTCATTCACTGCTTATTCCAGCTGTTCTGGTATGTAAAGTTCTCCTTCTTCATTGTTGCTGGAAAAGTTAATACATTACATCTTCCTAACTGTGAATTTCTAATGTGCTCACCTTGCCCCCAGTGAAAATCTTCTATATTTTATGAATTTCACTCAACAGCAAAACCAACCATATATTAAGACATCTATTTTCTCAAGAGAAGCCAGACTAGAAAATGCTGTATATTCTGGGGCAGATCCTCCCAGTGACCGCTTCATGTTGCTGGTAGTGGAATCTGGCCAAAAAGCTGCTATATCCACCTCTGGGATGACCACAGCGGCAAAAGCATTTTTTAATGATACAGACAGAGTGCTGAGTCTCCTCTGCCACTTCCTTCACTGTTGCCACATAAAGGATAAAACTGAGCTGTCAGGATCACACTGCAAGCCCCACGGCTTTATTTTGGTCTATGAAAAAACTTTGGAAAGAGACTGTTTAGTGTCACATGGCTGTTTTAGGAGGAGGAAATGTACATGCTGATGTTTAGGGGTAATCTGGGAAGGGTTGCGTTTTGTAAGGCCAGGTGACTGACTACCAGAAAATCTAGAAATACGGGGAGGAGACAAAGTGAACCAGAGACAAAAGGAAGAAATCAGAGCCAGCAAGGAATTTCTGAGGGCAAGGAGCTCCTAGTTATGAGCCCTCCATTGAGAAGTTCTGCTGGGCAGTCGGCAGTCATTTCCTTCTGCAGGTGAAGTTTCTGAATGACAACTTTTTGTGGAGTATGTTGCAGGAATCTAGATTACAAATGGCAAAGATCTAGATTGTGGTCACGAAGTGTATATCTAAACAGAAGGCAAAATGCTGGAGGAGTAATACTGCTCCTGGAATTTGCTTTAATTGGGATGTCCAGAAGAAGCAGAGGATTTAATAAAACTCACATATTGTGAACAGAAATAACAAGCAGCATAGCAAGTTCTTAAGCGGTTCTGTGAGCGTGGAAGAGGGAAGGGGAGATGAAGTAATCTTAGCTTCTGGTTGTTTCCTGTAGCTAGTCAACATGATTGCCATGCTTTCTAAGCTGACTCTTCATCAGCTTGTCACGAGCTTCATTCTTTCTCCATTGGTTTGTCTCACCCCAGTGAAATACTGGAGAACCCAACAAGTCTTCTGAGAGAAACTGGACAAAACTGGCAGCTGTTTTCAGACTGAAGACAGTACAGCACATATTGCCCCATGGTGGGTTTGTCTACATCGCCTTTTACAAGCAGCCCCAAGCAAGCTCTGCCTGGTGTTCCTGTTCGCCAGATGCAGTGTAGCTGTGGTCCAAAAGCAGTGCACCCAGGTGAGTGTGACGGGGTGCAGCATCTTTCATTGATTGCTTCCACATTTTGTCTGAGCAATGCAGTTACACTTAAAAGCTTTTTCCTTCACTCTCTTGTCTTCATGTACTGAATGGCTGGTTATCTCAGGATGGTTATTTCTGTTCCTCCCTAATGCTTTTTGCTCCTGTCCTGTGTACTCCTAATATGATGCCACCACTAACAGGAAGGAGAGCAGGGCTCGACCATCAAATTCAAATTATGCAAGTTCAAACATCTATTTTAAATGAGATGCTGTTCAGATGCCGTGCGACTACAGATTTTACAGCACAGTTTGAGTGAGCCTTGCAAACATCCCAAGCAAACAAACTTTGCAGGAAACATAATCGTATCACTTTACTAATCTCTGGGATACTGGTTCAGGGGGATAATCATTTCCAACAAAGGGTCTGCTAGGATCCTTTGCAGGGTGATCTTTGTACCATTAGATAATACCTCTATTTTCCTGTGTTGACACCTATTGGAGAAACAGCTTATACTAGTTACAGAAACCATCTAGTCTGATGATCTTACAACTTGCTATCATCCCTCACGAATATATTATTCACTGACTTTCCAATCATGTTTGCTATTAAAACTAATTAAATATACTTCAGTTATCGCCTGTTCCCCAACAGACCCCTTCTAATGGCATTTTTGATACTTTTTCACCTTATGGAACCTGTACCATGCTCCCTAGCTTTAATTCCTCAACCTGTTTCATCATTAACACTTACATGATCTCAGCATGTTAGCTCCTGTCACAAGGAATTGTCAGAACATCATCACAGGGTGTTGGATAGCCAAGCCGGTGTGTGTGGGATCAGAGAAAGAGAACGACGGTGCTCTACCCTACCACTTGGTCTCAGCAAAGAGAGAGGCAGCTGGACTGGGAGGCAGAAGGTGTGCTTCAGGAAAATGCTTCTCATGACATTTTTTCCCTATGCGTTGGCAGGTCAAGAGTTGAGAAGGTATGGCTTGTCCCCCCTGTTGATATTCTTAAGCAGGGAATGACATTTATGTCTTAACAGTTCCTCATTGTAAAGCCAAATCTGCTTCCCCCCCCCCCCAAACAATCTGTAGTATTGTTCTCCTGTTATCATGGTAAATTATGGATGTGAGATATGCTGAATCATGATAATGCTCCTGTACACAGTTGTTCTATGCGCTGAAGAAATTCATCTTTTGTCATGTACGGCTTTTTTACGCTCCTGTTTATTACAGGGTCCAACGTTAGGGTCTTGATGAGATTGCAAGGAAGCGGGAAGTGCGCTGGCCGCTCTGGGATTTTAAGCGCAGACATCTGGAATATTCTGAGGAGCTTGGATCAGTTTACGACTGACCTGTGACCAACGCATAAGCAGTGCTTCACGTCTGCATGTGTACTTAAAGCATTCGATTCAATAAAATGTTGCGTCCAAACCAGAATTGTACTTTTCCATCGTACTTTTTAAATTTTACCGATCGCCAGTTTGCTTCAGCCAGCTAACGTGCCTGCGCACGGCGGCGTAGATGGGATGCGCCACACCGAACGCGGGCCAAAATCGACACAGACACCCGCACATAAAGCAGGGCAGGAGGACAACCTCTTTAAGGACCTGTCAAAGGGACAAAGGCCTCTCGCCCAGGCAGTGCCGGGCTGCCCGCACGCTGCTGGCCGTGGGCCGGGCCTTCCACCCAGGCGAGAGGGCAGCCATTTGGGCAGGGGCTGAGAGGACCACGGGCTCCAGCGGGGCCGCTAGGAAGCCTTTAACGCCGTGTGTGTGGGCTGGTGGGGCGCAGGGCCCCGGGGAGCTGGCGGGTATATGCCGGTGGGTGACCGGCGCCACGGGCAGCGGCGACGCCTCCGCCCCGCTGCAGCCCTGAGGCGGCCGACGGG
>WAAD01039749.1:22254-33410 GCA_013389945.1 Fregata magnificens
GGGGGGGGGGGGCATTGCCCCCAGAAGGGCTTGCTTTTGCATCTTGCCGGTGGAAAACCTTAATACGGGGTGCTATGAAAAACGTAGCGAGAAAACAGCCTTTTGTGAGTAATGTTTCTAGGCTGGCGGTCTGGAGCTCACCTGGAGGGAAGCCCTGCAGGTGTCATCCTCCTTACACGGCGTTCAGCCGGGGAGGGTCCGAGCGCCTGGGCGGTAACAAGTGCGGACAAGCAATAACACTTGTCCACGTGATAGGCAGCCTGGATGGATCTGGTAATGCATTTGTGTAAAACTTACTTCTTTAATTGTCGTGCTGAAGGGAGAATGCCGCGAGGAAGTTTTGGTAAGCTCGTGTAGTGACCTAGTAGCTTATGTCAATGCTGTAGAAGATGTGCAATAAAATCCTACAATCTGAAAGTACTTTCCTAATGTTTTTCTTTTTTCCTAGCCCTCTTAGGTCTAGTGGGTCACTTAATTTTGTTAAAGGCAACTTAATCTTAGAAAAAGGTGCAAACAAGCATCCTTTAGTGGAAACAGGTGAAGAGCCTGCAGAATTGTGAATAGAAAAGAGGAAGCGTGATGGAAATTGAGCTACTCAATAGGTGTTAGTGGAGGTTGTGCTTATTGGGATGTGTAGTGGGGGCTCAAGTGAAAAGTTCTAAGTGAAGAAAGAAGTAGTAACTCCAGATTGGTCATTCTTAAGCAAGTGTTGGCCATCATCCTTTAAACACTTTTAGGAAACCTTTACCTGCCAGCAGTTCTGACCAGAAAGATTACAACTTGAATATGCAAAATGTTTGCAGCACTTTGTAAAGGAACACCCCTTTGAGAGAAAGGAATATTTGGGACAAGTGGAGAGAGACAGTCTTGCTTCAGAATATCTGAGAAAGTCCTGAGTATGTTATTAACAGGATATGCTGAGCCTCATCTACATGGATGTCTGTGTTAGTGTATTCATTTAGTCTTTAATTTTAGCATGTAATTTATGTAGTAGTCAGACTGCCTAGTCAGAAGTTCTAGAATGGGAAAATCTGTGAGACCCAAAGCCAGTATATTTAAAATTGGTTGATCCAGGAGATGTTATCACTCATATGTCTACGGGTAGAACTTGTGAAGTTCTGCATGGCAGGAACAGAAAAAGCACAAACCTTGGTGTATGATGAGGTATTTCAAGATGAGATATTTGGGAATGAGAAAGAGGGCAGAGATGCAGCTAGCTCAGGGGTTGCAGCATAGGCTGAAAGACAATATAATCATCATCTTATGAGTTTTGAGGTCAAGAACAGCATAGCTCAATTCCCAGATGTTCTATTTAAATGTAGCAGAAATAGGCGTCTGTAGCTGAGTAAGAAATGAGATACATCATAGGAATTAAAAGATTAGTGCTATTCAAACATCTGCTTGAGAGGACAAACAATAGATGAAATAACGAATCGTAGCAACAGTAAACTTGTAGCTCTATTCCCTCCTTTTGACTGTGTGAGTTGGTTCTGTAGGAATGAATTACACAGTATATATTCTTCCTTGTTCTACAAATTTACAGACATACTATTTTTTGGTGACATTATTTTTACCCTGTTGACTTTTCTTTCAAGTTATTTTCATGCTTCCACACTACCACTCATTGTCCAATAGGAAGAAGAAACGTGTATCAATCTCTCACTCTCCTTGACACATTCTTTATGTCTTTTCTTGTCATGGTTTTGGCCCAGTTAAAATGACAATAGCTGTATACTAGCTAGCTAAGGCCTAACTTGATGATCTGCATTGGCTGCTTTCTATTTTCCAACTGATATAAAAAGGTTGTAAACTTGAGTTAGGATTGCAAAAAAAAAAAAGTGTCAGTGTCTAAAGCTGATTATAATGAGGAAAAATGTTATGGTTGGAGGAGTTCTTAAATTCTCAGAAGATGGAAGGAAGGACAAAACAGTGCAAGTCTGTCACCTCTTCTGGTAGTATGTTGTGCAAAATGTTTGAGGAGTGACCTGAAGAAATAAACTGAAGAGTATAAGCTTAGAAAGTTGAATAGTAAATGCCTCTCATAATGTAAATTATGAGATTACTGTGACTAAACTGAAGAAGTAAACAGCAAGAAAGCTATTTGTGCTCAAGGAATGTGCTAGGTAGGGAACACAATAGAATGACAAACTATGAAAAGCTCCTGAAAGATAAGCAGACAGGCTGCTTATGCACGTGTGCTGAGCAGTAATGTTGCACAAAAAGAAGCCTGAAGAAAGATTGGTAGAAAGGAGTCTGTTTTGAACAAAGGAGAGGATGGGATTTGAAAAGTGCTTCACTGAGCCAACACTTGAGATGGAGTGTTGTGCTAATACCCAAATTAGCTGAGAAACAGGTAGCTAAAGAGGAACTGAGTTTCAAGTATAATCTGGATATGCTTTTTGTCTTCAGTAAACTATTTCCAGGCAGAAACAGTCCTTCGCTTTACTAGAACGTGTGCCTTCAACTTCCAACATATAGATAGGTTTACTTGGGAGAATGTTGACTCTCTCTCTCTCTGTAAAGATACTAACAACTAATAAAGGAGTGCTGTGAAAAAAATTTTCAAACTTAAGGATCTAGAGTGAATTAAGAATTCTAGTGTTGCTCACTTGAATATGAGGTTCAGCATGGGTAATGGCAAAGACAAGTGTTAAGACATGTGAAGGATGGTGTGGTGGATATTAATCAGTATTCCTCCTGCGAAGGTAGGCTGGTGCCAAGGTCATTTGGCATGGATATGCTCTATACTGACACATGCATTCAGTTTTGAAATAAAATAATTTCTGTAGAAGAGAAAACGTGGAGTTTCTGCTCTGTACCGTTCCTGAAGTTTAAGGTATTGCAGAATCAGCTGTGTGTCAGACTTCAATGGTCTTAGCACTGGAGAACTCACTGCTTGTTTTCTGAATGTCCAGTGGCAATTTATTTGATGTAGGTGACATTTTCATTGTTGCATTGCCAAAAAAACGAGTTGCTAGGCACAGAACGTTATGAACTGTGGGGAATGCTGCAAGAGTGGGTCTGTAAATGTGGTACTAGCTTGTGAGCAAGTGTCTACAGACACCGCTACTAAATACCTTGGCTAGCTTCATGTGTGTTTTCTTTTTGTTTCTCAAATGGCCATTCTTTACTATTTGATTGTGCGAGTTATAACTGGTGCATACAAGAAGGCTGTTATTAGAAATCCACCATTTGCCCAAATTTTGTGCTGGGTGGCGCTTCAATGACTAGTTGAGTAGTAGTCTATACTTAATTAAAGGACAGTGTGTGTAATGTGGGGAGTATCTGGACATCATAGTACTCTTGTGGAATTTTTAAATGTGAAAGAGGTACATGAAAACTGCAAAGTTATAGATTGAGTTTCTATTCCTTTTCAAAGCTATGTAAGTTGCAAACATCCTTGTTTGTTCTTTGTCATCAATCTGTACACGAAATAGATTAGGAACTGGCCTGGGGAGGAACTTGTGAATGGAAATTTGTAGCAAAGTTTTATGCAGGTATCATGATTAAATCTTACTAGTGTTGATACCGAAAACAGTAGAGGGAAATTTTTTTTCTTTGTTTTATCTGGAGACAAACCTACTAGCGAACAAATCTGTATGAAGCTGTTGGAAGCATGTAATGTTTGGACACTCCCAGGATATAAATTCTTGGGGAGTGTCCAGACTAATAACTCAAGTATGTTCAATACTTGCTGTTAATTACAAGGATTTCAGTGATGTTCATGTTTCATATTTCAGCTTATTAATACCCAGAAATATTTGTTTACCAATACAGTTTGGAGGTCTATAAGGCATGGAATGGAGACCTAACCCTTGATATCCCCTCATGTATGCAGATGGCATCTGCTGTTTTATTATGTCCCACAGTCAGTCCCTATCCAGATAGCTTTAAACTCTTTCAGACTCTCATCTGATCTTGATATCAGGACTTTCCAATGTCATCACTTCATTTGACCTTGAAAATACAGCTTTTGAAATTAACTTACATTTTCTTATTTCTCTGTATGTAACGTGTTCTTTCCCTCTTTCAGTTTGATGATGATTAGGATCCTTATTAGTTAGTTTGAAGGATGTAATAGCTTCATTTGAGC
The DNA here is from genome assembly GCA_013389945.1 of Fregata magnificens. NCBI lineage: Eukaryota > Metazoa > Chordata > Aves > Suliformes > Fregatidae > Fregata > Fregata magnificens. The sequence goes on from WAAD01039749.1 coordinate 26,348, forward strand.
TTTCTTACGGTGAAGATCAATTTTTCTTCCAGGTCTTTGTAGTCTAAGAAGACTTAAGATCTTTTTTTTATCTACCTGCTACATACGATTATTTCCATTTCATCTTTCATATTGTCACTTGCTTAAAGTGAATTCTCTCCATCTTGGCCGTTACAAAGGGTCCATATTTTATTCATGTGGATATACACTCACACTTGCACATATGTGGTTGCATCTATGCATCCTTTCACAAGCCTTATTTCTGCTGTGGTGCCATCAAGAACTGAATTTTTTAACCTGTAACAAACTTAAGGAGATTTGGGAGTGCTGATATTTGAAAAGAATATATGTTATAGGAATATGTATAGGAAAGATATGTCTAGTTTTCATACTGTTTTTGACTTGTGCTTAATTTGAATTGAAAACTCCCAGAGTCCCAGAGATCGCATATGTGAAAAGCATTTAGCATTGTTACAGGTGAAATATAATATTATTGTTTTGATAGCCTGTAATGAACAAACCTCTTGGCTAAAAAGTCATGAAACTAGTAAAAACTTATACTATTAATCAGTAAACTACCTAGAGAATGTTCTTATTTTTCTAATTATAATGCCCTTCTTTTAGAAAAAGGTATGCTCTCAAGATATATATCATGGGATATACTAATTGTACAAGTGTAATTTGGAGTAGAAGATATATTTGCCAAAAATTCCTGCATTCTCTTTTACCAGGAATTCCACAAAAGTCAGTAGACATACCTACACAGTCTTTAAAGTGGACAACTACATGATGCTGAAAGAAGCTTTAATCATGCTTGCTCCAATATATGATTAATAGAAGCATATATTATATGCTTATTATCTTATGTATGTCTACAGAATAGCATTTCGAGGGTAGGTTAGATGCATTTACATTCTCGCTTCTTTCACCAGCAGAAAGTGGGAGATTGAAAAGCTGAAGCCATCAGAAACATCAGATGAGTATTAAAACAACTGCAGTGGTGTTCATTTGAATTAGAAGCCTTTTAGAAGTTAGGCTGTAGAAGTTGTCAAAATAGCTGAGCTGTTGTGTGAAATGTCTTTTTTTTTTTTTTTAAGCGAAGATTTAAATACTCAGAGGCCAACCTAGCTCTCTTCCAATACAAAATCGGCTTATAATGTCTCTGGTAAGCAATTAGTACTTCTAATAATGGAAAGGAACCCTAGATCATAAGGTAACAGGAGAGAAAATATATACTAATGTGTTAGAAATTCTCAGATGTGTATCTAGTTGAAAGCATATTGGGTTGTTTTAATGCATATGATAGACATATCTCTTAAGAAACTGACTTGCCTGAAGGGCAAGGGAAAAATGATGGTGCATATGTTCATTAAGAGGCAAGTTGAGGAAGGAGTGTGCTCTTTGTGGGCTAGCTTGTTCATCGGAGAAATGTACTGAAGAGCTAGCAGGCCATGCAGCAGGCTTTTTTGGTTGGCCTGCTGATTTACATGAGTACTACAAAGTGGCCATGTTTGCTTAACTTTACCCAGTTTGTTAAATTTAAGAAAGGAGTTTTGTTGAAACTCTTGATTCTGATTGTAGTGTTGTTAAAGAAGCTGGTCTTTTGTACAGGAAAAGCTTTATGCCAGGGTTGTGTGAGTTTGTGTTAAGATGCTGTAGGTGGAATTTCCGTACTATTTAGTGGAATTTCCCAGTAACAGTGAACTTGTGAAGTTGATATTTTGCCCCTTATATCTAATCTAAAAATAAGACAGGGGAAAACCAAAAAGAATTTAAAGTGAATTTTAATGTGACTGTATTTCAGTATGAATAACTGACTGTTTGTGAAAAATCTGTTATTTCTGAAATTGGAAATATAGACTTTGAACAGATTTTTACAGTAAGATGAAATACTTTAATACAGTAGTTTTCACTGATTTCCTAACAACAATATGCTGGTCAGGCAGGGTTATTCAGGTGAATATGGCCCTGTAGCTTACCTTGTGGGCCTATGCAGATGATCCGGCTGAACTGTGAATAGTAGCAAAATCTCCTACTGGACTTACTATCTCTTATTTAACTTTTATCTGCTGTAACAGTTTAATGATGCATTCTTTTTTGTTTGGCTAATTTAAAGGTCACAGAAAACTTGTTTTCGTAGAAAAATTCCAGTGATGCTGTTAAAATTTACCTCAGCAATTAGGTAGCTATGGAGTCATTTACTGTTTAAACTGTATACTTGCAGCTCAAATGTGCTTTGAAGACGTCAGTGTCATAGTTGAACTGACAATATCTGCTTTTTTTCTTCTAGTGGCCAGAGAGAATGCATAAAAACATAAATGTTTACTATCAAAGAAAGCATGAAACAGTTGTGTGAAGTAATTAAGAACATTACACCATTCTTAACAAGAAACAGTCTTGTAAAGTCAGGTATGAAACCAAAGGTTGAGCGAAAGAATGTTTCTAATTACTTGATACTGTCTCTCCAGTGCTTCAAGTAAATGCTTATTTGAAGCTTTTATGTGGGAGAAAATTGTGTATTACCTTGCATACATTACTAACTTACGATAGAGGACTGATGTTAAACAAGCTTCCTAGTTATTTTTGAAGTTTATCAGTGGGCTATGGAAAAAAAGGAAGACAGTAAGCGAGGCTCAGCTGTTTGAACTGCACTCGTGGGTTTTGAGGGTCCTTGTTTCTGAAGTGGATTTGGGTCATGGGCACATCTTCATTTCAAAATAGAAATCTGCAACTCCAGTGCTGAACCCTCCATAAGTGGGAGTACATGGACAAGAGAACTGAGCCATTTGCTTTCTGACTGTAGAAAGATTTGTGCTTCTGATTAATAAGTTGCCACAGGCAACTTTTTTTTAAAGTGGTGAGTTCCCCTTTCTACTGTAGTCCCTCAAGTGACTATAGTGCAATTTGAATAAAACAAGACTGTAGCTGAAATACCCTTTGAACTAAAATGATTACCTAATTTGAAAAGTGACTGTATATTTTCCTGATGAGCTGACACATCTGTCTGTACTGTACATAGTAAAAAAGAAACAGGACTATTTTTACATAAATGTTGATTTGGAAAAACCCCATGTATTTTCTAGGATATCTACTTGAGTTCAGAAAGCATGTAATAAACTTTACTTAATCCGATATTTCTAGGCATCTGCTACAGAGTCATAACATGGTTAAGGATGTGCGGAGTTGAAGTTTGTTGAACTAATGGTATAAGCCAGCCTAACAAAAGTTCCTTTTACACTTAGGCTGCTGCTGAACTTGCTGTGTCAGGATACTTGTAACACTGATGATGCTGGTTAGGCGAGGGAGCAGTGGCAACTGTGCAGGGAATGAGTAGGTGGGAAGCACGGTGGAGGGCTGCAGCTTCTTCTGGGGCTGGAGAGTAAGACATGTTAAAGTGGGAGCAAGGTTCTAATTTTAAATGCAAGGTACAGTGCCTTGGTAAAAGAGCCCAGCACCAACAGGCTTATTAGTAGAAATGAATAGTATGCAAGACTGACCTGAACAGCAAAAGTGTGAATTGAAACATACTTTTTTTTTTTCAGCCTGGACTCTGCTTTAAAATGAGTAAACTACTTGCTAAAGTAATGTAGGACTGTAAATTACCTGCCTTCGTAGTCAGTTGGTTTAAAAAGAAGTGGAAGTATCTTTGAATCATCTTTGCCTTTTGGAAAAGTTCTGTGACTTGTAACTATTGTTTCAATAGTTTTCAAGTAAAAGTTGAAATTCATAGCATTCCCTAGGCCCAAAGTGATAAATTCGGGTAGTGGGCAACTGATCAGTCAGAAGCTGAGATAAAAGACAGTCTATTTAGCAGACAAGCTTTGTTGAATGAATATAGAACTGTACAATGATATGTGGTGTCAGATAGCAGGACCTCAGTAATGGCCAAATGTCCTGGGAACGTTGAAATCTTGGAGGTAGGGTACTTCAGGGTTAGATTTAGCGCTTTTGAGTGTTTACAGCTTCCCAGTTCCAGTAGTATCTTTGCTTGCTTAAGCAGTTGGTTTTCAGCCCTCAGCAGTTCTGTTCCTTACTTGCTTTTGTCTTGTTTAGGGGTCTTTCATCACACATTAGCAGCCATTGTTCTCAGTTGTTTTAGCCTATTAATTGTTGAGCTTACCAGCTACAGATTACTTGGCCTTCAATAGTTCTGTTTTCTCTTCCTGTTGCTGGTAGCAAGCGGGGACTTTGAGGGTATATCCACTGGCTAGCAAATCTTTCTTTGAAACGCACGCAATAATTTAGAATACTTTGACTGTTTAGTTTAATCAAATGTTAAAGGAACTTGATCTCTTTTGAGAAGATCTACTTAACTTTTCCTCGGTCCCTTCTCTATGCAAGAAACTCAAATGTGGATTCAGAGCTCATGCTTTAAATATCGCCTGAGTTAAGTATTATCTCAAAATATAAATACACAGAATTCTTTCCTGGGATAAACATAGGTGTAGGTTGCCTCCCATAGCCTACCTGAATGTGAGTCCACAAGTGCTAGCAGCCCTTTCTTCAAATAGTACACTCCAAGCTGTAAAATAGAATGGTTATTCCCTGCTTCGTAGCAAAGGCAGAGTCCAGTATTATGAAAGAGTGTTCAGAAGAGCCTGGGATGGAATGTATGGGAGAGCCTGTGGTCTTCCCACATCTTCTAGCAGTGAACATTAAACAAAAAAACCCCTATCAATAGGGTCTTATTTTACATTTGTCTTAAGTCTTATCTGTATCATAAGAATGACCTGCAAGAATTGCTCTTACCACTTGATAAATGAAGTATTTGTTGTATAAACTGTTGGGACTGGCACCATCAGTAAAATTCTGTGTATCTTGATGGACTGAGCAGACTGAACCGCAGGTCAGGAGACAGTCCTCTGCTGCCTTTTTCTTCTTAGAAATGGCCTTATAACTGGGACCAGATACAACTTAGAAGCAAAGCCACAGTTTATGGTAGCTCATGTGTCTTCTAGATTATTATCACTGCTGTTTAAACTCAATGGGGCCAAAGATCTCTTTTCAAATTATCATTCTAGAAGCTGTTTTGGTAAAATGAAGAAGACTTTATATATAGGCATCCCAAATGGATTGAACTGACAGTCCTCTTCCTCCGTCCTTCCTCTGTTTGTGCAAGAGCTGAATGTAGTCTGAATTCTTTAAGAAGCTAAATGCTAATCTTGCATCCTTTTAAAGTCCATTTAGCAACAGTATTATTATATTGTGTTCCAGTCTGATTTTATTTATTGTGTGGTGGTTTTTTTTCTTTTTCCCAGCTCCCAGTTCCATGGGGATGAGATCAGATTTAATAAGGCTTGCTTTGGCTGCCTTTTGACTGATTTAAATTATTGAGAATATAATATAGGTGCTATGAGCTGCGGGATGTCTGATTTCAAACCTTTGCCAGAATAGCTGTTCTGCCTTAAAGTTGTGGTTGTTGGTTTTTTCTTTTTCATTTGTCATTATGCCAGCCAAGTAGGCATGCCACTACCTACCAACCAAGAACCACAATGCCGTGGTTGAACCCTTGTGAATATTCCTTAAAAATAAGGTAGAATAGAAGTATAATCCTAGTTCATTCCCAGACTGGTATTGGAGGCAAAGTGTAATGTTTCCAGAACTTTATTTTCTAAACTAATATATGATCAATCCTTTCAGGCCGTATGGCACAAGAAGGTGGAAATACATCAGGTGAATCTAAAGGACAGATAAATGGCATTTATGAAGACTGGTTTTGGTAGAAGATTCATTTCCCTAAGCATCATTCTTAGTACAGAGTGTCACGCTGTGACAGTGCCTTTGAAGGAGCTCTTCCCTGGTTTTCGGAAAATGGAGGAAACCGTAGGAAGACTAGATTTCTTCAGCGGATGTGGATGTTCACATCAGCCAACAGGGTCTAGCTCATAGTTCAGTTATCTACTGCAGATTACAGCAAGAGAGAATATCAGGAGATATGCAATGGGAACACAAGTAGCATCACTGCTGCCTCTGTAACCTGCTGTTTTCTGAGACACGTAGGGCAGGTATTTGAAATCACCGTCGTTCTTACTTGATCAATCAGTGCATCTCTTCAACCCAGAAGGAATAAATTTTGTTAGTTACATTCAGTTGCATTGTCAGAGTAGAAGGAACAATGCGGCTTCTTAATGCTGGTTCTTGGAGGCTATATAGTCTGTGTGGATCTCACAATGCATATATTGCTCCAGCTTTGTAGTCTTAAAGTTATGTGGGAACTGGAAAAAGCTGGTCACCTTGCTTTTTGAACCCTTACAGCAGTGCTGTGGGATACTGGGCCCATATAACAGAGGAATATAAAGTGAGTTGGCTTCTTATTCCTGTACATCTACACCCAAAAATGCAATGCTTGTAACTTGCAGATAACTTGGAGGATATTCTCCTCTCTAATTACTGGTTTAGAATGGTGGAGGGATTCTTGCAGTTGAATTGGGTGCCCAATAATGGATAAGAGTATTAGTGTAGTTACTGGAAAGAAGTGGATGTTTTTAAGGTGTGATTCATCTGAGCAAGTGTAGACGTCTGCTTTAAGGATGAGACGACTCATGACCTAACTATATTACCTAGGTCTGCATTGGCTATGAAGGGAGCTTCATGTAAATTAACACTTAGATGAATCCCACACAAGGTATTAAAATTTGGCAACATTGCAGAGAAACTTTATCCATCTTTCAAGTGCAAAGTTTAACTTTATGGAGTCACTTCGGCATAGTAAATCAGTATTATTTCTGTGCTGCCGTTAAGAGTTACTTTTTCATAGATGCAAAAATTCTGCATGTGACCAACTTTTAATATTAAACACCTTTTGAATATAACAAGTAGTCAGAATAGACTGGGTTTGGGAATCTTGGGTTGTTTTGCTCAAATTAAATGGCTTGAATCTTTACTTTTTTGTTCCAATAATAATGTTTTGCAGAGTACTCAGACCTATCTGATGGAAACTGCAGGAAATAAGAAGTATCTTTATTTTTGTCGTATTGACTACACTTACCAGAGTGGGAGTTTTCATCAAATATTGTTTGTGCCTTTCATTGTCTCTGTCCCTGCCAAGAGCAAGCTTTAAACAAAAAAAAAAAAAAAAAAATAT
>WAAD01039749.1:34943-63265 GCA_013389945.1 Fregata magnificens
GCCTGTTATCTACTGTTGTTCCCACTACTGCTTCCAACTTGGTTCCCTTAATGTGGTCCAGATTCTTAGAAGTTATTTCTCGAGGCTTTTTTTACCTTCACGTTTGCTCAGTGTTGATGGGAACATAATGGTATCTGGGGCTAAACGGAGGAAGTGGGTGAAAGAGTGAAGAGTGTCACATGTTGGAGTATAGTTTTCATCTTTTCAACAAAGTGTTAAAAAGAACCGGCACCTTCAGTGTCTTCCAGAAAGGCTTGGTTCTTTGGCTTGTGACTGGCTTCAACTGCCCAAATTATAATCTGCTTACCTACTTTTTTTATAACTATCATTTCTGGTAATAGATGCCTTGTACTGCAACTACTGAACTGTCAGCTGGTAGCAGATGAGAACTCTAAAAGACGAAGACCAGACTATGGAATTCCTTGCTACAAAGAAATGACTACTAGCTGTGTCGTGCTCCCAACTCTAAAGCAGGGACCATCTCCTTACCAGAGTTTCTGGCAACAGAAATTTTTTACCCCAGTGATCTTATTTTAAATAGTAATAACAACATGCTAACATGTTGCTATTCAGGGAGAAAGGTATTAATTTCCTTGTTCTAGAAGCACATGGATACAATGGACTTGTGCACTGTTGACAGGAACCTACAGTGTCTGCAAAATGGTATTTCAGTAGAATGTGTGAATGTAGACAGTATTAAACCCACTTTCAAAATGTTAGCAACTTGAAAAATTAAATACTAGGCTGCTCAGAAAACGATGCAAGAATNTTCATTGTAAGGCAGTGAGGTTTTTTTTAATTCATCTTCTTGTACTTAAATATTGTCTATCCCACAACAGCAGTATTTCCCTTTGTTACCATTATGACACTTCTTATAATTGTGTTTTTGAATAAAATGCATTGGACAGTCTTGGATGTGAACATAAACTCTCTCTTCAGAATTTCTTAAGGTATTCAGAAGTGGCTGGAGAGTCGGCTCTTGCAAAATTTACAATTTATGAAGTCTAATATGCGATATTTGAAATGTTTGAAGACTGGGCACATATAGCAAAAAACAATGAACCATTTCACAGAGCAGCTGAAATATTTTAATTCAGCTCTGCAGTGCTTTCCAAGAAAGTCAATGCACTGCAGCATAAAAACTGGCCTGTAACACTCCTCCAGAGGGGGGATTACAGCTAGTAGTCTTTGTCTGGCTTTCATCTATTTACATTTTAAAGGGTGGTAAATAAAGCATTCAGATTTTAATAAACTTATCCACTAGATTTGTGGTTGCTTTGAATGTTTATATTTTGGCAGTAGGTGCCAGTTTCCCCTTGAGATGTGCTTGCTTGTTGGTTTAACCTATCTCCCTTCCACTAGCAGCAGCAGGCTGTCAGAACTAGGTAGGAGCAGCCTTTTCTGGAACAAACTGGTTTGAAGAAGTTGCCACATTTGCAGCAGCAGTATTGGCTTAATGAGAAACAAGAGGAAAGCAGTAATTATTTTAAAAATTGATTCAGATGTTATTGCACATGATATTGTCTCCTGAATTAAGTTTTCTAAGTGTTTGTTTTTAACAGAAAAACATGACCTGTGTAAATATAACCAGTTTACCCTCAACCCCATGCATTTTAATGAAAAACCTTGCAAATATTAATGGTGTCTATATACACAGCGAGAGGAGAAAAGATTCTGTAGGTCACAACTGAAATGCCCTAATTTTCTGTGTAGTTATGCTAAAAATCTTATAGCTGGCACTGTCTTCAGTCTCTAACATACCTTCTATTAACATTAACTAGCCTGCCCATTTTTTTAAAAAATTTTAGCTGTATGTGTGACTCACTTTTACTATTTTCTGCTCTGAAATCTGTGTAGTTGAAATTTCAAACAAGACTCCTGTAAAACAGAGGTAAATTGCCTTACGCAAGCCTAATTAATTTATTCTGTAATGACTATGTCATTTTAGGGAAAATTAGTTGCCAGTTGCTTCCAAGCACTCTATTTATTAAAGAGAACTCCCTTTCACAAAACCAGTATCTCTTTTTACTGATCTGTACTGAAGAAGGGGAACCCTTAAGCCCTCCTTTTTTAGTTAAACACTTTGCATCTACAAATGAAAATACCCTTTTGGATCTACAAATGATTATCCAGTGGCTTTATTAAATTGGCTCTGAAACCTGTTCGCTACAGTGAAGACGCAAATGAGCCGAAACTGGGGCAGACCAGAGCAGTCTCCTCCTATTGTCTCACGATGCTTCAGTAGCCTGGAATGTACTCCCAGGAAATTGAGAACTGAGTTGGAAATAATACAGTATATGCTGTAAATCCATTCTGCTCCATGGCTTGAGATGGCATTGCTGTGGATGCAGCGTGTAACTTGTGAAGAAGAGTAAGAATGTGCCATGGCTTCCCCTGCATGTCTAAAAGGCAGGCTAGCATTCCTTGAAGAGGCATACGTGTTGCGAGCCCGTAGCCAGTGAGAACTGTTACGGTGGAAACTATTGTCTCCTGGCACAACCCCATTTAATCCATGTTGTATTCCCTAATCCAGCTCATTGCATGGCAGCATAAATCTTTGTGTTGGCATGGGATAGAAGTGAATGGGCAGGGGAGCCAGCTTTGTTACTTTTGTTAGCAATGTCCAGGCCTGGTTCAAGCAAAGTCTGAATGTAAGGTTCCACAGCTGCTTGATTTTTATGGGCATAGATGCTGCTGCTGCTAAAAAGGGTGGAGGTCTTTCCCTTCTCCTACTCAAGAGCTACATGCTCTTGATCTAGCTCACTATACAGCTGCATGAACAACTGTCGTGGCACAAAGGAGTAGATGAAAATGTGGGATCTTATCACTTACCATCCTCACGATAATCATGATGGTGATTATGGAACTCCTCCCAAGTTAAGTAATATGTTTTCACCTGCCCACTGGAACACTCTGGAAATGCTTGTTCCATTAAAAAAAAAAAGATCTTACAGGATTATTTTGATGAAAATAAACCCTGACACCTGAGAACTTCATTCTTCTGAGCAAGAAAAATAGGTAAATATGCTTTTAAAGTCTTACTTCCTGCAGTGATTTCACATTAGACACTGTTACAAATTGACACATTGGAAATACTCTCAAAGCTCAGCAGGCTGCCTACCTAGACTTAGGTTCTCCCTCAGCTTGCATCAGTGCGCAGAGGTAGGAGGAGAAAGAGTTTCAAGCCTCTCTTCCTTCTTGATAGACAATGGATTTCTTTGGTTTATACCTTTGAATGAAGATAGTTATGTAATCATCTGCTATTAAAAAAGAGCAAACTATGCAATTCTTGTTAGGATTCTTAAATTTGAAAATTTAAGCCCATGTAAAATGGGACTGTTCTAAGTGAAAGGTATTCTAATGCGTGTTATCTTATCCCTTGCAGCATGTCCTTTTGAAGATTCAGTAAGTGCTAAGACTACAGAGGAACCTTACCTATTTCTAACAATATATGGGGATTTTTTGTGCTCTCTACTTCTCAGATGTTTTTTGGTTCATATCCACTAAACCTTGCAGTGCTTCAGGCCCAAATGCACTGAAATTTTCAATTATTTTATAGATGAATCCTGTGGGTTTTTCTTGGTTCTCTTCCCCCTGCATTTACCGCATTGTAATGGGTGCTACAGGGCTGGAAGCAGTAGGTTGCATTTGATGTGAATAATATGGATGACTGTTAGAACCAGAAAACAGGTTTCTTGTTACCACTAGCGAAAACAAGGTTCTGTAGGAGTGAATATTCTAAGTTGGAAGGAAAGATGGCAAATCAGCTGGCAACTGACTGAAGCTTGACAAAAGGTTGAGAGGGAAACATACGGTTTGAAACAAAGACAATCAGGGAAGGGTAAGTTCAGTCAAAAATGGAACAAATGGCTGAAGGTCCCTGGTTAACTACTCCTGTAGCTACTCTGGTGTGCTGGAGTCACCGCTGGATCCTTTTTGGTGTTTGTTTCCTTTAAACTGCAGGATGTAGGTGAAGGTAGGTGATGCTACTTCAGGCAGTTTTAAGAAAATGTAAGGTCACCCTTGCCCAATTCCCCATCCCCCCCACGCTCCAAGGAGGAATAGGAAAGGTAGCTTGATCTCAACTTGTTTCCTCTTCTAAGTAATACTAGGTCTGGTTTTCTCAGATATTCCCTGTGTCTCTAGAGTGTACTGCAACATCAGGCATTCTGAAAGGAAATGACATTAAAAATACCAAGTGTCAAGTCTTTATTTCTGGCAATTTGCTATCGTAGCAAGTCTTCTTTTAGAGAATCTTCAGGAAGGAAAATTACTTTGTTCATTAAAAAATAACTTGGTCTTCGAAGCCTCCTAACTATATTGTTCAATTCACAATGCAAATATCTCAAAGCTCTTTAGAGTTGATTGGGTCAAGAATTAGTTGAGCCTCAGAACAGTAATGTGGAATTAGAGGTCCCCCCCTACCCCCAATTTAATCAGGATAAAGAGTAGAGCTTCACCATCCAGGAATGTGCTTAACCTGAAGAGCGTTAGCCAAAACTCTAACCTGAATCTGATGCTGTTGCATTATAACTGCACTGACAATGTTTGTTTAAAGATACTGGGTTTTTTTGTCTTTTGTGAAAATACTAGGTTTGGGCTGACTTGGTAATGTACTTGAATATATACTTGGTATAGCAAATATCAATTGCAGAAATAATTTTTGGGTTAGTGAAATTTCATTATATTATCCCACAATGTGTGGGGTTCTGTGCTGCAGCTTTCCAGATTTTTCTTCTCTTTTGTCTTCATTCCTTTTATCAAAACTGTGGCTATTTGGGGGGAGGGGAGGAATGAACAGCAAAATAGTTTGGGGATTCTTTTTTTCCTTCAAAGCAATAATGTAGTTCTTGTTTTGATGACATAGTGTGCTTCTCCTATAGTTTCATTAGAGGATGAATTATTTACCTTTCCAATTTATATAAGGAAATAAACTAAATGGCTTTTAATATCTTGCTACTCAGAATTTGAATCTTTTTGAACAGACTGTCATATAATAACTAGGGTTCCCAGCCTTGAAAGCACTGAAGTAAATTGCGGCACAATTCAGGAAGCAGGTGTCTTGAAACAAGAGGAAGGAAGTGTTGGCAATAAGATTAAGCACTGTTAGAAAGCTATTGCACGATTGCTTCCAAACCTTAACACTAAAAAAAAAAAAAAAAAAATTTACTGATAAGTCTACTTTCTCCTANTTGATTCATTGTAGCACTAGGAAAGTGTCTTGCAGAGGACCTCGATGGAGGAAATGTTAATTCAGAAGTTAACTTAGGAATTGCATTCTATGCATGCTTAAGGAACAGTTTAAAATGTAATTAAATGTTTATGAGGAAAAAAGGTGTAACAATGAACATTTAAAAAAAAGTACATACATGGAATGTAGTAAGAAAATGCTGGGGCTATATTAACTTGCCTTTGTATTGCATCCCTTCTTCTTATATGTTATTGTAACTCTTTGATGAACTACATGCAGGAATGTGTTTGGAAAATATCATTGTCCTTTTGGTTGTTCAAAAAAGTTAGAGCTAATTGCTTGTGACAGCACCTGTTGGCTTGTTAGCAAAGAGCTTGTGTGTGCTCCTATGTTTGCTTCAGCCATCTGCCCTGACACTATTTGTCAGTAATGACTTCAACCAACCTGACTCTTGATGCAGCAAAATAAGTCAAAGTCCTCTATTAGTAGGCTGGGGAGAGCAGTAATCCTTAGTCTGCGGTGTTGTGTTTTATTACTACTGCAGGACTTAGGAGGGGATGCTTGTCCATGGTCCGAGTTAAGCCTTTGTACTGGAAAACTGGATGAGGAAAAAAGGATTTCAAACCATGTCTGTGATTCCTTTATCAAATCATCACTGTACATACAAAATATATTATAAATAATATGATTTGAGGTAGTAGGTATAATCTATTAAAACTGTCGAGTCATTAATATCCTGATATTTATTGTACACTGTTTCCATTTTTATTGTTGATACCAAAAGACTCTACTCTAGCATGCATCTATCCCAGTTTTCCTCCTATCTTTTTAAATAAAATTTCTCTTAAGATACTGTAGTATATGGAGTCATCCGAAGTGGTACAGATATTGTAATTGGCATGAGGTTATATATTCTCAACATCTCTCTAAGGTTGCATCATAGAATATCTCAAGTTGGAAGGGACCCATACCGATCATTGAGTCCAACTCCATGCTCCTCGCAGGACTACCTAACACCAAACACATGATTAAAAGCGTTGTCCAGACACTCCTTGGACTCTGACAGGCATGACAGAGCACTATCTGCTCCATATAAAACCTGCAAAGTTATATACAAGCCAGCATGTCTCAGATCCACTTCACTTCTCATATCAACTAAGACAGAATTCTAGTTTAAAACATTTAGCTTTAAAAAAAAACCAAACAAAACCTCAAAACCAAACAAAGAACCCAAACAAACAAATACCCCAAGAACCATTAAGGCCTGTCTCTAAGACCTATGTGTGGTGAGTTAAACAGACATGCCAGACACCCACCAAGCTGCTCTCTCTCAAGACAGATAAAGACAAGGAGATCATTTATCAATTACCATCATGGGCAAAACAGATTCAAGGTGAGGAAGATTAATTTATTGCCAATTAAATAGATTTGGATGGTGAGCAACAAACAAAAAAATGAAAAAAAACCCGCTAACCTTTCCCTTCACACCCCTCTTCGACTTCACTCCTTCATTCCTGACTTTACCTCCTCCCCTGCTCAAGTGGTGGAGCAGGGATGAGGAATGGGGGTTGTGGTCGGTTCATAACAGTTCCTCTGTGCTGCTCCATTCTCTACCTGCTTGTTCCCTGCTTCAGTGTGGGGTCCCTCCCATGGGATACAGTCCTTCAAGACCTGCTCCGCTGTGGGTCCTCTCCATGGGGTACAGTCCTTCAGGAACAGGCTGCTCCAGTGTGGGTCCCCCACAGGCCACAGTTCCTGCCAGAAAACCTGCTCCTGCATGGGTACCTCTCCATGGGACGCAGCTCCTGCCAGGAGCCTGCTCTGGCAAGGGCTTTCCACAGACTGCAGCTTCCTTCAGGGCACATCTACTTGTTGCAGTGTGGGGTCTTCCACAGGCTGCAGCATGGATATCTGCTCTAATGTGGTCTTCCATGGGCTGCAGGGGGACAATCTGTTTCACCATGGCCTTCTCTATGGGCTGCAGGGGAATCTCTGCTCTGGCACGTGGAGCACCTCCTCCCCCCGCTTCTTCACTGACCTGGGTGTCTGCAGGGCTGCTTCTCTCACGTTTTTCTTACTCTCTCCCAGCTGCTCTTGGACAGCATTTTTTACCCTTTCTTAAACATGTACACAGAGGTGCCACCAGCATTGCTGATGGGTTCAGCTTTGGCCAGTGGTGGATCCTTCCTGGAGCTGGCTGGAATTGGCTCTGTCTGGCATGAGGGCAGCCCCCAGTGTCTTCTCACAGAGGACACTCCTGTAGTTCCCCCTTTCGCGCGCCCCTCCCCCCCCAAAAAAAAACAAAAACAAAAAAAACCTGGACATGTAAAACCAATGCACTGCGTTACTGGACCAAATCTTATTCTAAAAGAGGACATTAAAAAATTTAAATGTTATGTGTCATCTTCAGAAAGAGATACTGAACAAATCCAGTAACTTTCCTGCTCCTGTTCCCAATATTTCTTGTTTATAACTCTCTGCAGCCTGGCCTTTATGGGTGTGTGCTCTTAGGGTTGTGCTGATGAGTTTTGGGCTGTAAGCACCATAAATAATGTGAAGTGACTTAAATCCCATCAGATCTGTGATAGCTGACAACTGTACAATTTGTATTGGATGAATGGCTGAAAACTTTCCTTGGCCTATGTGTAGATTTAGCTTTTTATAAAAAAAGCTGCATTCTATAACTAGTATTGCAAAGTAAGAATTGACTTGAAAATTACTATTTCCAAATAAAACTTCAGTACTTAATTATGATAGGTAACCCTGATAACGTCAGTAGAAATGCTAGTGTTGAAAAAGATATGTTTGTCCATGAGCTTTGCTAAATTAGAGTGTATGTCTTTACTTGAATATAATCGGTGTTCTTTTTTTAACTTTGAATACATTGTTTTTGTGTTTATCTGTGTTTTCCATTTAATTCCAAAATAGTAATTGTCTTTCTTCTTCTGCCTCTGTGTTCCCGTAGGAAGCTCTGAATTCTGGGTTCGCTGTAAACCATATTTTTCCTTCCCAGTAACTTAGTGCCTCTTTGTTACATGGGTTCTGGTGAACTGCCAGCTGCTCACCGTGTTCTGCAGGACTGTGTGGTGATTATACGGTGCACTCCACTGTGCTATTTGTTTACTGATAAGGAACGCGGGTAGAAATTCCAGTGCTGATGTGCAGCATATCTGTGTGAGAGTGTCTCTTTGAGGTGGCTAGATTGAAGATCTGAAATGAACCTGCATGAATTCGTTAGGTACTGTTATTTGCCGTGACCCTTTTGTTTCAAACGCAACACGCATGAAAAAACATGCACAGAGCACTCTGCTTGCACCTCCATTTCCCACTTGGAGAGTGGAGAGGAAAAGACCGCACATGGTTTATATTGTTCAGTACATTACTGAAAGAGCCTTGGATACATTAAGAATAGTAGATAAGGACCTGAAAGGAATGCTGCCTAGCTAATTTGTGTTTTACATTTTGTGCCAAAAAGGCCTGTGTTGCCAGCTGCATGTGCAACAGTGTAACCTGGCTATCACAGTTACATTGAGATCGTGATATTAGGCATTTTCACTTAAATCCACAGTCCTGAAGTTGATTAAACTTGGGTTAAAACTGATTTGTGTAGCAGTCATCAATCCAGGATTATAACAAAAGCAAACTTACCCACGCACAGCTGCAGAAGGAAACCTTGACTTAAGGCTAGACACCATAAGGAATTCTAGAAAAAGTTTCAAGAGGATTTTGAGAGGTTTGGGGCAGTTTTCTCCTTTTCCCATCTCAGTCTAGAATTTCTAAGTGATCTCTTGAACAGATAGTTGGCGGTATTCTGTTGGTGAAAATGCAAATGAAATGTTTGGTTTACGTTAGTACGTTTCCTAACTTGTCCTCTGCCCCTTCTTTGCCTGCCGTGTTTTTAATTCAAGCTAATTTATAAACTCAGCTTAATACAACTGATCTGTTTTAGTGGCAGTGTTGGCCCCTTCCCATCCTCGTGCTGCTTCTTATGTTGCTTCAGTGTAAGTAGTAGTGCATTCGGTCAGTGAAGCAGATCAGGGGCTGAAGCTGAAGCTTGGGAGAGCAGGAGAAATACATCCATGGCTGAATCAGTTTGCCAGTCTCATTCTCTGTCTATACCCTGCTCCCAAACACATGCAAAGACCAACTTGGTCACTTGTGCTGGCCCACAGCACAGTGCTTTGTTGGGGTCAAGAATGAGCAGCAAGGGAACAGAGGGTGGCTTGTCATCATCACTGTTGAAAAATGTAAAAAATAGTCTTTTTTTAGCAAGTATGTAGCTTGAGTATTAGGAGATTTGTTCAGTCTTGACTGTGGTAAATTGATTTGCTTAATAAAAGGAGAAATTCGGTACTTGGCATTCTATTAACTACCTAACATACCAGAATTAGATTTCTTAATTATCCTTCATGGTGATGGTGTAAAAAAATGTTACAAAAGTTTTAGTCAAAATATAGAATTTGTATATCAAAGGAAGCTGCACAAATATGTATTGAAATGCAGACTGGCAAAATGGCAATTATAATAAAACCAGGCTTAACATCATAGCCTTTCAGATGAAAGTGCACACAAAATGCCCTGCACACAAGTGGAAAACTGCTGGCTAAATTTCCAGAATGAAAAGCTAATTTAGTAAAACTGGTGGACTTTTATTAGAGAACTGCTTTATAGTGGGTTGGCCGGTTAAATCTCTGGCATGTATTGGAAGAATGTTACGAAAAAGTTACCTAAATCTCATATGAAGCACTTACAGTAAGGGATTAAGTTCTTCAGCAGAAAATGAAATATTTAATACTTTCTGTACTTCTACATTTTATTGTAAAAGTGAAACGGGAACAGAATTAAGCCCATGCTGGTTTGGTTAAATATGCAAGTGCCCAATTATATAGTGGTGTTAAATTCAGTGGGTTAAACAGTGCCTCTGATCTTTAAGGCCCTAAAATCATGCCTCCTCTCAAATGGCAGCTGTAGGTCTAGAATCTGTCTCAGTGTGGACTCACATGACTATTCTGCTGTAGGCTTTGCGTGATGATTTCCATGTCCTAAGTGATTATTTCAACCTAACTTAGTTTCAGTTCTTTTCTTTTGTTGGTGGTAATGACTGTGATAATTTTCTTAAAGCAAGATGTTAATGCCTAGCATTTTACAGATTTTTCTTGGATGATAAACAAGCCTCAGTGCTAATAAGACATTCTGTTTACTGCACCTAGGAAAGGTGTCTACTGTAAAGTGTTTAAATAGATCTTTTCCAATTCAGTCTAGTCTACACACTGTTGAACCCCAAGTTTGGAACTTGACTTTGTCCTTTTTATTCTCTTGAGAAAACTATTAATTGTTTAACCGTTTGAGTTATTGGTTCTCAGCTCTTTCTTCAACCAGGAGTCTTAAGTATGTTACTGTCTTAGAATTGTTTCCCAGTGTGTCTTGCAGAGGAGAGGACAGAGAGGACCTTGCTTATTTATTCCTATGTCTTTCTCGCTTGCTTTCCCTTGCTTAGTGTGAAGGTAGTCACAATATTAATACAGGTCCGTTCTTCCTCTATACAACTTGCCTCATTAATTTTGAATGTATTACATCTCAGTTTCTCGTATTATACAGTTAGAAGTCAGTCGTCACACTGCTGGCGCGTGCGCACGCGTGTGTGTATGTAACAGCGCTCAGTGTCACTAATTAATGCTCCACACTAATAAATGTTTACTTGAATCCATTCTATAACAAGAAATTGTCAATGGGAATACATTCCCTTCAGAGAAAAGGAATTAATTTTCTATAAGATTAAGACACATTCTTTATAAGACTGAAATAAAAAAGTGCTTGACCTTGGTTGAAAGAATACATCATCAGGGAATAACAGGTAAAGGTTACTTCAGTGATAAATGAGCGTTAGCTTCTTTTTACTCACACCTTATTGACAGGAAAGTACTAAAACGTCCTTTCAAAGTATTTATCCTTACAAGTTGTCTTTGAAGTTGTTTGATATACCTTAAGTTGTGCAAGCATAATCAGATATTTTTTTTTCCCCCCAGTCGGTGTTATCCGCTGTCCAATTTGTGGTCAGGAATGTGCAGAGAGACACATCATAGATAACTTTTTTGTGAAGGATACCACAGAGGTTCCCAGTAGCACAGTAGAGAAATCAAATCAGGTAAGTGCGTTAACATGTAATCAAGTTAACACCTTTTGGATGTGTATGCATATCCTTGGCTTCTTGCTGTGTGGCCTTTTTGCAGTTCATATGCAGAAAAAGACTTCAAGTACTCAGTCATCACATGGGGTAACTACTCTAGAAAATCAGTTAAAATCAATTAAAATGAATGTGAAGAAGGTGGTTGTCTTATTCTAAACTATTTTTAGTTTTTGATATAAAATTTCATCGTGATAGCAAAAGATAAAAGTAAGGAATAGGTGTTAGAATGGGAATTTCTGTACTTTGGACAGGGCGCTTGAAGCACTCTTCGAAGGAGAGACCCGAACAAAACTACGTCAAGACATCTCAATGTAAAATGGAATCCTCTAGTTAAATCGACTTTATTTTTCTTATCTCAGCACTGACAAAACATGGCATTACATAGCTGCAGTGCAGTTACCAAGCAGTAAGCAAGTAAGACTTCCAGTTGGGGGAGATAGTTTGTTGTAGGGGTTTCTTGTTTGTTTTTCTTATGTAGGCTGCCTCTTCTTCCTTTTGCAATCAAATAGTAGCCATCTCATAAAACCAAAACCTGCTTATCTGGAAGAATAGTAATACTGGGTTTTTTTCCTCATGATGGTTTTTCAGGAGGAAAGTACTAGTGTGGAAGCAGTACCAAATGAATAATCACATCTGTGTAGGACCACAGTTTAGCAATCTCTGGTATCAAAATATTGCATGTCGTCATTTTTAGCTCGTAAGAGAGTATCTCAAGTATCTCTTTACTCATAAACTTTTTATTAAACTCCAGGAACTTACTATAAATAATTCAGCCTCTTTATATGTTGCTGCATTCTTCATAATAACAGTACAAAAAGGTTACTATGTCAACATGGCTTGCATTTTAACTCATCCCCTAACGTTTGGATGGTGGTCTCCTTTTATTTTGAAAATGCTTCTTTTTCGTTTTACCGTTTTAGGGACCTGTATCATTGGCTCTTTGATACATTTGTTTTGGGGGCAGCTTCTTAGAGGTCCTTTATTGTGTAGTCTGCTTGTTTCAAATATTAGCTGAAATTTGTGCTTACATATATGAATGGGTATGTCTCTCAGGAACAGATGAAAGTACCCAGTTAGGTTTGTGCTACCAGCTCATTGACTATTAAAGGCATAAATGTTGTCGTCATCTCTGAGGAAGAGGAATTAACTTATGTCTCGAAAACCATTAAACTGTGTTCAGCTTATAAGGAATTCTGCAACTGGATTTCTGAGAAATGATAGAGCTTACCAGAAACTGAAATTTAGTTGGAAGTCTCTGGAAGTATGAGCAGTGTTCTCTTAATGTAGGACAGTTTGAAGTTTGCTTTTTTTGTGTTTGTGTGTGTGTGGTTTTTTGTTTGTTTCTTTGTTTTCCCCCTGGGTGTTGCAGGAAAACATCTGAGTTTTGGAGATGGTTGTGAGATTTACACAAAGTCTCTCAATACTCTACCAGTAAGATTGAGAAAATGAATAGTCCCTGTTGCACTGAAAATTTGATCATAATTTTTTTAGTGACTTTAAAATTAGGAAGAGAAGCGAGATAACAAATAACTTTATTATGCAGAAGCAGTCCTGAATTTTTTTTGGACTTGTGCCATAACCTCTGTTTGGTTATATAACAAGTCCTCTAAGATATTGCTTTGGGGAGTGGTGATGGAAGTAGAATTATTTTTCCTGGGTTTAGTGATGAAGTGGTTTTTTTTGTCTTCCCCCCTCCTCCGTTCCCCCCCCAATTTTTTTCTGCTTTCTGTGGAAGTTAAGTGAGGAATTGAGGCCTTTGAGACTTGGATAAGGAATTGAAAATTCAAGAAGGGTTCTTTATATTCTTGAGGTTGGTCGTAATCATGTAAAATTGGGTGTACTTCGATGGGTCATAGGGTANAAAAACCAGCAGGCTTGCAGTTCAGAAAGCATGTCTGTTCTTCGGCTAAGTTCCCTGGCTGAACTCAGCATACTTACTGCAGCAGTTGAAGGCAAACCAGCAGACTTTGCTGAACCAGCGGAGTAGTACATTCATGTGCTTTTCTGCTGACTTTTTTTTTTTAAACGGAGCTAGATGTTTTGTTAGATGCCTGCTAAGTGAGCGTGTACCTTACCTCTTGGAAATGAATGATGTGCAGTTCTGTTTTGTTTGAATAGATTTTTTTTTTTTTTTTGGTATGATAATGAAGCTTTTTGGACATTCCTTTGTACTTTGACATTGGAACCATAAAAAAAAAGCTCCACCATTCTATAAAGCTGTCTGTTGTGCAACAGCAAAGTTAACTCAATAATAGTTAAACAGATCAGTGTCCTGTTGGGGAGTATCATGAGGTTTAAGGATGATATATCCTTCTAATCGGCCTGTCTTGTCTTGCCTTTGAAGGAGCAAAGAGAAAAGAAAAAAATTGCCAGTAGCAGGATAGGATTCAGATCAGAGGAACTGAAGTGGAAAAGATAGAGACTTGCAGGAAATATTGGATCAGAAATCATCCAAATTCTGTCAAAAACTTTGGCTATTTATTTATAGAAATTTTCTACTGAGGTGGTTAGTTTGGCTTTGATAGTTGGGCAGCTTTAGCAGAATGTTTAAGAAATTAGAATTAGAGGAAAGCCATGGGTTCTGTGCAAGTGATGTTGTGGCTTAGAACCACTGGTCCATATCTATGACTAGCCTGTATATGTCTGTTGTGAGGGAAGGACTGGTTTATTTCAATTCAAGAGAGATTGCAAAAAACCCCTTTCAAATTCAGTGTTTGGTTGTTTCAGGTTTAAAATGGTAATAATGCTAAAATATCATAGAATCATATGAATCATAGAATCAGAGAATACCAGGTTGGAAGGGACCTCAAGGATCATGTGGTCCAACCTTTCTAGGCAAGAGCACAGTCTAGACGAGATGGCCCAGCACCCTGTCCAGCTGAGTCTTAAAAGTATCCAGTGTAGCGGAGTCGACCACTTCCCTGGGGAGATTATTCCAATGGTTGACTGTTCTCACTGTGAAAAATTTCCCTCTCGTGTCCAATCNGTCCACATCTCTTTTGTATAGCGGGGACCAGAACTGCACACAGTATTCAGGTGTTTTTAGCATATTGAGCATATCGCATATTTAGCATAGTTTTTAGCATATTGAATTAAAACTGTAGGAGTGAATGGGATATCATGGAGCCTGCCATTGTGGGGCGAGAAAAATAACTGGAACTCATTAAAGTGCCAGCCATCTATCTAAAATCATGTTTACCTTATCTAAGCCTGATTTTGGCAGTTCAGTACCTTACTTACATAGCTGTGCTTTCTAGCAATTACTACCGAAAACTTCAGGAGCAAAAGAAGTAAGTATAAAGAAAGTGTAAAACTCCCTAGTGTATGTTCCACAAGGGCTTTCCTGGCTATTGTTAAAGAGAACATTAAGGATTTTTTGCTGGCTATTAGCATAGGAAGCTTTCCAGAAGAAAAGAGACTAACGGGAAATGCAGTTGTGATCTTCCTGAAAGTAATCATTATAGGTTGTGGGCAACTAGGACATAAATACTTCGAAAGAGCAGGTCCTTTATAATGTTTTTCACATTATGATTTATTAAAAGACTTGGCAAAATTATTGGATGCTGAAGAGAAGTTTGAAAATAAAAATTAATTATACTTGATTCATAAGAGTGAGTGGAAGGGAGCTTCAAACCCACGAGATGTTACTGAAGCAAATGCTAAATTTGAATAAGACTAAAGGGTAGACAAGTGAGGGAAATTTAGGAACTTAACAGAAGAAAATTGTTTAATGTGTGTGCAAAGCCATGAAAGTAAAAATGAGAAGTGTGAGATTGATGCAGAAGAGAAGATCATAGTGATAACATTGATGTTGCTGCAGCATATTGAGCCTGTAGTGCATTTTAGTCTAGGTCCTAATTCTCATAGCTTCTGTGTCCAAAAGAGAACGTGTGTAAAAATATTTTTGATAGTAAGAACACTTTCTGTATCTCTACCAGTTACCGACCTGAGAGTTTTAAATGTTGTAGTAGGAATGAAGAACCATTGGGCTTTATGTGAGGTATTGGGAATGCAGTAGCAAAACAAGGTTCAAGTTTAGATCTGATACTGGACCTGGATACTAAGACAGCAAGTCTGACTGGCATAATAGAGCGTTTAATGAGGACAATTTAGAACTAAAGGTTTCTTTAGTTTTGTATGGTGCCAGAGTAGCCACTGTGTATTCTTCCGAAGAAGAACTAGTATGCTAAACAGCTTATCAAAGCTGTAGCCATGGCCAAAACATCTTTGAAAGCCACTGGTTTAGGGCAGTGGGTAATAGACTCAAGAAGAGTCACAATGTGGTTTTGTTGTGCTTCAAAGAGAGGCAGCTGTTGATGGGATGTTGGGGAAAGGAGGATATGATGATTATCGTTTACGCATTTTGAGGTATCAATGTGTGGTTCATATTTAGAGTTACATATAGGTGAGAATGTCCCAAAAGACAGGTGCTGTGTTTGGTGATTTTCTATGTGCCAAGAGATTGATGTTTTTTGGATCCAATAGGGGAAACCATTGCATCTAATTTACACTGGTGAAGTTTGGAACATTAGTTCACTGAATATTCCTCTGGACTACTTTGCTCTCTTCCTTCAAAATTCAGAAACCTTTGCTTACTTATTTAATCTCTTTAATACTCAAAGTATATTTAATTGAAAGAGTGGATAGTTACTACAGTAGCTGAGAAGACAGCTCTATTACCTCAATTCTTGCCTGCAAATCTGTTTTTAAGTAAATAAACAAACTTTTACAGCAGAAAAAATAGTACTTACCTGCAACATGCTGAGTAATTTCATCTTTCATTAAATTTGAATGAAGGCTGAATGAACACTTCCCAGGGTTATAAATACTAAAACTAGTAACTGATTTAAATATAAATCCAAGGAAAACTCAATTAAAAATAAATATCTATCTAAGCAGAATAAAGACTTACACGTTAACTAGGGAAAATTTTCTTTGAAATCACTGAAGCATTGCTTGTATAAGCCACAAAAATAAGAGTGAAATAAGTTTTAGGTTTTGTAAGAGTATAGCAAACATTTGCAGTAATTGTACTTCCATGTACTTTAGCTATACGACTTATTCTAATAACTAGGAGTTCTAGCAAAATCCAAGCTACATCTGAAAATGCATATTTCAAATAAGAAGTGGGTAGAAGCAAATGTAGTTTCTACCTAGAAGGCATAACTATTTTGACAGCATGAGTTATGATGTCTATGAAAAATTTTAGAAATCTGTGTCTCTTCCACTTCATGGCTTTGAAAAGTATAACATCAGTATATAGATTTTTGGACTACAAAGGAGGAGTTTCAGTTCATTTGGCAGCACTTGATTATTGATTATTGAATCACAATCTTCATCTCATTCCAACTATAGCAGGTCAAACCAGTTGAGAAAACCTAAAGCATATGGAAAAAAGAAAATAGACAAAGATCTTGGAATCTAGGAGGAATGAATACCCTGAGATCCTTTAGACTTACTTGAATGCCCTGGCACGTAGCAAGTTTATCTGTCTAAGTTTCCTAAAGGTGACCTGGAAAGGCTGTTGTGGGTTTTTTGTTGTTGATGTTTGGGTGGGTTTTTTTTGTTTTGTTTTGTTTAAATTGAGTTCCTGCCTTTTTTCTATTTTTTTTGTCTTTGTTCTGCTTCTTCGACTTAAAGAATGCCTGAAACACTTTTTTTTTTATTATTGTTTTTTCCTTTGCTTATTTTGTTTTCACTGTTGGGTTTTTTACACTAGAAGAATAAATATCCAATATCCTATTCTTTACTCTAATTTGCAAAAACACCTCTGGGTAGCTGGGAGCATGGCATGAGGATACCTCTCTGGCAACAAGACTAATTTGAAAACTTCTTTCTCATCCTGCAGTAGTTCACTGCCCAGTCAGTAGTGCTGATGTAACTGATCCTTGCACTACAATGATGTAATCAATCCGGTTTTACACCACAGTCTTGCAGAGGGTTGCATTGGCACACCTGAGGAGGCAAAGGAGAAGAAGGGAGGGAATTTCTTTCATGGGAGTTCCTGCCAGAGAAAATGTAACATTGAAGTAATGCCTCGGTGATACTAGCTTGCTCTAATTTTTTTTTTCAAGAAGCTGTGCTGAGTCCTTAAGAATACTTTTTTTTTTTTTTTTTTTTTTTTTAAAATTTTTTTTTTTTTTTTTTTTTTTTTGCAAAATGTCATTGAAATTAAGGGTTAAGAGCAAGTAAAAATTTTCGATTTCCTGATTACAATTCACTTCCGTTAATTGCTTTGCTTCCATTTTCTTGACTTTTTTTATGATGTCCTGACTTTGATATTTCTCCCTAGTCAACTAGTCTGGATAAGACTAGAATTTTTATTGTTAAGAGAAGAAGGGGAAGAAAAAGAAAAACGAAGCAGAAGATAAAAAAATTTAAAGAAGATTTTTAAAAATAAAACTTTCAGGCCTCCTTTTTGTAAAGAAACAGAAAAAGGGGCACAAGCCCAATTTTTTTTCCTTTGCAGGTCACCTTTAATAAAAAGCAACTGCTTCAAACTCCAAGTGACAACAAGAGGGGTCAACAACCCTTGCGTTGTAACTTCATTTCTCAGAAGATATTTGCTTTGAGAGGCAACATGATCCAGAAGAATAAGCACAGCATTGGGAATCTGGAACTCCTATGTTCAAATTCCAGTTCTGTCAGTAACTTGCTCTGTGGCCTAAGGCAAGTTTTGTGCTAATTTTCCTCTTTTTCTTGGAAGGGGAAACTGGGACATAGTTCTACATATATATTATCTATCTGCCTAGGATATAAATATTTGCTTCCTCTTTAACTTAGTCTATATTTATCTTGTGAGGGTGCAGAAGTTGGATTTTTTTTTTTAAACTGAAAACTAAACTAAAATCTAAAATTTTCTCCTTGTTGCTCCTGCTAGCAGAATTCTATCAGTGGGATCTGTAGAATATAGCAGTCTTCAGATGTCTCGAGGCTTTTGTATCCAGCAGCGCTAAACGTTGATAGAAATGGATGGTAGTTACCTAAACAAGTATCTGCATAAGCAAGTTCATTTTTTTTTAGCACGAAAAACCCCTTGAAGGTGTGACTACAGAGGTGTATTGTAAAGGAGGAGTTAAAAATGAAATAATGTTATGAACATGTAAAGTGGTGGTGTCCATCATGCATAGTTTCCAACCTGTTGTTCCAATTGTGAGTCTGTAGGAATTTTTTCTTGTGTATGTATTGACTCTGCGCAGAGAGGTTTTGGTCTGCTATTAGGTTTGTTTTCCTTAATCAAATTTTTTTTTCTGGATCTCTTGGGTATAGTCCCAAGAGCCCCAGGAATTAACAGGCCACAGTTTGAAAATTATTATGCATTGGTTGCAAATCTGTTCTAGGGTAGCTTTACTGATAAGCTTAACTGGAATGCTATCTTCTAGTGGCGATGCAGAGATTCTTGAGAAGAACCCTGCTGTTCAGTACTGTGTGTACTTCCTGAAACTCTAAGCAGGTGAACAGAAACTAAAATTAAAGCTTCTGTGTGAACTGAGGGAGGCTTCTAAAATCAGAGCAGTGCTGATCATGTTCTGTCTTTAATAAATATTTCACAAGACCATATTGTATATAGTAAACATTATATGGCTTCTAAGCGTGCAGTGTCAGGCAGAAAGTAATGGTTTGACTTTTATCATGTCAGGTAAAGGTTTTAGAGTTACACTGATAAAATGACCACTTTCTTTGAAAAGTCACATTCAATTAGTTCTATGCAGTTATTTGCAGTGTTCCTGTATGTTGTGGTTTAACCCCAGTTGGCAACCAAGGCCCACACAGCTGCTCGCTCACCCTGCCCCCCCCAGGTGGGAGGTGGGAGAGAATTGGAAAGGCAGAAGTACGAAGACTCGTGGGTTGAGATAAGAACAGTTTAATGATTGAAATAAAATAAAATAATAATAGTAATAATAAAAATTGTAATGAAAAGGAAAACAACAAAAAGAGAGACAGAAAAAAACTCAGGAAAAACAAGTGGTGCAACCGCTCACCACCTACCGACTGATGCCCAGCCAGTCCCCAAGCAGCAATCGCTGCCCCCCGGCCAACTGCCCCCAGCTTATATACTGAGCATGACGTCATATGGTATGGGATAGCCCTTTGGCCAGTTTGAGTCAGCTGCCCTGGCTATGTCCGTCCCAGCTTCTTGTGCACCTCCTTGCTGGCAGGGTGTGGGAAGCTGAAAAGTCCTTGGCTTAGTATAAACACTGCTTAGCAACAACTAAAACATCAGTGTGCTATCCCATTATTCTCATGCTAAATCCAAAACACAGCACTATACCAGCTACTAGGAAGAAAATTAACTCTATCCCAGCTAAAAGCAGGACACTGTACCCCAGGCATTTTTCCGTTGTCATTTCACAGTTTTTGGAAGTCTGTAAAAGTGCACTTATTGTATATAAGCTTGTATGTATATTCCATATTTATTTTAACAGCTACCTCTTCTTCCTCATGTCAGGTCTGCACAAGCTGTGAAGACAATGCAGAAGCTCATGGGTTTTGTGTGGAATGTGTAGAATGGTTGTGCAAGACCTGCATCAGAGCTCACCAGAGGGTTAAATTCACAAAGGATCATACAGTAAGACAGAAAGAGGAAGTATCTCCAGGTAACACACTTGATTTAGAATTTCACAAAGAATGTGTGTCTGCATTGGAAAACTGTATTAGACCACCACATTTCTTTTTAAAGTGATAAATTTCAAAAATTGTATTCTTTAATCCTAGTAAATGTAAAAGGACAGATTCATTATGATATAACCCTTTGGTTCATATGAATTAGTGGAACTATGTTATTTTTCTGGTTGGTAATGGATATGTTTTAATAGTTTCCTGCCTCCCAGTCACTTATTTCAATTTCATTGCTGAAGGCTGCCACCATCTGAACCAATTCTGATGTTTCTTTGGCTGGTCTCCATCTAAGTGGATCTCTTAAATGATCCAGCTAACAAAAGAGAAGACTTTACTTTAAACATTAGATGCATTAGAACGTAGCTACTGAAAAGGGAGACTTTGTCATGGCTGGGGGTATGATAGCTGTTTTTCTGTCAGGTTTTTCTGTCAGATATGCTGCATAGTGGTAAGAAACCCTACAGACTGGTATTTCGTATGATTTTTATGCAAAGGGTTTGAAACCAATAAATACACATAAATTTTATCTTTCACCTGGAATGATTGCAAATTATTGTCCAGACTTTAGGGATCAGCTGCAGAAAATACTTCTTTATGCATTTGGCTCCTCTAGTTTTTCTAGAGGTCTACCAAATGGTTTATATGAACTTTATTGTGTACGGCAGCAAAAGGAGCACTAATAGATTATATTTTTTCAGCACTCTGTTAATAAAGCATGCTCTGTTAGCAATAAAGCATGCCAGAACTCACGTTTTAGCTAAGTATATTTTAAGTTTGCAATGTTTTGCCTTAGAAATTAAAGGGAAGTATGTTATGAATTAGGGTGTTTTTCCTCAGTAGGATCTATGATAATTCAGGTTGGAAGGGACCTCAGGAGATCATCTAGTCCAGCCTCCTGCTTAAAGCAGTCAGCTATGAGATCAGATCAAGTTGCTCAGGGCTTTATCCTTGTGGGCCTTGAGAACCAACAACGATGGACGTGGTGTACAGTACAGCCTCTCTGAGAAATCTTGACTATTCTCATGGTAAAAAAGGTTATTCTTTTATTCATTGAGAACGTCTTTTGTTTCAGTTTATGCCCATTGAGTCTTGTCTTTTAGTGACATTGTAGGACAATTACAAACATAATAGGATGCTGACAAACATTCTACTGGTTCTAATAAGTCCATTGGACTTGCATGATTTATCTTGTAAATATATAAATTATTTTTATAAATGTTTATATGTTATTATAAATATATGTATTATAATATATGTTTATTTTCATTCCACCATATCTAGTCCTGTGAATTTTGTATATAATGCAGGCTTTCACTTCTGTAATCTTTATTGCTCAAAGGGTAGCTTCTGGTATGATACTTTGGAGATATACACTATATTCTGTATCCCACTTTCAGATGTGGTTAATCAAAAATGAGTACTGAGTGTACTTTCAGGAGAGGACAAAAGTAGTATGTAAAAGTGTCTGTTACGCTGAACGTGACTTGGTGGTAGGAATGCTCTCTGTGCATTCAGGCCTCATCCGAGTCTGCTGTCAGTTTCAAAGAATTTGGACTGAAGGATACAGATCTGAAAATAACTTCTTCCAGGTTTCATGAAAATAAGTAAATGAATGGGTATGGAAAAGAGACCTTATTGATCTGCAGTGAAGGATGGGCTGCAGTGTGAAGCCAATTTTCATTACAGGCCATGTAATCCTCGTGAACCCAGCATCCAACCTATCTCATAAGAAATTAGGCTTTGTCGGTTAAATTGTTTAAAGAACGCATTTCACTTCTATCATCTGGTGGTGTTTCCTATGCCCTTTGGTATTTGCTCACTAGAAACTCAAGTGACACCTCTTACCCATTTAGAATGGGGTCCTGAAGGGACATTAGTAACTTCTGGTTATTATATTCTGTACATTTTACACTTTCGAATGCCCGTGTCTTGATATCCCCAAACCCCCTTTCACCCATTTGACTGAGAAAGAAGACAGAGCAATGAATTAAGTCAGCGATCTCCTCATTTCCATTTAAGAAAGGAACTTGCTGGTTGTGCAATGTCTGTTGCAACTGCAACAGTACTGGCTACTCCTTTTGTAAATAGTTTTATGGGGCCTTAATAAGTTATGGTAAAATAGGCTCTAGACATTTTCCATGAGAGAGGTTGTTAGCTCCATGCTTGATGAAGACATTGAAGTTTGAGCTTGCAGCTGTTATGTTCTTGATTAGGTGGCCTGATACACACTTCTAGCATCTAGGTGAGGAATACGGTAAAAAAAACCAGGAGAATGCAAATCTTTAATTATTTCAGGAGGCTGGACTGACATCTTCCTTTATTCAACAGAGGCAGTTGGTGTGACCAGTCAGCGACCTGTGTTTTGCCCTTACCACAAAAAGGAGCAGTTGAAATTGTATTGTGAAACCTGTGACAAGTTGACCTGCCGAGACTGTCAGTTACTAGAACACAAAGAGCACAGGTATTGAAAGAAAGTATATGTTTTATGCTACTCACTTATAGGAAGATAGCTTGAAGTTGATCGTAGCTCTAGGTGTATGGAATACAGTCAGGTGAAAAAAGTGCAAAATAAAATTTTCTGCTCAGAAATTAAGCCCACAAATAAACAGAGATTGTATCCAAAAGGGTGTGACTGATGAGCGTGTGATAGTTTAGAATAAAACTTGATTCTTCCAGTTTTTAATCTGGTGATGTAAGCACAAGACCTTTCTTTACTGTCAAGTTATTTGGATAGAATTTGTTGCTATGCAGCTCTTCAGAGAGTCCTTAGAAAGCACAGGGGCTGTGTTATGCAACTGTACACTTACGTGTAATTTCTCCATTTGTCCTTCAACAAGATGATTATATAACGGAACATTACCAAACAGTTTCAGAACAGAGCAAATGAGCATTTTTTCTGTGAAGAGCCCTTAAAGGGAAGAGTAAACCTAAAGTTTGGCTATACTGTACTTTGAGAACACTATTTATAACACTCAAATCTTTGAGTTGCTGTCCTTTGGTCATCTCTTACTGGCCACAGAAGCTGAAAAGCAGGATTATATACAACTTCTGAGTACAAGACAATAATCTCGCTGGCTAACACATACAGTAATGGTCTGGGACAGACGTACTCTGAGGTTAAATATTAATATGCTCGCTATACCTGATGCAACCACCCAAAGAACTTGCTAGCCTGACTAGGTGAACATCAGTAGGTGCAGAAGTGTTGGCCACTGTTGTTTCTTGGAACAGGCTAAACCTTGCTCTTGCAGAGTTGCAGTCTTCCTCTTCAGTTCTCCTTTTCTTAGGATTTATATCCCTTTCAGAATGTGCCACCTCTTTTTTTTTTTTTCCTCAAATTGTTGATGATTTCAGTTCCTTGATTTAAAATGTTGCTGACTTCTACTGTCTCAGCGATCTCTCTTCTTTCTTCTGTTTCTACATCCTTATCTTGCATGAAGTAATAGCTTACATGCACATTCACTTACAAAGTGATGGCTACAGCACAACATTAATTTTTCTTTTGCTAAAATTGGGCTATGGTCATGCATTATCCTTTCATATTTATGAAAGTCATAATTCTCAAAACATAAAAATTACAGGAAATATACTATAAATTCAAATATATTATAAATAAAATATATCAGCATTTGATGACCTATACTTCCATGAGGACAGTCAAATCCTGAACTTGAGCAGCATCTTTCTTCAGTTAAAGAAGTCTTTTGTAAGGCACTCTGCCTTACACCTCTTGCATGTGTAAATATTCACTGTCATTTACTACAGGTACCAGTTTATAGAAGAAGCTTTTCAAAACCAGAAAGTGATCATTGAGACACTAATCACCAAATTGATGGAGAAGACTAAGTACATAAAATATACAGGGAAGCAGATCCAAAATAGGTATGTATCAGATTTTGAGGTTAAAACTGACACAGAGGGCAATTTTATATACACTGTAATTTCTTGAAATGTTTAAATTAGTGCATTTTGTACCTCTCTCCTTTTATCCTTCCAGAATGAGAAATTCTAAAATAATCAGTTTGCTGTAGTGACTGTTCTCTGTTTAATGTGCTTGGTTGTGTTAGGTAACTCTTCTGCTCAGCCTGTTGACTCGATGGGCGGCAATAGCTTGGGTGCAACAAAACAGCTTATGCAATAAAGACTGTAGAAGGCAGTCTTATATTCTTCCCCACCATCAGCACACTTATTTTCTTAGCGTAGATCTGTCTTAGAAAGTGAAAGGTTATGACTAATGTTTTCATAATGCTTGTGACACATATTTGAAGATTTATGTAATACTTTTATGCTTGGGGCTTTATTCACTTGGTACTACAAACCTTGGAGAAAAATAAATCTGTAAAATGTGTGCTGCAGTAGGCCTTTGTAACTGCTCCTTCAGCAGAGTTCAGAGGCGGTACCCAGGAAGATTCAACACAGTACTGGATGCTGAGTGCAGGCTGAACTCTTCCTCTCTGTGCCTGTCTTTGAGGATGGTGGAGATGGAAAAAACCAGCAGACAACCTTCTCTTCTTTTGCTGCATTTAAGTGGTTATTCTCCCTTGCATCTTAGCAGTAGTGGTTTCACAATATAAGATTACGCTTTGCCGTTACAAATTTGAGCACTATTGTTAAAACAGCTAAATTAGAAAATCTATTTATTGTTTTTGTTTCTGGAGTGCCATTCTACCTTAGATGGAAATTAGACTTAAACAGTTTTGATTGCTGTGGACCGTTCCAGAAATGTGATGGATAATTAAAAATCAAGAATTTCAATTACAATGAGCATTTAAGTTTTATCAGTGGCAGGTGTCAGTAATTTTACAGACTTATGGCATTAGAATTTGCCACCAGTTAATTAATTTTATCAGAGGTCACTTGTACTTGCTCTTTCTATTCTCCCAGTAATTTTCCTGACTACAAATATCTGATGGTACATGTATTAATTGGTGCATATGATCAAGAAATATTGTAGTCTCAGCAACAGAGTGTGTGTGTGTGGGGTTTAATACTGTTTGGAGGGTGGGTTTGTGAGCTAAAGAACATGATTTTCTATACTGTCTACTTACAGAATTCTTGAAGTGAATCAGAATCAAAAGCAAGTGGAACAGGATATTAAAGTTGCCATATTTACACTGATGGTAGAAATAAACAAAAAGGGAAAAGCTCTGCTGCATCAGTTGGAGGTGATTTCATTTCTATCATAAAAAACAAAAATGTCAGTCTTAATATTTTTTTGTGTGGATTCACATTAAAATAAAATCAATTTCTAGCATTAGCCACCTGTGTATGTCCTATTGCAATTCCAAAGTGGAGAGATGTCCCACACAAGCCATTTGAGCAAGTGGGTTTTGGGCGGGGGGAGGTGGGTTTGGTTTTTTGGGGGGTGGTTGTTGGTTTTGTTTGTAATTATTATCTGTGTTCCCTGCTTTGTGAATCAGGGCTGTCTCTGAGCCCAGTTTCTTTCTCCATGCTTTTGCAAGTCATAATTCTATGCATCATGCATGAAAAGTCTTTCCATCAGAATTTTTCATAAATTCAGCAGTCCAATAGCAAATCAAAGGAGAGAACTGTCTAGAGTGGATACCTGGAAAAATATTGCCTCCAATTGTATTTTAAAAAGTGTGTGTGTGTGTATAGAGGCACACATAAATATGAAAATGTGTCATAAGACAAAATGGGAACCTGCACAGAAAGTCCTGATATCTTGAATAAATGTATACTGACTTTTCTGTTTGATAGCTGCAGTCAGAGGGCAGGGGTGCTATTTAGAAGAGCTAAGTGAAACCACTTGATCATTGTGAATTACAAATATGAAAGCTAATGCCTGTTAACTGTAAATTGAACCCTTTGACTGGAACTGCTTTTCTACTTGCAGACTCTGGCAAAAGAGCATCGGCTGAAACTTCTGCAGCAACAACAGGAAGTGGCAGGTCTCTCTAAACAGCTGGAACATGTAATGAATTTTTCCAAATGGGCAGTTTCCAGTGGGAGCAGCACAGCACTACTGTACAGCAAACGCTTGGTAAGGTTAGGAAGATAGCTCTCTCCATTTACTTAGAGACTATAGTTAAGGCAGATAGGCATGCACACACTTGTCAGTAATACTAGGGAATTAGACTCTTTAGTGACGACTTTCTACTAATTGGAATATTTGTATGTAATTTTTCATGGTTTTCTCTTAAACATAAATACAGAATGTTTCTAATAATTTAGCTCTCTGGTCATGATTCTCTCCTGTTACGCTATCATGGAATTGTTGTAGATCTGCAGAAGTAGGAACAACTCCTTTTCTCTGGAGTGAAAACCATAAAGCCATGAAACACTGGGAAAATTGTTGTGTGTCCTACGTCATCACTGATGTTCTTTTCAGTACTTGTTACAGCTTCTGAGTTCAGAGAAAGATGGTATTTATATATCGTAGAGTCTGATATCCAGCATTTTATTGTAAAAATTAATGTATTGCTTTGTTCTGTCAGACTCATCTTCCATTAAAAGTCTTCAAAAATAGATAAAAATGAAGCTGAGGCTTTTGTTTCTCCATGCAAACAGTTATGAAACTAAATATTTCAATGCTATAATGGCACTTAAGATCTGATTGCATGTGGTCTCACTAAGCTGACTGCTCATGATGAACAGAAAACCTAAAAAACTTGAAATAAAAAACACACAAAAAGCTGACCATGATTTGTCCAGAGGTTACTAGATTGTACTAGCCTGATGACGGAAATCTGTGACAATGTCGAGGAAAAATGCTAGATCCTTTTTTTCCAATTCCTGTAACTGGATCACAAAGTTTTTTCTTTATTTTCTCATTGCTTAGTTGAGAACCTATTGGGGGAAGTTGTGGGGGTTTGTTGTTTCATTTTGTGTTTGTTGTTTTTTGGTTGTGGGTTGGAGTTTTTTTGATACCCATTAAAATGCTGCAGGCTATAGCAGATAGTGGAATACTACTGGGTTTTATCAACTTCAAGCAGTTAAATTCATTTGGCCTGCCTTATACTGCCTCAGCAAGTAATATTTTTTAACTGAATAGAGAAAAAGGGTATCAAACTCTGTCATGTTGTTTATAATTGCTTAGTGTTGCCACAAAGACTTCTGCTATATGACTAAGAAAACAAGTTATGTTGCAAGCATCTTAATCTTATAAACATTATGCAGTTGAAGAAAAAGACCATCTAGCCCATAAAGCCTCAGCAAATGAGAAATATTTTTCAAAAGAACAGATGAGCTTTAGGCTCCTGATTTTTTTGGTGAAGGTCGGTGTTTTTTGGGAGTTTAGTAGCTAACCTGTCTGTGGACATCTGGAAAACCTGCTCCTGAACAGTGATGCATAGAGGAACATGTGAGACTTCTCTCCGGCATATCCAACCACTTGAAACGAGGAGGGAGGAATGCCAAGCAGACTTAAATGCAGAGTTACAGCTAGCAGGCGATGTCTGTACTTCAGGGAAATGGCACACTAAACAGTTTGCAGGAAGACATCAGTTTCCCAGCCTAGTTCTCTAGCACAAACAAAACACTGGTAGCTACCACTACTACTGACAGGACGTAACTAGTCTAGTCATGAGTTTATCTACAATATACATGTGTGCGCAATAGAAGGAATATGTGGAGCAAACTGTGACGAGAACCGTGTGCAATTGGTGACAGGACAAAAGACTAGAATTTCCATAGTGTAGTATACTTGATTCTGGTAGTATATACAGAAATCCTAGGAAATCTGTATTCAAAATAGTAGTGCAATTAAAATTTTCCATGGTCATTAAAAAAACTTAAGTCTTGCTAAATGTTTTTTGTATCTGGTCTAAAAACTGACCTGCCTAAAATTGAAAGAAAAAAACTTGTAAACTGGAAACTCTTACAAAATTCCTGTGTAAAAGGTTACTGGTATCATTTTAAACCGGTAAGATGATTTTGCCAAGTATGTCTCCTGAACTTTTACAGGAAATAATCATAGAATCATAGAACCATTAAGGTAGGAAAAGACCTCTAAGATCATCAAGTCCAACCGTCAACTAACACCACCATGACTCCTAAACTAGGCCCTGGAGTGCCACGTCCACACCTTTTTTGAATGCCTCCAGGGTTGGCGACTCCACCACCTCTCTGGGCAGCCTGTTCCAATGCCTAACCACTCTTTTGGTAAAGAAATTCTTCCTGATGTCCAATCTAAACCTCCCCTGATGCAACTTGAGGCCATTTCCTCTCGTCCTATCACTAGTTTCTTGGGAGAAGAGTCCAACACCCGCTTCACTACAACCTCCTTTCAGGTAGTTGTAGAGAGCTATAAGGTCTCCCCTCAGCCTCCTCTTCTCCAAGCTAAACAGCCCCAGTTCTCTCAGC